>CM042332.1:29430777-29790777 GCA_023566125.1 Zingel zingel | reverse complement strand
ACTTTCATTATCCAGGTTTTCTGCAGGTTTCACCAGGTCAAATTTAAGACTTTTTAAGACTATTATGAATGAAATTTAAGACCTAGCCTATATCACGAAAAAAAATGCTATGCTATGCTACACTGTGGTCTTCCTGTATGCGATTACCTGCCTGGCTCGACACATACGCTTGCGTATTGCGCAAGAAATAGAGGAGACGACGAAACTATCGCTGCAGCGCGCAGGCCTACGCTACGCGCAGGCCTATGCTACGCGCCTGGTGTGGCAAAACAGATTGGATAACATGGAAAATACAGCTAAATAAAAATGGCTGCGCTACGCTGCTACACACGAGCGTGCAGTGTGTTCCAGCTGTTAGAGGTAGTGTTACATGGACGTAGGAAAATAAAGACTGGTTTAAAATAATTTAAGACCTAGAACACAATACTTCAGTGAATTTAAGGCCTAAAAGTTTGATTTTGAAATTTTAGACTTTTTAAGACCTTTTAAGACCCCGCAGAAACCCTGATTACCGATTACTCTGACAATAAATTTCAAGAAATAGTGAAAAATGTCCATCCCAGTTTCTCAAAGTCCAAGGTGATGATCTTTCATTTCCATATCTGAGAGGCTGAAAACATTTGCAAAACCTATGTATTTACAAAACATATGCATTTTCTGCCATTTTTGAGTTAACAATTACTTTAACGATCAATCGATTAAAATAAAAAATAAATAAATAAATAAAAATGTATTCTTAAGAAACAATTACTGTTAAAGTAGACGATGTGTGAACATCCTGTTGGCCTTTTTTATAAACCTTGGTCTCAGGGTGACATTTGTGAGGCTGCACGCTGTTTTACGTGCTGCATTTGTGACTTTTATTAGACAAAACGGGAAAGACTTCACTCAACACAAGGACTTCAGCCAAGTGCATGTATGTACTGTACATATGTGGGCCTCCAACTCTGATTCAAGAAGACATTTACTTGCTTGAAGCAGCGGGGAGATCCAGTCGGGTGGAGTTTACCACATAGTGGTGTTAGGTGAAGTGACAATTGCAGAAAAATGGGTTAAATAGACCTTGAAATGCTTTGTTGTGGTTGGCTAAATCCTTTTTTTCCTCAAGCTGTTATGTAATTAACTTATGAGTCACTTCACCACAGAAACTTCACTCAGTTTAAAATGAACCAGCAAAGCTCTTTATGTCAAAATTACAGGATGAAAAATTCAGCCAAGAATTGGCGGAAAAAATGACTGTTATGCCCTGTTCATACTCATCAAATGAACTGGAGTTTGTGGTCAAGTGTCGTCAGATGTGAAAACCCCCTTCCCTTTACTGCATTATATTCGATTATATGTTATATTTTGAAGTGTTACCTGCCACCAGAATTTTGTGTTTTCCTTGACATAAATGAAGACCGTAAATTTGTGTCTGAAAATGTATACACGCTCAAAATGTCCAGGGAACCTAAACGATTAATTAATTAAGAAAGAACATTGGCAAACTGGCAAAACAGCCCTATAAAGTAGCATGAAAGGCCTAAAGTACTCCAGCTACTCACTAAAACCAATTATATTTCATACAACACATCTTAAAAAAAAAACGATCACTTTGTTGTTACAACCACACAGGTCCTATACATATGCACAAATGGAGAGATGTCAGAGTGAGGGGGGTTCCGACTGCTGGACAGGCCTCCCTGAGCAGTTGGGGTGGGTTCGGTGCCTTGCTCAAGAGCTGGGTAGTGTCCAGGAGGTGAACCTCTCCAGCTACCAGTCCACACTCTCTACTTGAGTCTCCACTTGAGACTTTCTACAGAGACTACAAACAACTTCACATCCAACACAGTCAACACCGTCTTTCCAAAGAAGAAACAGGCTACACAATTGAGAGCAGCAGCAGCACAACAGCTTCAGTGTTAAGGAAAACAAAACACTGAATTTAAGCATCATAACCAACCCAACGTCAAAACCCAATGCATAATGTCCATAATACAAGACCAAGTATATTAAAGCAGTATAACCTCTACAACATGCCACTTAAGCAATAATATCTCCATAATATCGAAGCCCAACCTCCAGATAAGAAAAGATAAGATAAACCTTTATTGATCCCCAGAGGAGCAACAACACAAGGACAGCATTAGGTCAGATAAATAAAGTAAAAAAAAGAAATAATACGAGGTCAGCACAGGTAAACTTAAAATATATACAATATATTAAAAAATAAATAAATAAAAAATAGAAAACGGAGCATTTGGAGACAAACATTGCAAGGGGAAATGACAGATGACAGGTGTGGTGTGGTTAGAAAATGACGTTCACTACACGTTCAAACGAGGCCACGCCCCTTTAGTATAGAGGCTCTTTGGTTAAAGTATATATAGCTTAACGTTATATAAGCTACAGCATAACACCTAAATACTGCATTCAAGTGATGCAATCTCTAAAATCAAGACAATGCAAGTAATGTATTTAAGCAATAACCCCCATAATATCAAAACACAATGTATTTAATCCAAGCAATAAAATACCCATAAATCAGCAGTTTCACCTCCGTAAAATCAACTACTAGCATAAATAGCAAGTTAAATTAAACAGTACGTAGCCACGGCGGGCAATTTAAACATCAGTAAAGCAACAGGGCGACCACAGACAGAGAAATATAAGGCCGATAATAAAAATGGAAACTTTTGACGCACGGTATTTGTAGAGGCGTTTCTCCCTTCTTAATGGAAGAGAAATGGTCCCGATGCCCGCACTGTCCATTTGTTTGCAGTGACGATGAACGCTGAATTGTTTTCTTCGGCCTCAATTGCTACCACTGCTGCTGCTGCTAAACAAGCTAACGTTACCCAACTTTAAACCACGATAAAGGTCATAAGCAACACTTTAAAACTAGCTATTTTATTTGAAAATCTTTGTCAACTTGGTAGTTTTACTTCACAGTTGTTTTCCAGAGTTCACAGTTTCTAAGTAGCTTTGCAATGGCCGTATCTAATTGTTTTAAACTATTCTTTAATCAAAGGAATTCCGTTTCACCTGTCTTTCCTTCATGTAGATTCAACACGTTGTAGGAGTGCAATACCACGTCCCACCACTACAGGCCATGCAAAGCGGAGGGGGCGCTGTTTCATCAATTTGCAGAGACATTAAAAACTGAAGAAGAGACTTTTTGCCGCAGGTGTTTGTTTTGGTTTTTGAATGCTAAACGAATAAATATATTTAACATGGTTCTTCCATAATAATGACAGTCCAATAAAAATATGTATAAATGCTGCACGAATAACTGTATTATTAATTCAATAATGCCTTTAGTTTCTTTGATAGAGACCTTACTAAATGTCAAATAATGTATTTGCTTTTTTATTAAATGGAGCAAAATAAATAAAGTTTAATATTATACATATCTTTATCAAACGAATAGGATGTAATGTACAAAATAATGACAGGGAGTGTGCAAAGGTTTAAATGTATAAAAAAATATAAGAAGCATTAATGTAACGTGTCAGACAGAAAGATTTTATGAAATTATGATTTATTATGTATTATATTGAGCTCTAAATCCACACTTCCAGGATTTCTCCGTTGGAGCGTGAAGAATACAGATGTGATTTCTTGTCTTTTATGTAGATTTCAACTTTGGAGCTTCTGGCTTCAACGAGGTCTCATTCTCCAACAGATTTGTTGTTGAGATGTACATTATTCCTCAAAAAAAATCCCAAAACACCTGTGATGTTTTGAATATGCAGAACATTTTGAATGTAACTAAAAATGGCTGCGCTACGCTGCTACACGCGAGCGTGCAGTGTGTTCCAGCTGTTAGAGGTAGTGTTACATTTTTAATGTAACAGGAGAATAATCATTTCCTTTACATAAATAAAGACATTTGCACCATAACTTGCTGCATAAAAAAATCACCAGAATGCAGGAAATCCAGTGTTTGACGCTCAATATTTTATGGAGAAGGACACAGAGGTTTTTAGTAAAAACACTACAAATTCACTGTACATGTCCTGCTCAGCAGCAAACAGACCCAGTTAGAGACTAGCTGGTGAACATAGAGGAGCATTTAGCAGCTAAAGAGACAGATATTTTCCTCAGGAGTTGGTGGAGACCAAAAACTGAGCTAAAAGAGAGAGAATACTGGACTGCTGCCCTCTAAGAAATAAATCAAAAAACATTGTAAAAGCGTCAAAAAGGTAGAAAAAAACCCGGCAAAAATGTTGTAAAAAATATCAAAAGAGGTCGGAAAAAAGCAACTAAAACTTTGAAAAAAATTCTAAAATGTTGAAAAATGTTGAAACATGGACTTCTTTAATCTCCCAAAACCAACCTCAGTGGCCGCCAAAAATTGTTGGAGCACAGATTATGCAATTTGAAATGTAAATAACAAAAAAAAAAATCACATTATATGGACAATTTCTGTTAAAATATACAGACATACAGGACAACTGTTAATACACAGATATTAGAGTGTGGATGCGTAAACAGGTGACTGTTATCAACTTTATATTTGATCATATGTCAGTCTCGTTATAATGTGTGCGTCAGTGTCAGTGGGGGTCCCGGACATGTTGATGAGGCCAGCTGCAGTCTGGAAGAAAATGTTTTTGTGGGTGAGGTATTAGTCCTGATGGACCGCAGCCGCCTGCCGGAGTTTCTCCAAAACGATTCTGTCTAGGGTGGGAGTAGAAATACACACATCATTGACTTTGGCCTGTAAATAAAAAAAATTGATGATTTACATCCCCCAAAAAACATGTAGTTGTTTCAGAATTATGTTTTACCCCTGTGAGATATACTCTCACCACTTGCTATGGCCTTAAAGCACATGTGTCAAACTCAAGGCTCGAGGGCCAAATTCAGCTCCTTGCACATTTTGATCCGGCCCGCATATCAATTAAGGTTCACAATAGATTTTGGCCTGCCTAGTAGTGCACCAAACCAAAAACTTGCAGCTTGTTTATCCTATCCGTTCATGCATTTTCAAATATTTTTCAAATCAGTCTATAGTGTATTGACAACTTACAGGTCCTATGACATACTGCTTTTTGGATGCTTTTATATAGGCCTTAGTGGCCCCCTAATACTGTATCTGAAGTCTCTTTTATATAGACCTTAGTGGTCCACTAATACTGTATCTGAAGTCTCTTTTATATAGGCCTTAGTGGTCCCCTAATACTGTATCTGAAGTCTCTTTTATATAGGCTTTAGTGGTCCCCTAATACTGTATCTGAAGTCTCTTTTATATAGGCCTTAGTGGTCCCCTAATACTGTATCTGAAGTCTCTTTTATATAGACCTTAGTGGTCCCCTAATACTGTATCTGAAGTCTCTTTTATATAGGAGGCCTTAGTGGTCCCCTAATACTGTATCTGAAGTCTCTTTTATATAGACCGTAGTGGTCTCCTAATACTGTATCTGAAGTCTCTTTTATATAGGCCTTAGTGGTCCCCTAATACTGTATCTGAAGTCTCTTTCCCGAAATTCAGCCTTGGTGCAGAATTACAGCCACTAGAGCCAGTCCCACAATGAGCTTTCCTTAGGATGTGCTATTTCTGTGTCTGTAGCTTTAAATGCTATTAAGGAGGAGAGAGGGGGGGGCAAGGTGGAGGGTGGGGGTGTGGCCTTGACCAACTGTCATGCTTTGCTCATTGGAAAGCCATAATGTCTCTCTCTTTCTCATGGACGGGCCAAATTCTCTGGGCGGGCAAAGCAGAGAAAGGGGAGGTAACCTTTCCCCTTATGACGTCATAAAGGGAAGATTCCAGATCGGCCCATCTGAGCTTTCATTTTCTCAAAGGCAGAGCAGGATACCCAGGGCTTGGTTTACACCTATCGCCATTTCTAGCCACTGGGGGACCATAGGCAGGCTGGGGGAACTCATATTAATGTTAAAAAACCTCATAAAGTGAAATTCATTCATGCCATGGGACCTTTAACCTATAAGCACATAGTACAGAGTGCTTTTACTGTGTCTCGGTTAAATTTATAATACAGCAAAGTTTCAGTCAAATATCTGTTTACCCACACAGTATATCACACAGTCCAGTTGTCAGTGATGATTTATGATCTCTGTGCATACAGCAGAAAGAGTAATGAGCTAATTAGAGCCTCCTTGGCTCCTGTGCAAAGATGTTGTTATGCTGACGACAAGTTAAAGGTGGAAGAATGGCGAAGGTAGCCGGCTACCGCGTGCCAACAGCTGCTTCAGATTGAGCCAGTAAGTGACGCTGATCAGAGGCGATGGCCGTGCCACAGAGCAGCAGCGGATCAAATTCACACTTCCAGAGTGGACATGATGTCAGTGGAAACATTTAGTTGTTTAATGAATGGACCTTTCCAAGAGGGGATCCCTCCTCCCCTGCAGCTGGTGAAATGAAGGCAAAGTCCCATTTGATATGAAGGACTTGAACATGAGGTCAGATTTTTATGGTGTTTTTTATGTTATGGTGTGAAAAGGAGGACTTAACTCACATGAAGCTCTGTGTTTAGATGATGAAAAAGCACAGTATTTGATGCTGCTTTGATAGATATACAGAGCCTTTGAGCAAGGCACTCCCCCACCCCTCCAGCTGTGACTGTGCAGCTTATTTGTGTGAATGCATGAATGTGAATGTGTGTGTTCATGGAAACATCTCATGCAGACTCAGCAGCCGTCTGTAAAATACATAAAACAACTCCACGGATGATTTCTAACCACTCACAACTCACTGTTTCACTGTCAGCACCATTACTCATGAGAATACTACCTCAACGCTGTCGCTCTCCCGGTCTCACACTATAGAGATGTGCATCTATTTTTTTTGGTATTGTATAAGGCTGATGTCACTTTTATACTTTGGTTTATTAGATTCAGAAGTTGGGGAACAATTCGTCACATAAACTGCACTTCTGCAGAAAGTTACCGAATAAAAAGTCCTGAAAAAACAGGATGACCTAGATTTAAAAAGCAAGAACGTCTTTCAACAATTTGCTCCTTTTTATATGTGTAATTATATGTAAATTACGTTATATTTGTATTTTTTTTAAATGTCATAAACGACTGTTTAGGGTCCTTATTTTCCTCCACTTTCTACTTGTGATTTAATGGCATCCCACAACATTTAAAAATCTAAATATACCAATGAGGGAAAATCTATTATGATGAACGTATGTTGTTAAGTAGATGTTTGTATCTTTGCAAGACGGGCACTTACTTTATTTACTTAATCTACTGTGAGAACAAGGTATTTATTGCAAAGCGTCTCAACCGCATGAATAATAAACCCACATCGTTATCCCAAAACCATGAGCATTAACCTGCGGCTCTAACAGCCTCCACTCTCCTGGTGTCAGGCTTTATTCCATATGTTTAACCTGGCTGCAGAGATCAACGCATTCTCATTAACTGGTTCGTCAGATATCGTACGAAAACGTATGCACAACAATTTGTATGATATCCTACGAAATGAGGCTGTGAGCCGGGTACAGAGCACCGTGGGGTGATGGCTGTTTAAAGCTTTAGCGCGTAACTTTTTTGTTATATATTAATGAACGTCCATTACATTCAAGCATTGCCAAAGGAGTTAATACAAAGTTAATTAGGACTATCAGCTCTACACAACTCTGTCTGTGTTTCTCAGTATGACTATGTTCAGAAGATTGTGGCATCAAGTCGTCTTCTGAAGAGTCCATCATGTTTTTTTGTTTTTTTTTATTGATATTTTGACAGGACAACAGATGTTCCAGAACTTTACGACATTCCATTCACAAATATGTTCCTTGTCCCCAATTTTCTTTTTATACAACACACAACAGAAGCATCCTTTAGACTACAACAAAGGGATCAATAATACAAATTTGGCTACTACCAAAATACTTCCCCTCGTACAATTTCAAAATGAGACAAAGAACCCAACAATACGAGGAATACAAACCAATAAAAAGAAAATACACAAACATGTCATCTTTTCCTGGCCTTTAATAGTGACCACATGTTTGCACTGACCTTTGAGCATTAACCTAAAACTCGTGTTTTTTTTTAAACCCTGCCCAGTAAAAGCATTTGTGGCGAGAGTGTGGTCAAACACTGGATAATCTTCCATGAGTCAGGCCCCATGTTTCTGACCAGGTAGAGTCTTTCTGAGGTTGTTTTGGGAGGTTTGGTCTCCATGGAAAGTTAGTTTTTATTGGAAGTGTTCAGTATGACTACCGTAAAACTGGTAGTCAATTAAAAGCCGGGCCTCTGATAGTGGCCGGGGGACGTGGTCAACACAGACAAATAAAGGCCGCCTTTAAATTAAGGCCGAGGAAAAATCTGTGTGGATAATCTCCTAAGTGCCTTTCATATAATATTAAGTAAAAATAAAATTCAGTAAAAAGTTCATCGTAATGTACATTTCTACCAATTTAAGTTGACAGATTCAAAAATATATGGTGCGCGATCACGGAAGGCTTGTATCATGTGGATGCGCCGACAGTGTTGTTGTCATTACTTAGAATTCCTCACGGGGGCAACAGAAACTACGCACTACAGCTTTAAGATTAGAAAAAAAAGGTTTCTGTTTGGCTTAAAACACAGGTTCCCTTAGGTAGTACTTCCAGGATATGAACACCTGTTTCCTAGGTGAAAGTCTTGTGTTTTCCCCCTAATGTGGGACAAGAACTCTGCACCCCTGCTTGAAAGCCCTGTGTTTTATGACCCACCGCAACGCATTCTCATGATCAGGTTAGTATGATATCTTACGAGAACTAATGCACACCCATTCGTATGATATCCTACGAAATTAGGCGACTGCTGGCTGGCTGGTCACATGACGACTGGTCACATGACTGTTACATTTAGCGGTCTTTACAGTTAAATTTAGCCGACAAAAGGTACCATGATCACCATGAGCTGTCGGTAGTTCCAGAGGCCGTTGCTAGTTGAGTGACTTAAAGCTGGGTACAAAGCACCGTGAGATGACGGTAGTTTAAGCGGACGTTACAGTTAAGTTTAGCAGACAAAAAGCAGGCCCGTAGACAAAGGGGGTTCGGGTGGTTCGAAAGACCCCTCTCCCCCCTCACTGCCAAAGGTCCATAGTCAGTTTTTTTGTGTTAACTAGTGTTTTGTTGTTGTAATAAACAAGTGTCTTTTAAAACAACAGCCAATAATTCGAATCCCCCTCAAATAACAATTCTAAACCAAACCGAAGCCCTGATCTGGTTAAAAGCACCACTTCTGTAAATGTGTTAACTGGCACACAGCATGTAACAAGTTAACTTCTAATGTATGTATCTAATCTATATTTATTTACACATAAGTAAATGTTTGAGGCACACGTGCGTGCGTACGGGCCTGAAAAGTGAGCGCCATGCGACGCTGACAGTTAAGTTTAGGCACCAAAACGACTAGTTAAGATTAGAAAAAAATAGATGGTGGTTTGGATTAAAACACTCCTGGGACTCGAACACACGTTTCCTAATATTCCTAAAAAGCCTAATATTGGGCTTTTTGACGGGGTTCGGTTTCTGCCGAACCTACGCTGGTCGACATAATGATGCCGCTGTTGATTACGGGAAGGTGTTTACGTAGGTGGAGCGTTCAATGCAGCAGGCTGTGAGAAAGTGAAAATGGAACTCGTGAGCAGAAAAAGTGATGTTTGGCAGTACTTTCAGTCAAAAGAAGGCCATTCAAGTCCAGCTACATGTTCAATCTGCAATGCTGATTAGTCTGGTGGTGGCGAGGACCCTAAACAATACACAACATCACCGCTGTTACAACATCTGGTATCAAACATCTGGAAGAATACGAGTTGTAATGAAGGAATCTACAGACAGCAGCCAGAATGCAGCAACTTCAGGTACGGCAAAGGACAGTCACTGCTAAAAACTTGTGCTAACCAGACAGTGCCTCTCCCGGGCTGTCAGCCGTTCTCTCGGCAAATGAGTCTCCCTACAGCGGAGCGACCGAACGGCCGGCTGCTGCTCATTAGCTAACGTTAGCTTTCTAATTTCACCCACCCAACATGCCTTCTTCATACACTGGTTAGCGGAAATTTGCCAAACAAAATTGTCACTCATCTGGCGATAGCGATGTGCTTTCCTACGATGTGAAAAGAGTGTGAATTCAACGTGAAGTTGTTACATTTAACTATTTTAGAGGCTGTGGACGTTGTTTACTTCATTAATGTGTTTACTGTGTTAATGGACTGAGGATGGGAGGAGGATTCGGTATTCGGATTCGGCAGAATCTTAACCAGTGGATTTGGCATTCGGCCGAACCCCAAAAATCGGGATTCGGTGCATCCCTAATATATAATAAGTAAATTAAATATATATATTTGAAAAAGATCCAGTAGGTTTTTCCTCCAAAGACAGTCAACATATTGCACATGAGAGGTCTGTCTTTTGAGAAAATGTGCAGTCTTTTCCTCTGAAATGTAGTGGAGGATAAAATGGAAACCCTTGAGTAAATGTCCTCATTACTTTCCAGCACTGCTGACATTCATACGGAATTTGACTGTTTATGTTACAGTGTATTAAAGCTTAATGACACAATAAGATTAGATTTACACAGAGGCACAGACACACTAGGGGGTCTCCAGACTCCCATTTGAGTTCATCTGCACCCTGTCGTCGTGATTTAAACTCTGAACTGCTGAGTGAACCTCTCAAAGAGGCCGAGTCAGCTTTTTAAACAGAAGGACATTATCCAGGACTCTGAGTGGCTCTCTGCTCCTGAACACTTCCAATAAAAACTAACTTTCCATGGAGACCAAACCTCCCAAAACAACCTCAGAAAGACTCTACCTGGTCAGAAACATGGGGCCTGACTCATGGAAGATTATCCAGTGTTTGACCACACTCTCGCCACAAATGCTTTTACTGGGCAGGGTTTAAAAAAAAACACGAGTTTTAGGTTAATGCTCAAAGGTCAGTGCAGACATGTGGTCACTATTAAAGGCCAGGAAAAGATGACATGTTTGTGTATTGTCTTTTTATTGGTTTGTATTCCTCGTATTGTTGGGCTCGTTTTGTATTGTCTACAGCTGTGTCTTATTTTGAAATTGTGTTCAATGGCTGACAGGTGCAACCTGAGTTCATTTGATCAACGAGGGGAAGTATTTGGGTAGTAGCCAAATTTGTATTATTGATCCCTTTGTTGTAGTCTAAAGGATGCTTCTGTTGTGTGTTGTATAAAAAGAAAATTGGGGACAGGAAACCTATTTGTGAATGGAATGTCGTAAAGTTCTGGAACATCTGTTGTCCTGTCAAAATATCAATAAAATAAAAAAATATTAAAAAAACATGATGGACTCTTCAGAAGAGGTCATTATCTTCACTCGAGTTTCTGCGCGGGAAAGTCACCGGACGCCACAATCTTCTGAACACAGTCATACTGAGAGATACAGAGAGAGTTGTGTGGAGCTGATGGTCTTAATTAGCTTTGTAGCAACTCACTTGGCAATGGCTTGAATATAACAGATTTATATAATTTTATTATATTTATTAATATTAATAATTAATATATTAATATAATTAATACCCAACTTTTGTATTCATGAAAACAGCTAAATTTCAAAGTGGCTTGTTTGGTGCATTTTTTTTTTTTTTTTTTGTGCATATTTTTTCATGTAGCTCTTATTTTTTTTGCCCCCCTGGTGGCTGAAATGGGTAATTGCATTGTTTAAAAAATGAGAGGAGTAATTACATCGGGCATGACCAGATATTTCATAAATATCTTAAATAACACAAAACAACTAAATGGTGGTAGATAATACATCAGATTTCATATACTGCTTTAGTAAAAAAAATATGACCTGGCTGACGATGGGAGCAGCAGGACGCAAAAAACAAAAGTTACTGTTGCACTAGTCTGGACATCTTGCCGTGCCAACCTTGCAATAAAGGTTTCGTAAATGCCATGTATATAAATGAGATGATCTTACTAATTGATTGCAGGTTTTGTGTAGATTTGTAGATTTGGACTTTTATACGTTTATTCTACTTTGTTTAAACGGCGAAGTGGAGAGGCCTCGTTCACCTGTTTGGAGCTGGCTGGTGAATGTGACGCTCGTATCGGCCTTGCTGGATACACCGTGACCCTTTTTGTAGATCTACTGATCGCTGTGATTACTTTTTTTTCGTGTCATTGGATTACGGTAAAATACGGATCTTTTTTCTTAACGTGTCTTAACGTTTTATGGTGTGACAGCGCTTTGTTTCCGCGTTTGGAGAGGTATCTCAACAGACTGGAGGTCCAACACTGAGTGTTCACTGTTACATTTTAGTTGAATTATTCCGCCACCGTCTGTCTATTGCGTTCCAAAACAGCCGTGCCGCGATTGGATTTTATAAGGGCGAATTGTTCAATTGTTACAATGTAATTTAAAATCTGCTTTAAAATAAACATATATGTTTTGGAATATAATGTTCAGCTTCAGTGTCCTTCCCACTGTCCTTTGCTGAATGGTCTCAATGTTTTATTGTTTTATTTCATATGAATGCTAGTTTACTAGAGGAGTAACTTAGTATTTGAAGTAATGCAGTAATGCAGGAAGTGTTCATTTAGTTTCCATGCTTATTGTGTTTCCACAACAATGTTATCACTAACTCACGTAAATCTACTGAAATGGCCCCCACACCATAACAGAGGAGTGGGATGTGTAAGATGAGAATGCAGAGGTTAACTCTTGTATGTCATGGCTGTAAAAGAAATCAAATGGCATCTGTACATCTTTGCTAAGCGCAAACTAGCACATAAGGGGAGGGTCATGCCTGTTTTTCAAATCATTTTGGAGGGTCAGAGAAAAATTATTACTGGCGAGGGGAGGGTCAAGTCTTTTTAGCGTAAAGGTACCAAAACTCCTCCGGTGGCCCCTTAAATAAATAAAGAATGGTCCCTTAGCTGATTGGATAAACCATATGTCTATCACCACCTTCTTCATGACTAGCAGAGCCAGTTGATATATCTAACTCTTGCCGAAACCAGACAGGAGAAGAGCAAACACATCTTTTCCTCCGAGAAAAGCCTCCAGTGCCGTTTTTTGCTCTTCTTTCAATGAAGGAATACTTTCTAATGCGCGATAGCTCATCTCATCCGTGGAAGCCGCCATGTTGTTTAGACTGAACAGTCGCTTCTCGTTGCGTCACACCTAAACCAAAACCAACGCTGATTGGTCGATCGTTTGGCGAACGGCTAAACATTTTCTCAATCTCAAGATGCCAGACTGATCTGCGAGTGAAAAACTGGAGCTCACAAGATCAGGACGGTCTCACGAGGCTAATTTAACCCAAGTTCGGCCAGCTTTTCCAGGCTGCACAGTTACGTTTCAGGAATCCCTTTAACGTTTTTTACATACTGACTCACAAATGCAAGAAAGAGTCAATCTGCTGGGAAATTCTGTGTTATGCAAGTCAAAATGACCCCATGATTAACCTATGTTATACAACAACACGATGACCACATTTGGACCAGTTGACTCCAAAATGAAATCCTCACCTGACACCAGTTACTCCGAAGAAAAGAAAAAAGTCTGAGTCATTTCAATACATTCACTAATTACACTGTTTTGATGACAGAACCGGTTTGCGGGGAATTCACTGGAAGAATTTTTTCCAAATGGGATAAAAGAGACAAATTGTCATCATAACTTTTGCTCACAAAGCAGAGATTGTCCTCTGAAATGTTTTCGATGGATGAGTAAACCGCAGTTTGGGATTTCCAAGATCGCTAATTTAGTCCAGATGTGGACGCGCACAGAATCAATGGCATGTCGCTCATGTCCAATGAGTTTTCACAGCTTAAGTGTGGAAATCTTGTTTGCATGCGTTTTAAATTAGATGAGAGATTAGAGAAGAGAGAAATTGAGTGGGAATGCAAATTAAATGGAGAAAAACAGAAAAGGAAATGGCAGCTACATGTTTGTTGTTTCATCCTCCTTCACACACATGTGGAGGAGGATGAAACAACTAATACGTAGCTGCAATTTCCTAGGAAGGTTAAAAAAAATGCTTTGGTCATTGTTCCTCATGTGTCTGTAAGTATGTCTGTCATCATTAAGAAACAGCAACCAGATGGCACATGCAGTAACAAAGTGATCAACCTCTGAATACTACACTGTAGATACAGTACATGACCTGGTAAAACGGATTATTCAAAGGGGAAGTTAAAGACCAATTGGAGCTCTCAGTTGGAAATTCTGAATATTGGTGCCAGGTTTAGTCTAGTTTAGTTTAGTTTATTTGCACGAAAGAAGATATAAAGTACTTACAGAACAATAGAAAAAAGAAAGCAATTTCAGTGCAGGAGAAAAAGAGAGCCTTAACCCTCCTGTTGTCCTCGGGTCAAATTTGACCCGTTTTCAAAGTTTCTACATCAGAAATTTGGGTTTCTTTCAACCAGACTGCCCAAAAACACAGATGGTTCCATGAAACGCTCTTCACAAGTCAAACTAAGGATCAGTTCAATACTATCATTGATTTTTGGGTGTTTTAATACATATTTGACTAAACTCTGACAGTCTGTGATTATCCATAAACATCCCCTGATCTTAACTATCAGTCATAATAATGTATACTTTCTGCAGTTTTTTAACTCTAAAATTAGATAAAATTTCATAAAGGATACATGAGGTTTATTATAATAGTGGTAACAAGTTGGTGTAAATGTATACTGATGGTAGCGGGGGAAAAAGTCCAGAAAATGTTGAAAAATGCTACAAAAATGTGTTAAAAAATGTGTTAATTTTGACATGGGAGGACAACACAAGGGTTAAAGGCTAAGGGCCCTATGTTTTCAGTTTTATGGTACTGTACTTTACTATACTATATATATATATATATATATATATATATATATATATATATATATATATATATATATATATATATATATATATACATATATATATATATTAGTATATTTTTATATTTTTTATTTAGATTCATTTTTCTTGAAAATGATCAGTTCTATCATGATCATATTGTTTTTATTTCTTCATCAAAACTTGGTGAGACGCCTTTTAAGCTTTTGGCCTCCCTTGCATATTCTGCTATTATTTCTTTTTGCTCTGTTAATGTTCTTTTTTTATATGCTATTGAATAAATGAAAAGTGAAAATGAAATGAATCCCCCTGCATTTACTGTAAACTCTTAACTCTTATCTATTTTTTGCTGAAGCAAAGGATCTGAGTACTTCATCTGCCACTGCAAACTACAGGCACAGAAACATGAAGTACGAATGAACAAAGTGTAATAATAAACATATTCCCGCCTGTGTGTCTTCATAGCTTAAAGATATTTCCTCGTCAATAAGACATAAACTGACTTTATGGCTGTGAAAGTTATCTTTACGTTGTGTTAATGTTGCTGGTTTTAAAGGTGTAATAAAGTTATATTATATGATATCTTCTATGTTATGAACTAAAAGTCTTTGCAACGCAACATTGGCAATTTTAGACCCTTTTAAGGGGGCTCAAGCCCCTTATTTTCATCTCAGCCTGATGGCAACCTGATTAGAACTGTCTGACTCCATTCACTCAGGATGTTACATGGCAGCTGCCGCGCTTTCTAAGTCACCACTATGAAGCTAAAAGCATAGAAGAATTTTGCACTTAGTCAAAAAAGGCCTTTTTCACAGATGCAGGATACACTCAGTTTTGCTAATGAGTATAATGGCCTTATCATTAGGACACTTGAAGGATGAAGCAGTTGGTGCATGTTGCTGGATGCATAAACGCCCAGACTGCCTTTGGTAACCAGAGAGATTTAAAGGGCAGTGGCTGTATTTGGTTTTAAATAATGAGGACTCAACCAGAAATGCTGCACTTTAAACTTCTTATACATGTCATGTATGCAACAGACTTGGGTTTTTTTCTCCATAAAAGTGACAAAACGATTTCCTCGGGCTCTTCTGTCCTTACTTCTTTCCGAGCCTTCCAGTTTCAAGTAAATTTGTGGACAAATGCTGTCCACCCAGCAGTTTAAATGGACACTGAATGTGATTTAGAGCCTAATGTTCAATGTTCAATTATAATTACAACACAGCTATCAATGTGCCGAATATTGAAGTTTTTCAATTTTAGGGTTTCAAGTTAGAGTTTGCGAACTTGTCTGTTAGTGACAGAGGACAAACTATTCAAAGGGCTTGAAACAGGTTTAATATCCTGTGTGTCTGTAACCGATGCTATGCACCTGTAACCCAGTCCAGGAAAGGGTTAACAGAAACGTAGTGTTGGCCAATCGGAGGTGGTTGTGCCAGACTCCCACCTTTGGCTGAGTCTCTATCTAATCTGTCAGAAGGGGAGCAGGAGTGCGGTTGTAAAGTTGTAACGTTGGCAGTACCCAGATAAAGAGAAGAAGTTGGTCATTTAAAAGGTCTGATCCTAGAATCACCCCCGCAACGCAACACCTGCTACACTCTGCTGTACATATACAGTATATACAATAAAAAGGCCCATTTGATAGATAATTGATTCAGTGGGTGTTTATATATGTGCTTAAAATGATTCTGTCAAGCTGCCAAGACTGCCGTCATAAAAACATGTTTTCACTAAGCTTTACACAGTTTATGTCCACTGTTAAAATAAGTACATTTACTCATGTAGGCTAGAGGCGAAGTCCCTCCCCCTTCCACCATGGGACCTTATTTTGGAAAGAATATATATACGATAGTGAAGGAGAGAAAAATAATCTTTAGATCCCGTTTTAATTGAGCCATGAATTACACATATGATGTTTGTCATTTTAAAAGATCAAATGCAAGTCAAGAAAGTCTCAGTTTGTTGCAAAACTGTTGAAGTATACACTCCAAGAAATAAATCTGTAAAATAACAGAAAAAGTTCGGGCAGCTCATTCCAAACACTTTGCCCCGGAATAAAAAAAAACCGGAAATGATGTGTGTTAAAATACAGAACATTTTCTGTTGGGCCTATATACATTCTCTCAGTTATTAAACTTCTGAAAACATTTTTAAAAAACTTCCAAAAGGTTAAAAAAAAAAAAAAAAAAAAAGAGAGACAAAAACATCGAAAAAATTACAAAAAATGTTGGGGGAAAAAAATCACCCAAAATTTTGAAAAAAAAGCAAGTAAACCTTTAATCTCCCCAAACCCTCCGTTGCCAACAAAAGTTGTCAGGGCACAAATCTTGCAGTTCGAAATGTAAAAAATAAAATACAACTGTGAATCACGTTCTATGGACAATTTCTGTTAAAATACACAGACATACAACTGTACACAGATATTTCTTAGATGTTAAGACTGAAAATACATAAATAGAAAGGCTACACACTTTAAAATTGCAAAAGCGACGTCTGGCTGAAGCTAGGTTTTTCTTTTTTTTCTTTTCTTCATTTGTACATATAAAATAAAATAAAAAAGAAGAATTGTACAACAATATTATAAAATGCACAGGTAGGATAAAAAGAGGTCTTGTACAAGGAACCCACCTAACATTGAAATTAAGGACAGCTGTAGATGCTTGCCACACATTTGCAAATGTACGTACATATTTGTACTCACACAAGCAACGACTTGAGCTTGTTCTTTTGCTTCCCGGCTGATAAAAAGACGCTGGTTAAACAGTCCTTCCAGAAAAGAGTTTTTTTGTGATTGTTGCGGACAAAAATCCTTGACTATGCGGCACGTTTTCTTAAAAAAATGCGATGGAATATGCGGGATATTTATGCAATTTTATGCAATGAAATTGCGGGAACTTGCAAAAACTGCGGTTTCATCATGGCTTCATCGTGGGGTCTGCAGCTTTCGATGATGTTCACGTCGCGTAATTACTTCACTTCATAACGTTCCCATGGCAACAACGGAAAATGGCTGCTCTTGTGTGAAGTAAACGCAACATTTTTCAACTTTCTGCTAAGATATATGTGACTTTTTTGCAACGAAAATGCGGGGATTATGAAATCATGCAAGCCCCGCATATTTTTCGGGGCTTGGCAATTTATGCGGCGAAAGTGCGGCGTATTTGAAAAAATGCGCCCCCGCATAAATATGCGGACTTTGGCTGATTATGCATTGAATTATGCGATCGCATAATCACGTTTTTCTGGAGGGACTGGTTAAAACGCATCAGGAAAGATAACGTTACATGTGTGCGTGGAACAAAGCTAAGCTAGCTAGCTAGCGAGGGAGGTGACATATATTATGCGAGACGAGAGATGTAGTTCACTGAGCAATTTCACACAAAACTAAGTGGAACTACAACAAACTTATGACAAACTAATGGTGTGTGTCTATTGTCAGTGTCATTTCAATGTGTCCCATTCATTTCTATGTAAGCAGCCGTGCAATGCATTCTGGTAGCGTCACGGGGACTTTGGAGAAGCGCAGCGTCAATTCGCCGCTCCTCATTTGCATAAAGTTGAATCCAGCCAACTTTATGCAAATGAGAAGCGGCCGGCTCGGCTCGCCACCTCTCAAATGCTGACGAAAATCTTTTAAACTGACCGTTGTTGAACTGAAATGAAGACAGATTCAACAAAATTATTTTTCGCTTCATGTTTTAGAAACACGTTACGGTTTAACAGTGAAAAAGACAATAGTTTAGAGCAGGGTATTTTCGTAAAACAAGAGATCGTATTCCAAACGAGCCGCCATTATTGTCGGTTTTGAAATCCGGGAGCAGAGATAACCATGTGACGCGTTCATCCAATCAGCTGCAGCCATCGCGGTTGTAGAAGGGTGGAGACTATTTTCTTTGCTTGTCAGTAAAGAGTGGTCTATATCCTTGATATTCCACTTCCGGGATTGCTCCGTTGCCATCGGAAAATCTGCTGGATTTCACTCATTTAGGCCGGATATCCGTTGCCTTGGGCTTTCTTTGTGTTGGGGTTCTAGACTCTGGTGGATTTATGAGGACTATGGTTAACTGCAATTACATGAAATCTTGTAAAATCTACTATAATATAATAATATCAATTTTATACCTTCACCCAGGAAACACGTATTCGTTCCTTAGGGGTGTTTTAATCCTCACCACGAGCCTTTTCCTACACTTAACTGTCGTCGCCGTAGCTGTGTCCCTTTTAGCCTCAACCCTATTGTACATAGGTACAATTTCTACTTGTACTTTACTTACAAGTATTTTTATGCTACTTTATACTTGCTCCACTAATAAAATGTATCTACTAACAAGTATTTTGTCTTCATCAAAGCCTGATATCTCTTCTTCCTCTGAGCCATACTGTAAAAACACATTAATGAGCCATACTGTTGCACTGGGTGACATGTTCCTTCATCACCATGAACACACACACACACTGTAGATTGTTCAGACTCAACCCCACAAACACCGTCTACCATCACCCATCTGCCTGCCCCAGTAATAAAGTGAATAAAACACAAAAATCAACTGCTGAAGAATCTGACGAGGGAATTGCACGTTCTGTTTTTCACAGCGTGCGGTGGTTTTATATGTAGAGGAGAATCTTTGCACATTATACATTGTTTTATGAGGCTTAAACTCAAAGCTGGAAAACAAGTTGTAAAAGAAAATGCTTTTATTTTATAGATATCCCATTGCACAGCATCAAAACATACCGATGGGGCTGATTCATTCTTTAGAATTACTGAAGATTTGCTCAACATTTCCTTTTTTTTTTTTTTTTATTGGTTATGAAACTTCATTGCCTCACCTTTTTCTTTCCAAGAAGTTATAACTAACATGTTGCAGCAGTTTTCTCTGCACTGGAAGAAAGATTGGCCAGAAAATAACTTGCCAGAGGAAAGTTAAAATGTGTTTTTTGTTGCTTATGTGAATATGATATTGAGACACAGATGGGTGACAAATTAAAGGAAAGGTCCAGAACAGATTCAGCGCTGCAGAGGAGGGTCTGGCTAGTCCACACAGCGTTCTGGGATGGGAGAAAAAAACGTGCTCTGGTTTATTGGCATTTCTTTAAACCAATCATGATCGTCTTGGAGCAACGGCAACGGTGCCGCTGCAAAATATCTTTACTACGTCGCTTGACTTCCTCTGAGGCAGCCATGCACATCCTGGCTGACGATTAGAAGAGAGAAACTCACCCTAAAATTATGCTACAAATGTGAAAAACACAATAGTTTAGGGCAGGGTGAAGGGTGACAATTTTGCACCACTGAAAATAATGTCTTATTTTCTTTGGTGTTTTTGTCATGTACTTATATGTTATTATAAAGCCTGGGTAATACACACACAAAAATGGAGGTTCGAGACAAGAACATTTCTGTACTTACAGGTACACTTTTTGACATGTCCTCTTAAGAGTACAATATTGTTTATTAAGAGGTCAGAACTGTACCTTTTGACTAATTTGAGAGTACAAAATGAAAGAGAAGGGTACACAATTGTCTTTCAAAAGGGTACCTCTCCTGCGACAAGCATTAGGTACTCAATGGTACTTCTATTTCTGAGTGCACCGACAAACCAAAAACACTTTTCTTAAATTCATCAAGAGTCCAAAGTTCTCACTGTAAGGCTCTGAAAAATATCGAGCCAACACTTTTTTACAAGCGGAAGATGGAGTCACTGACTAATTTGAGAGTACGAAATGAAAGAAGGGTACACAACTGTCTTTCAAAAGCGTACCTTTTCTGCGACAAGCATCTGTACCCTATAAGGTACACAACAGTACTTCTGTTTTTGTATGTTACATTACATTACATGTCATTTAGCTTAAAAAAAGTGAATAATGCTCAAAATCCTTAGAATAGCTTTTAATTCCATAATATCAATGCATTGGGAACACTGCACATTCAATTCCAAATCAAAACATGACCAAAATGTATCAAGTTTGTGTTATACCTTTACAGAAAGTGAAGAAAAAGGAATATTAGGCATTATATTTTTCTTGACAAACTCAAACATTTACTGTATGAACTGAAAAATGTCTCAAGGGTTTGCTTTACTTTGAATCACTGCACTAATATTTAGTTACATAACCATTATTTCTGAGAACTGCTTCACATCTGTGTTGCATGGAGTCGACCGACTTCTGGCACCTGTGAACAGGTATTCCAGCCCAGGACCATTGAACTACATTCCACAATTCCTCTGCATTACTGGTTTAGCCTCAGAAACAGCATTTGTGATGTCACCCCACAAGTTTTCTCTGGGATTGAGGTCTGGGGATTGGGCTGGCCACTCCATAACATCAATCTTCTTCATCTGGAACCAAGACTTTGCTCGCTTACTGGTGTTTTTGGGTCACTGTCTTGTTGAAAGACCCATTTCAAAGGTATTTCCTCTTCAGCATAAGGCAACATGACCTCTTCAAGTATTCTGATGTATTGAAACTGATCCATGATCCCTGGTATGTGATAAATAGGCCCAACACCACAGTATGAGAAACATCCCCATAACATGATGTTTGTACCCCATGCTTTACTGTCTTCAGTGTACTGCGGCTTGAATTCAGTGCATTGGGGTCATCGGACAAACTGTCTGCGGCCCCTAGACCCAAAAGAACAATTTTGCTCTCATCAGTCCACAGAATGTTGCCCCATTTCTCCTTTGGCCAGTCAATGTGTCCTTTGGCAAATTTCAACCTATTGAGTACATATCTATTTTTTTTTTAAACAATGAGACTTTGCGGGGGCTTCTAGCTGATAGCTTTGCTTCACATAGCCTTCTTATTCTTTGATTGTCCTGGAGCTGATCATTGGTTGAGCCTTTGCCATTTTGGCTATTATTCGATCCATTAGAATGGTAGTTGACCGTTTTTTCCCACGTCGTTCAGGCTTTGGATGCCATTTCAAGGCATTTGAAATCATTTTGGCTGAGCAGCCTATCATTTTCTGCACTTCTTTCTATGTTTTCCCCTCTCCAATCAACTATTTAATCAAAGTCTGCTGTTCCTCAGAGCAATGTCTGGAACGACCCATTCTGCTGAGTATTTCAGTGTGAAATGCACTATAACCAGCATGCACAACATTTGCTTCCTTCCTTCCTTAAATATGGGCCATAACTGACACCTGTTTCTTCACAGAATCAATCACCTCACTAATTGAACACAACACTGCTATTGAACATGCCCCTTTCAATTACAGATTCAATTACACAGAATGAGCAGCATGCATGTCATGACTGTTGGATCTGTTGGTTTTCTATGACTCTACAACACTTACTAGTAAATTATTTGCCATGTAGAAAAAAAAATAAAAATAAATAAATAAATAAATATATATATATATATATATATATATATATATATACAATACCAAAGAATTTGATTTATGAGGTTAGTGATGTTGGACTGCTATTATTTTGAACACAACTGTATGTCAGAGGCCACACGCCTCTGGAGCAACTAGGGGTTAAGTGTCTTGCTCAGGGACACATTGGTTGATGTATCACAATTGGAATTGAACCCTGATCTCCCACACCAAAGGCATGTGTCATATCCACTTGGATGGATGGATGGATGGATGGACGTATGGACGGATGGACGGACGGACGGTCGGTCGGTCAGTCCATATGTAGCACCATCTACCAGGCAAATGGTGGTAGCACATGCAAGTGGCTGGTAGATGTCACTCACCAGCCAAAAAGTAAACATGAAACCTGAGGCCTGTACTAAGAAGCAAGATTTGGCGTTAACGAGCTAACCTCAGGTTCAACCCAGGGTTTTCTGTATCACGAAGGTGGATCACTTGTTACCGGGTTCAATCGCTGTGGTAACTTATGCTGAACGCCTAACCTGGTTGGGAGAAGGTTATGTTGGAGATTAGAGATCAACTGGTGTAAAAACACCGCCTACTGACCAATCAATAAAATGATAACGGCGTCACCGTTCTTAGGAGATCCGGTGGAGTTCGGTGCGCGGAGAGAGAGAGGTGCCCTCAGAAAAGTTCAAACATTTAGAGACCGACAACCACGATAACATTCCCTGATGGGTATATTTATGAAATATATAGATTGTAATGTACATATCGGCATCTTGAGCTGTGTGTTGCCAATGCGCACATCAGGTTGAATTATGTTTTTATATATTTTTATTTGCTCTCACGATCGCTTCCCACTGCCAGGGTTGCAACTGAAATAATAGAGGGTTTTCACCGTCGTCACATTCTGGGCGGTAACCTGGATGCGCGGCCATGTTGGAGGCACTCGTGTAAACAACTGAATGGAGTAATGGAGTATTGTGTACTTTGGATACTTTAATACTTTATGTCTAAACAAAAGAAAAGCTCATCAAAGATGCAAAGGCATGGAAGGACTTGGACCACAAAAAGGCGCGATATTTTGAGAAATTACAGTTTACTGGCGGCACAGAAGTTGGCTCCCTCTTCTTGGACCCATGGCGACCCGGTGATTCTTCCTTCAGTTGCATATACCTATATAGTCAACTACCTGGTTTTCTCACTGAGCCCATACACAGCGGAAGACCTTAAATCCTACAAAAGTTTGGAGGCTTATAACGGTCAGGGTGTGTGGATGGGTGAGGGAGACGCAGTACCAAGTCATTAATGACCGTTGTGTTGTGAAGGCCAAAGTAAGTAATGCAATAACGTCTTTAAACAACCTAACCTTAACTGTATGATATCATTGTGATACTCAAGGTGTAGCCAAGTGATTCTCAATCGTTTATTTTCATTTGAAAGACCAAACAAGACAGATTTTTCCCTCGTAGATCCTGGTTGAGCTTTGCCAAGCACAAGCGCCTCCTTTCCTCTGATAACTTCTGGCATTCCTCTCCCTGGTTTTTAATAACTTTTGGAAGTCCATAATATTCCAAATGTTTTTCTCGGTCTGACCTATTGGTACAACCTAAAACATGGCAATAATTAACCATTTTCCTTGACGGTGTGCAGGATTTACTTCAGTGCCTGTGCTTTGTTGTGATGCGGAGTACCTCCAACATGGCGACTTCTGGTCTGATGGCGCGTCTAATGACGCGTCGTGAAAACCCTCTATAGGCTAAAGCAATGACAGTTAATGGAAAGCATAAGTGTAATTATGGTCAGATCTTGTGCCTGACTGATGGAGAAGTGATATTGATAAGAGTTGTGATTTACGCATTTACAGCGTCGGCTATTTTTTTGCCAGCTTTCCTCCCTGTTTTAGGAAGCAGCGACTGTATTGCGTTTTGCCTGTAAAACCGTGTCTGTGTTCTTCATATTTATGTAGAATTATAGTTTGCTCTTCTTATATAAAATATGCGTCTCTGGTAGATGTTTGCGATTGGTCGTGCTGTGCAAACACCGCCTCTTTTATGTGAACGTGCGCGTCACTGGATTGGTAAACCCTGGGTTGACTGAACTAGTTGTTAACCAGCGTCGTGACACAGCTTATGGAGGACCGCGGTTGTTAGGTTAGGTGAAGCCGGGTAACTGAAAGAAATCCAGGGCATGTTGATCTTGATTCGTAGTACAGGCCTCTGGATTCCTACATACGAATATGTAACAATGACTGACCTCCAGGACGAAATATGTTGAATCAGTGGGAAACACCAGCATGGGGTTTTATTTCCCCCCAATCTGAAAAGAAATCCTACTTTCAAAGGAAACTAATGAGGTTGTAAAAAACAACATCTGGTATCAAAATGGCCTGGTTTTTCTGTAAATTCTGAGGAAAGCAGTCATACCAAACCTGGATCCCAATGAGAGCAAAGATCAGCCTGACAGCATGCAAAGCATAACATTAGTTCAACCTCAGACAGTCTCCAGTGAAAACATTTGATGGGACACGATGGGAGATTTTTTTACACTTAGTTGCAATCTTCTCCCCTTTTAATCTCGAGCCAAATAGCTTGGTTTCTGTTTCATGTCATGGTAGTCTGCTCTTAGCATTGTACAACAGAGAATACCAAACATCGTACACAGCTGTGACGTCTTGGTTCTTCAAGGGTGACCAAACACAAGATTTTCTTCCGTCAAAACAAGTCACAATCCCATTAAAAGCATGGCAGCCACACTGAATTTTTGGGGAAGATAAAATACAGAGCAGCCTGTTCAGATCAGAGCCTGTGATGCAGAATATGGAGAGGTTTTCTCTTCAGAAGGAACTACATGAAGGTAAAACATGCAGCTAACCTTAAAGGGATAGTTTGGATCTTTTGAAGTGTGGTTTTATGAGTTACTTCTCCATAATCAATCTGTTAGTAGTCTCTCTTTGCCAGACCTTCCTCCGCAACGCTGCTAGTCCACACAGCATTCTGGGATGGGAGAAAAATGTTCTGGTTTATTGGCATTTCTTTCAACCAATCACAATCGTCTTGGGTGGTGCTAAGTGCCGGACGGAGACATGGTGCAACTGCAAAAAAGCCTCGGGAAGGAACTTGTTTTGGTGGAACGTGTGTACGTTCAAAAGTAGTTTTAGTCATACAACAGAAAATTCAGATTGGACAGATAGTCTAGCTAGCTGTCTGGATTTACCCTGCACAGATCTGAGGAACAGTTAACCATAGTCCTCAGAAATCCACCGGAAGTGGAACGTCGTGGATATAGACTACTTCTCCATAGTCAGCGTGTTAGCTACAGTAGATGGCAGTCGGTACGACCCCAGTTTGGGAAAGCAGGCAGGAGTACCGACACGGAAGCTAAGCAATGTCCTGCTGTGGACGGGGGCAGCAGCTAAATGCATTTTAGACACCTAAAAAAATCTATATCAGTTTAAATGTGCGCTATATTTAGAATATTTTCAGCTCTTTACCTTGCTGTCAGACAGCCCTTTAGGACGGGGAACTGAAGCAGTTATCTGTGCCAGCAGCAGAACCAGATTTTGTAAACATTCAGGGCTCAGCCCAATTATACGGGGGGTCCGGGGGCATGCTCCATCTACAGCAGCTATATGCACTTTTTTCAAGCCATTTCATAATAGAATAGCTAAAAATCTGTACATCATCTGGAAAAAAATATGATAGTTGCCAAAGCAAAGAATCATCCTGTAGAGCGGACATCCTGTTTTGTATCTAACTGTTCAACTGTCTTTACTATTCCAAAACTTTTCACTCCTGGCACTCCTGGTCTGATGTTTATAATTTTTAAGTTACAAAATGTAGGTAGGTTAGGAATTTGGTGTAAACTAATTACTAATCTTGAAACCTATTTTTAGTAGAGGTCACAGAATGAACGCTGATATTTCCCAGGTAGTAGTACATCTTTGCTCCATTAATTTGAATTAGAACACGGGGGTTGCTGATCTACCGCTGCCTCCATCACTTTATAAAATGTTGCACAAATGCATTTCATGGTTCCAGCTTCTCAAATGTGAAGCTTTGCTGCTTTTCCTTTGAATAATTTTGCTAATGTTAATGTATTAATTAAACACTAAGGTTCACTTACTGGCTTTTTCCACAGCTCTTTGGACCAAAGGTTGAAAGTTTAGCCGGCAAGACTCCATTTCTAAAGTCACCTTTTTACACACATGCAAAATGAGACTGAGTATGTGATTTCTTTCTTTTATGGAACACAAGAATATGATGTGATCACAGACACTGTTTGACTTCACGATATAAGCTGAGCAATCTTCAGATCTAAAACCAAAAAGTGTGATTCCACTATGGAGATTTGGAACTCATTATTAATTACACATTGCAATATTAGTGTTCAAACGTGCAGTATACAGCTGAATGAAATATGTGTCCTTAGTCATTCCTGCAGGATTTGATAATGAGATAAAAGCGGGACATTAATAATCATTACACACCACATGTTATTTCTAATCAGTGAATCTGAGCCATGTGAAAATAATCACTGATTTAATAATTGCAAATGAAATATCTGCTTCACCTCTGACTCGCGGTGAGATCTGACATGTGTACTGAGGGAGGAGGGAGGAGGGAACCGGGTGAGCACAGAGCTTTTCGGGCCCTTTTTGAGAAATAGACACCCTAACATCAAATGTGAAAAGTAACAGTTACTACAATGCGTTTTTCTTTTTGCAACCCTCATGTACAGCCAAGGCATACTAGGTTTAAATATATTCAATGTGCTGTATTATTAGGCAGGTTAATTAGTTGAGAACATAAATGAGGTAGCAAGCAAACAAACAAACTAACAAACTAACAAACCTGGAATGAGTAAATCAAGGGGGTCTGATGTGTTTCGAGTTCAGCTGTTGGCATTAAATGAAAGTGCTGCTGCAAGCGATGGAAGCGAGAACTCTTCCTTTTATTGGACGCAAACAATTAATTCAGTTTGTCCGATTCAAGCTGTTAAATCTCATGTGGAAACAATCCCGACTGAATGTGATAGCGATTGACGGATTGGAACAAAGACACAAAAGTTTTGAAATTCTGCTGTAGAAGATATAATCAGACTTACAGGTTGTTCTTTGGCGTCATTAAAGAAATGAAAGACTCGAGAAAGTTATGAGTTGATGAACACACTGCTGATGGATAAGATAAAAGCCAACAATGACACATAGGGCACTCTCACACCTGTAGTTTGGTAGACTCTGTGCGATTCGGGGGAGAAGCTGCAACATTTAGTAGGTTCGGTTTGCGTCCACACTGCACTTTGTCAAACGCACCAAACACAGCAAGTGCCAAGCAACATTGCTAACTCCCTTGCTTACTATTCACTTTCAAGAACACAGCGATCATCTAAGGCTGGTTTATTGGAAGTTCCCCGCAACAGCTGAAAGAAAATCAGGGATGCAGCCTTTTTCACTAACGGTCCAGAGCTATGGAACGCTCTACCTAAAGATATCAGGTATCAGAATCGCTTCATTCTTTCTAAAGAAAGCGATAATGTCTTTACTTGAGCCTTTACTGTAGCTACGGTTTTCCTAAACAGGCTTGGAACTCTTTTTGCACTTTGTTTCACACTAACGTTGGTTCAGTTCACAGCAGACATGTTGACTTGTCGTAGTAGGAAAAGCACAGCTGAAATTGATAACCTTAACGATGGCTCAGTTCCATCAAGTGTCCCAGTGAGCTATTTCAGTGAGTCAGCATGCTCAATACCAGGGCCTCTCCTAAGAGGAATGCAGCCATCATTAATGGTTTGGAATACACCTGTGGTTTTCCTACTATGACATGTCACCGGGAAAAGTCCCGACTCTCCCGATTGCCACAGTTACTTTCCAGCACCGTACAGGAGTAGGAGTACGTCTGGATCCAGGACTTGAGTTAGATCAGGTTTGAATCTGTCTTTGGACATTTTGTTGCAGACTCACCCCCCTCTAGTTGTTCAGAGTGTAACATCTGTGTGACACATGAACAGCTGGCTCAGTAACATGACGGCTGTTTGTCAGAGAGAACATGTCTCTTCAAACAAACACAACATCTGACTCAGAACAGAACAGGAGAGTCTGTTTAACTGTCACTCCGGCCGGCCTTGCACCAAAGTACAGCTCTCAGCTCAAGGACACAGACGCATCCAAAAAGCACAATTTAAACATCTACAACAAATAAAATCAAACACTGTTTCTTTGTCCTGCAAACGCTCAACCAAGAATCCAACAAGAATCAGGTCTACAAGCCAAAAGCTCCTCCAAATAGAGATGGTAATATCTTCAGTTATTTCTAGATATACGGACATAAGTGCTCATTATCATACAAAAAACAATCAATAATATGAGCTACAAAATAAGAACTTTTTTTAATCGTTTCCTTTATTAAAAATATATTTCATATCACACTGCACTTTGTCAAACGCACCAAACACAGCAAGTGCCAAGCAACATTGCTAACTCCCTTGCTTACTATTCACTTTCAAGAACACAGCGATCATCTAAGGCTGGTTTATTGGAAGTTCCCCGCAACAGCTGAAAGAAAATCAGGGATGCAGCCTTTGTCACTAACGGTCCAGAGCTATGGAACGCTCTACCTAAAGATATCAGGTATCAGAATCGCTTCATTCTTTCTAAAGAAAGCGATAAACTTATGTCTTTACTTGAGCCTTTACTGTAGCTACGGTTTTCCTAAACAGGCCTGGAACTCTTTTTGCACTTTGTTTCACACTAACGTTGGTTCAGTTTGCATTCACACTGCACTTTGTCAAACGCACCAAACACTGTGAACAAATGCCCTGTGGTGCAAAGCTGGTCTATCGGACAGAATATCAGAGTGAAAGTCGCCGACACTGTATCGCCGACACTTGTCTCAGAAATAATGGAGAAACACCTGATTTATAACGTCTTGGGTTTTCTGGTTTGGATTTAGTGTTTCTAATATTTTAGAAGATGGCGAACAATGTGAGCAGCAGACAGACAGCGAGTGAAGGAGAGAGAGATGATGATGTGTTGTCACACAGATGACCAGCGATGTGTGCTCTTATGGATCTGAAAGTTATCATCTCTTAATTCTCATACAGGTCCAATAATTGTGTGAAAGGTTGAAACTGCAGTCTAGTAAATGCTCAGTTTTTGGTTCACTTCCTGTATTTGGGGTCGGGTTGTGTTCACACCTAGAGCAGGGGTGGAATGTAACTAAGTACATTTACTTAAGTATTGTACTTAAATTCAAATGTTGAGGTACTTGTACTTTACTTGAGTCTTTACTTTTCATGCCAATTTCTACTTCTACTCCGCTACATTACAGAGAGAAATATTGTACTTTTTACAAAACACATGTACGTTTAATTTTAAATTAAAACTACCTAACAATTAGTCTTGCATTGCAAGACCTTCCTTCACAGCGCTGCGGAGGAAGGTCTGGCTAGTCCAGTTTGGTTATTTGGTCCGCACCGGAGTTCGAATGAGCGTCCACATCGCCCCAAACGAACCGGACTGTCCAACCAACCAAACGCTCCAGGGTTCGGTAAAAACAAACCAAACAGCTCAGGTCTGAAAGCAACCTCAGTGGTGCCGGCAGGATTCTATTCAACCCTTGTGTTGCCTTCCCGTCAACCATGCAACTTTTTGTTTTTCTGGGTCAAAATTTGAAATAAAAAAAATGTTCCCAACTTTTTGGTTATCTTTTTTGACACTTTTAGTGCTTTTCCCAATGTTTTTTTTTTTTTTTACATTTTTGTCACTTTTCCCAATGTTTTGGAAGCTTTCCAGACGTTTTTGACACTTTTTACAATGTTTCTGTTGATTTTTTTTCTGCGCTTTTTTGTTGTTTTCTCCCCACATTTTTAAAGCTTTTCCAATATTTTGGTCACTTTTTTCAACATTCTTCTATCAGTTCTTTTTTAGATGCTATATAATTGTAGCCTAGAAATCTAGATGCACCCTAGCGACAGCAAATCTAATTTGCAGCCAGGGGGTCTAGGCACTCTCCATTGGCTTGCGAGCTGGAAAAACCAAACTCTAGTCAGGACAATCACATTGTGTATAGAGTCGGTGGGCGGGCTTATGGCTGCTGCTGCTGCTGGGAACAGCGATCTTCTTAAGCTTTTCTTTGAGAAAAGAAAAAAGAACAGCACTGAAGTCATTCTTAAAAAAGGAAGATGTGTTCAGAGTTTTGCCGACTGGATACAGCAGAAGTTGACTCTATCAACTAGCGTTGCTCTGGTTGGTTGTAGCGCTATCCTATTGCGTGCAGAGGGAATTTGAAAGACAACCGTTTATCCCGCCCCTCGGATTGAGCCCTGCCAATGGTGAGTTCCCAGACCCAACATCTGGATGTGGGTCTGCCTTGTCAGGCTAATAAAATTAAATAAAACACCCAAAGTCAATGAAAGTAGTGAACTGATCATTTATTTTACCTGTGAGGTGCGTTGTAGGGAACCATCCACATCATTTTTTTTGACAATTTGGTTCAAAGAAAACCCATATTTCTGATATAGAAACTTTTTGAAAATGGGTCAAATTTGACCCGCTGAAGCACCTCACTGCGTCTGAAATCTTATCAAAATCTTGATAGGCTACAGCTGAAGAAGACAGGTCTGGAAAAGACAGGATAATGTTTCTGCGTGAGCTACAGAACTGCCACGTTGTGTTTGTCTGTGCTCAGAAACCTCTTTGATCCACCACAAAGTTCTTCACAATGACTCTGCTTTTTCAGGGACCCTGTTGTTTGATGTAAATGTGCACATGGCTTTGGTCAGATGTGCCCAAAGAAGAGAGACTTGCAGTGGGATCCGGCTGGTAGGAGCGGCCCGCCGTGCCGCCCCGTGGGCTGAGGAGCTTATGGAAACAAGGCGAGTGTCAGGAGGACGGCTGAAGAACGGTGCATGAGGGAACCATTAAACTTTATGTGTTGTGTTTATATCATTTTCAAAATGGTACAAATAAAAGAATCCCTTTACAGCAGCTGGAAAATTTGCTTTAATCTGAGTCACGCACCTTGCATTGTTTACATGCGTTTATACATCTTTAGCCATGATGTCATTATCCACAAAGGGCAGAAATTCTCGTAACATATGCTGTTATCGAATGAATTCATTTGGCTGTGATGGGGATCAGCTGGAGCCAACGGGAATTCCCGATCAGATGATGTTCTTGTATCCGTTTCTGAGTGGATGAGTCTCCATCCTTGTTCATATATTAGGATATGTGGGTCATAAGAGAGGCGAACAGCCACATAACCACCTTAAGAAACAACATCACCGCACCAAATGCACTGTATCCTGTAACATTTAGAATTGATTTTAAGGTGTTCCTCCTTATCAGTGGTGGAAGAAGTATTCAGATCCTTTACTTAAGTAAAAATACTAATACCACATTGTAAAAATACTCTGTTACAAGTACAAAGTAAGTCCTGGCTTGAAAAAGTAAAAGTACTGAATGTTGAAAAATCCTCCTTTTAGAAACTGGAAACGATCCACAGTTGTGTGTTTAATGGTAGTCATTTCAGATGTACTTGTAGGCCATTGTATTATTGGCTAAATGGGTAAATGTACATAGTTACATTCTGACACTGCTACTTATGTACAAAGGCCTAATGATGATGAATGTTTGGATGGTGAATGAATGAACAACACACAGCACAGCAACACAATCCCTTTTTTCCTTTTGAGTCTGACCTTCTCAGCGCCACCTTTCCCTTTTCTTTTTGGGCTTTCCATCATTAGACTCACACACTGTCTGTTAACGTTACCGACAGACTTCCAAACGTGACGAGGAAAAAAAGAGGTGTTCGATGGCTGTACGTCATAGGCCGACCAGGGCTATGCCATTTGGGGACGGGCCGCTCACTGATCCCCCTATATTTCTGAAAATCCTAGACATGGTTGTGACCGTTAGTGCTTTCTGATTATCCTGTGTTTGTATTGAAATAAGAGGCTGCTGTGGCCCACTGTACGGGTTGAGCAGAGGCTGCACAGTTTGACTATGACATGTCACCGGGAAAAGTCCCGACTCTCCCGATTGCCACAGTTACTTTCCAGCACCGTACAGGAGTAGGAGTACGTCTGGATCCAGGACTTGAGTTAGATCAGGTTTGAATCTGTCTTTGGACATTTTGTTGCAGACTCACCCCCCTCTAGTTGTTCAGAGTGTAACATCTGTGTGACACATGAACAGCTGGCTCAGTAACATGACGGCTGTTTGTCAGAGAGAACATGTCTCTTCAAACAAACACAACATCTGACTCAGAACAGAACAGGAGAGTCTGTTTAACTGTCACTCCGGCCGGCCTTGCACCAAAGTACAGCTCTCAGCTCAAGGACACAGACGCATCCAAAAAGCACAATTTAAACATCTACAACAAATAAAATCAAACACTGTTTCTTTGTCCTGCAAACGCTCAACCAAGAATCCAACAAGAATCAGGTCTACAAGCCAAAAGCTCCTCCAAATAGAGATGGTAATATCTTCAGTTATTTCTAGATATACGGACATAAGTGCTCTTTATCATACAAAAAACAATCAATATTATGAGCTACAAAATAAGAATTTTTTTCACACTGCACTTTGTCAAACGCACAAAACACAGCAAGTGTCAAGCAACATTGCTAACTAGAGAATAGATAAAAGAAAAAGAAAACAGCGTACAGTTCATAATGTCACACTAAAAGTCTGTACTGATATCAGAAATATGAAATCTCTAGAATTTTTTTTATAATAATAAACTCATAAAAGTTATGTATACATTTTCAGACATCTGCTGACAAAATAGCCACATTTTAAGAGCCCATTGTCCTCTGTGGAGTTCTTTCAAAAATCTAAACTTCTCAACTGTTCATGGAACATGTCCTATTTATCTTTTCCAAAACAGATTTATAGTGTTTTGGAATAAAACGTGTCAGTGAACACCTGCTGCTATCTGAGTGCAAACAGACGACCATCACATGGACAGCTGTGATGGTCTACACTGCGTGAAGGCTCTTAAACGTTATCTTTTATCTATTCATCTTCATGACTATTTGTTATTGACCAGAAATGCCTCTCCTGAACCTGCAGGTGCTCTCTGATGTGAACACTGCAGAGCTGATAACGTTTCCTCTCGTTTCCCCCCGCTGAAAATGTTCTTCACACATCTGTGTGTCTGTGTGTGTCTCTGTCTGTGTGTGTGTGTGTGTGTGTGTGTGTGTGTGTGTGTGTGTCTGTGTCTGTGAGACATCTGTGAGCGCACAATGGGAAAAAAAAACAAGACGGCATGGCGGGGAGCGGCATTACAGGGGTCATCATTCCCCACTTTACCCTCATTTAGTTTGTGTGCCTATAATAGTATAAGTGATGAAAGCTGAAGTCCAAACAGCTCTTTCATGTTGATGCCCTCTTGGGAGTGTCTGCCTGGTGCACAGCTGCTGACGCCCAGAGAGCAAAAACAACATGGAGGAGGGAAGGCTGGCCTTACAGCCTCCATCTATCCATCAGGTAATACATCACGTCGCTTCAACTCTTGTCAACTTTTTAAAAGAGTACTTGTGCAGAGGAGCGAACATCTCACTGTTTGTTCAGTCTATTTTCACCATGTATAGTCATGCTTTAGTCCACATTACAGACCTCTTTGCTAAATATCATTATACTATATAATACATGTTTACTGTGTGTCAGTTGGTTTGTGGTGATGTGATTGATCTGATCTGAATAGGCATCACTAAATCACAAAGTAAACTCAAATGAGAAGGGCCTTAAATGGATAGTTTAGTTGTATGAGGTATCCAAGAGACGGTGAAAGTACGAGGAGGAAACCCTGGTTTTAACTTCCTGAAACATGAATTGGAAGCAATATAACTTACTGCCTGATATTAACACAGAATGGTCATTTTATCTTTAGTTTGACGATCTTTGGTCACATCTAACTATTCTGTCCCTGGGGTGATTCCTCTTCACTATATAGGATCTTTGTTTCGTCTGCAATGACGGACCAGCCTTCCATTGGTTGACAAAACATAAACAAGCTTTTGATTGGTCTGCCAGAGCATCATGGGAAATTTGTAATGGCGGTTAGCATCACAGAAAAACTCTGGATTTCGAGGCTAGATACAAAACCCTCTGTAAGGGCTACAAAGACACCAAGGATATCAGATGAACAGCGCGAGTGTTAGCTTTTAGCTGTAGAAGACGGTATGTTTCTACTCATTACAGTTATAAAATTATTAAATCATGAATCAGAGATGCCATTATTTGTCGTATATGACAAGGTCGATCTGAGAGGGTTAAGTGCAAAAAGCAGTAACGCGCAGAGTAATGTTCAAATAGTATTCTATAATATATAGAATACCAATAGGGGGGAGCTATGAATACACTAAGATATACACAGTATGAACATGTGCAGCAGTTACAGTCGGCAGCGCAGGTATAAGTATAAAATATACTGTCCAGGAGTAAGTACAAGTAATGCTAATATGAGACATGACATAAAGAATAAACAGCTGGAGGAATTATATGAATACTGTGTATAGACTATAGATCAGATATATGGACAGAAGTATAAATGTCTATGAGTATGTGAGAGCATTATTTAAGGAAGCTAAATGAGAAATAAATGAATATACCAAGTGATCTGTTTTAGATGAAGTTAAAGTTCTGGACTGACTCAAAGGGGGGCTTCTTAGTATGAGATCAGATCAAGACTTCAGTATCTTCAGTATAGTACCTTATTGCACCTGTTTTATATAGAGTGTTCAATGAGGTGTTACAAACAGGAAAATGGCCAGACACTTGGAAAAATGCAATTATAACAGTTATAGCTAAAGAAGGGAAAGACCCAAAACAATGTTCTTCGTATAGGCCAATTTCACTTCTGAATGTGGATCAGAAAATATTTACATCCATCATGGCAAATAGGCTCTCGGATATCTTACCTTTTATTATAAATCACGACCAAACAGGATTTGTCAAACACAGATTTCTTAGTGACAATGTTCGTCGAACTCTTAATGTTATTGACTTTGCTAGAAAAACAAAACAAAAAATGGTAGTGCTTACATTGGATGCGGAAAAAGCATTCGAACGAGTATCTTGGCCCTTTCTGTTTGCAGTTTTGAATAAATTTAGCTTTCACAAGAAATGTATTCATCTTATGATGGGAATGTATAATGATTCAGTAGCTAGAGTGAAAGCCATAGGTTCGTTATCGAAACCTTTCCAGGTAAAAAGAGGGGTAAAACAGGGCGATCCGCTCTCCCCACAGATTTTTGCCCTGTGCATTGAGCCATAGGCGGAATGCATACGGACAAGTATGTGTATAAAGGGCATTAAGATACAAGATGAAGAACATAAACTTGCGTTATATGCGAACAATGTTATAGTATTCTTAACTGATATACATAAATCATTACCGGTGCTTTTGGAGGAAATTGGAAAATATGGAGCCATTTTAGGATATAAATTAAATTCAGCTAAAACTGAAGCCATGGAAATAGGATGCAATCTCCCAACAGAATTTAAGAAAAGGTTTAAGTTGAAATGGGATCAGAACAAAATAAAATATCTAGGCATTACAATTCCCAGAGAAATTGATAAATTGTAGTTATGTAACTATAAAGTCCTGGAAAACTCCTTAAGGCAGGATCTTATACACTGGAAAATCCTTCCACTTACAATATTTGAGAAAATAGGTATTATAAAAATGAACGTATTGCCACGCTTTCTTTTTTTGTTCCTGAACCTTCCCTTACATCTAACAAGCTCATGCTTTAAGGAGTGGGAAAGAATGCTAGGAAAGTATATTTGGGATGAAAAGAAACCAAGGGTAAAACTTAAATCTTTACAACAAAATAGGGAACAGGGTGGGTTGGGTCTACCAAATTTGAGTCTTTATTACCATGCAGCTCAAGTTAAAAACATTTTAGTTTTGATTAATAGTAAAATGAATCTCTATTGAGAATAAATTGGTAGACTGACCCACCTCTCTAATTTTCTCAGGGCAAACTGCAGAAAAGGTCAAACATCACTCTATTTATCATACATGGAAGAGCTGGGAAAGATTAGGTAAAATTATGAAAATAAAATCAACTGATACGGTTTCCCTGAGGGAAATTAGTCAGGATCCAGACTTCACTCCAAATCAAATGGATGAGACTTTCAGGATATGGGAAACTAAAGGACTTACAAGATTCCATAAAATGTTCAAAGACCACGTAGTTGATACATTTGAAAATGTATCTAAAGGATTATAACCTTCCAAGTACCCATTTTTTTAGATACCTCCAAGTAAGGAGCTAAATAATAACAAACATACAGTCTTTTCAAGACCTTAGTCCTATCATGGAGCATATCTTGAAAGTCTATGAAAAGTTGAGTTTTAAAAATGTAATGGGATAAATTTATAACATTTTAAATAATAATGATAATCAAATTAATAATACTTTAAATTCTTGGGATAAAGATATGGGAATAACAGTGACTGAAGAGGAGTGGAGTCAGGCATGTAAAAATGTTTTCTGTTATGTAAAGTCCCCCTATTGGCAGGAATACGCGTGGAAACTATTGGTTAGATTTTTTATAACACCCCTGAAAATTACTAAATATACAAATCAAATACAATACTGTTGGAGAGAGTGTGGTGAATGTAATGTTGACCTGGTTCATGTCCTCTATACATGCTCAAAAATCCAGTCATATTGTGTAAATGTGTTGGAACTAATGAAGCAAATCTGTGGTCAAAATACTAATTTCGAACAACTACATGTCATGCTTGGTATACAGCCGAAAGGTTTAAACAAAGAAAACTATTATATCTTCTGGGTGTTGAGAATTACTGCTATTAAACAAATAACTCGAGGATGGAAAACAATTGATCCACACAGGTTAGATAATTGGATTGAGGTTGTAGAAAACTTGTATGAAAATGAAATGATAACGCACAAGATGAGAGGTAAAATGAAGGTATTCAAGAAGAGATGGTTCGCATATGCTAACCAAATGCATTGAAAAACAAAAACTAAGCATGGATTTGGACCAGGGTAATTAGATGAGGCATGGATGTAATTTCTGTGACATATGATGTAACAATATGGAAATTTGTATGTTTGTATGTAAATACGTAAATAGGGAGGTATGTATGTATGCATATACGTGGGTATATATGGGTGTATATATGAGGTATGCTTGGGAGTGTATGTAAGTATATATATGTAAGTAGGTATATATGTGTGTGTGTGTGTAGACGTATATACTCCCTTTTGCTAATAATGTTTTTTTTTTTTTTTCTTTTTTACTTCTCACTGGGTGTGAGGGAGGGGAAGGGAAGGGGAAAAAGGGGTAAAAAATATATTGTGTTAATTCTGACACGTATGATTGTAATATGAATAATGTCACAATAAAAAAGTATAAAAAAAAAAAAGACTTCAGTATCATTGTCCAGCTCAGACTTGACAGAAATAGCTCAGAAAACACATTCAGTCAAATATCAACATATCATTTTATCTACTTATGTAAAATATGATGAGATGATGTTTAACAGCAGAGGACTCTGTAGTGAGTTGATGTTGTTGATCAGTGGAGTCAGACAGAGGTAGAAGGCTCTGCAATGTTTTCATAGTTCACTGTACCTTCATCTTCATGCTCCTGTGAAAATGGAGCAAATAAATGTTTAAACAGAGATCACAGAAACAGCTGGGTTTTAGTGCCTTGCTCAAGGGAAACAGAGTAATGGTTTTTGGAGCAGATGAGATCATTACTCATCACTTTCCTAAGAGAGAAGACACACCAGCCCGATAATCGGCCGTCGGACCGTCTGGCGAGGTCGGTGACTCGAGTCTGTTCGGTGTGTTCGTGCCGTCGGCCGTCCGAGGAGCCGTCGGCCTTCATTTGGGCCGACCCGACATGTTCAGTCGGAGACAGGACAGTCGGGACTCACCCGGAGATGGGGAGCGGATGAGCCTCTCAAAATCTGACGGAAATCTTTTAAACTGACCTTTGTTGATCTGAAATGAAGACAGATTCAGAAACTGCACGGCCTATTTCTCTCTTAACATGTTCTCAGGAACACGTTACGGTGAACTATTTTAGTCCAATATGAGATCGTAATCTGAACGAGCCGCCATGACAGTCTGGCTGTGAATTTCTGGAAAAAAAGACCCACGTGACACGTTCGTCCAATCAGCTGCTGGTTTTCATTTTCTGGGAAATAATCAGACTGTTAATGGAAACAATACAGAGCAGCGCCGCCTGCTGCTATGGAGACGTATTACGCGCAGAACATACGCTCAAGTCAGCGTCGCCTCAATGTGTTCTGAGGCATTTTTAGGACCTCGGGGACCCGACTGATCAGTCCGACTGCCTTTTCCGTGCTGTGAGTCCACACATTCAAACTTGTATTTTTTTTAAAACACATTTTGAATGACTCTTCAACTCCCACTACTTTACATTCAGTACAAGGAAATCCAAAATAATGTGACAGTTCACATTCAGCTCCATTGTATTGGATTGGAAACATACATAAAAAGGTGTTGACTCAACTCTATGTTCACTTTGGAGGCTCTTGTTTGTGCTGGTGTTGTATTGAACTCCATTATATGGGGGCTTCGAAGGGTGATCTCTACACCGGATCCTGGGAATCTTTTGGATCGTTGTACTGCAGACGCAAAGAGCCATCAAGAACATCTTGGAAGCCGCTGAAAAGGCTTCCCGTTGGCTCTGGATTAAGAGGGGTAAGGAGTGGCCAAGTAAGCTACTTGGACACAATCGGGGGCTGATCACCCCCGGCTGGGTCGCCTGGGCGAGGGTGTCAGATAATAAGACCTTAAACAGCTGATCCACCGGGTCCATCCCTGACCATGTGTCAAGGTGTATCACGTGACTAAACAAGTATGGCGACACCATTGACTCCCAGGAGAAGGCTGAATGACAACCACAAATAGTGCAGCAACAACTGGAGAAACAGGGGACATCTCAGAGAAACCGCAACCAGGGCAGGGAGGGTTAGCAACCGAAATTGCGGCTTTCGAGAGGGAGCACCCACAATCTTGCTATGAAGTACCATTCAGAGAAATACCCCAGGGGGTGGCCAAGAAGGTGGGGACAAATGATTAGGAGTGCTGTCTGCAGATGCTTTAAGGTTTGCAAAAACCCAAGAGGTTTAAAGATCCACCAGACCAAGACAGGCTGCTCAAGCAGTGAAGCAAGTGGTGCAATGCACAGTGCCAGTACCCAATAGAGCACCGGGGGAGACAGAGGAGGAGCCATCCCTGGAGACACCCTACAGTGCCCAGAACCTCCAAGCATCACAAGTTCTACCCCAAAGACCATCAGAAAATCATCGCATTTCGTGGCCTGCCGCCAACAAAGAGACAGATTGATGCCAGTTCTTGGTCCAGTCAATGTATAACATACTCCCGAGTCCGATCTATTCACCTGGGACCTGGTGGACTGACCTACTTGCCAACTCTTCCAGAAGAGGGGGTTGTTGGAGCACATTCTCAGCTACTGTACAGCTAACTTGAGAGATGGGCGGTACCATTGGCGCCACGGCCAGGTACTCTGGGCAAGAGCACACTGGCATCACCTCCAGCAAGCGCCAACACCCTACAAAGTGCCCCATCTCTTTTGTTTCATGTCTTCTATGTTGTTTTGTTCCCTTAAAAGCTAAAATAAGTTTCCTCTGTTAATGTTCTCACCTTTAGCTCTTGTCCATACGTTGACCACCACAACACTTGTTATGAGTGTTGCTAAACCCAGAGGCACGACGATGATCCTTCACCAGCCTGAAACAGGAAGTTAGAAGTGTTAAATATAGTCAGAGGCGTTATGATGATGAGCTACTTGTTAGCATGTTCTTGTGCTGTCTCTATATCTCTAATATCTGAATGAACAAAGTGTCTTTTGCCTGCATGTCTTTTCTGACTGTAAATGTAGTTCTGTTCTGTTCAGTCACTACCTTCTGGTTTTCTTTGATTGTTGTTTTCAGATGCCGTGTTGTTTGTCTCTTCTGATGTCCATTTATTTCCTGTTGCCGATGCTGATTCATTTACAGTCGGAGATATTGTAGTTGTTGCATCATCACCTCAAACACAATAACAAACTGTTCAGTTAGAAAAAAACTTCTGCACAAAACAAACAGAATGATGAAACATTAAAACATCAGATCCAATCAAATATTCAGTGTAATAATCCACATAGTGATTTTAAACAGCTCATCATATTCTTACCTGGTTTCTCACCGGCGGACTGAGGAGGGCTGAAGCTGAACAGCTGTACATTTCCACTGTAATCGTCTGTCACTTCACATTTCAATAACTTGTAATACTTTGACTTCTGATGAACGTGAGATGTTGTAAATGTCACAGTGGCAGAACAGTAAGACTGCATTGTCTCCACATCAGTCTTATCACCCTCATACAGCCACTTCACTCTGTGGTCACACCAATATCTCGACACAGAGCAGATCAAGGTGACCGTATCATTGTTATTCTGTTCAGTCACTGGTGAAGATGGAGATATTGAAAGACAATTAAAGTAAAATGAACTTAACTTAATCAATGTAATCATAATTATTGTAATATTTCAGTATATTATTATAACAAAACGGTTTGAAAATATTATGATGTAAATACTCACTGGTAACAAGAGTCAGATAAACCATGTCTCCACCATAATGTTGTCCTGATCTGAATTGTCTGCAGACATATTGACCAGCATCCTCATCTGTGACCTTCTTTATAACCAGAGAACATTTCTCTGTAACACTCAGTCTGTCTGATTTAGTTTTGGCTTCTTCCTGAATCTGCCCGTGTTCAAACAGCGTTACTCTGTTTCCTGAACCAGTGAAGGACCAGATAGTACTGTCACACTGATCCTGATCATCTATTACATTTCCACAAGACAAAGTGACTTCACCGCCAACTCTGACAGTGGAGGAGGATGGTTTCAAAGCTGTTGCTGTTAAAAAAAACAAAAAAACAAAACAGAAATGTGATCAACTGAAATATGAACATGACTGTTATGTTCATAGTTAGTGTGAGGATAATGTCAGATACGTTTGCAAATGTGTCTCATTTTTTATTCCTAAGAGTTGACTAAACTCACCACGTTACAATAAAACTTGTATTCTCCTACCTGTAAACTGAACCAGCAGCATCAGAAATGAAGACATTATAATCCATCTGATCTGATCCATGGTGATTCTCTCTCGGTCTCACACTCTCACTGTCAGTCTGTGAGGTGATGCTTCCTGAAAATGAATACAGCATCTACTTCCTGGAAATTTGGAGCCACTTCCTAACAATGACTTCATCTCCTCTGTTACCTGTTGAAGTGATGTGTAATAGTAGCTTGTATTCTCTCTGTGATAATCCCCTGACTTGTCATTATTCTTATGAACACTTCTTCTGAACGCAGCCTGAGAGATTATTTTAGATGCATTTATATGTTACATAGACAATTGTTAGAGCCCAGTGCAAACAGAGGTGTTCAACCCAACAGAGAGAACAAAAAGTGGTCAGCTGAGCAGAAGCTAGCTGCAGTGTGGTCTGTGCTGTGGTCTGTGTGCTGGAGAGAGAGAGAAAGAAAGAAAGAAAGAAAGAAAGAAAGAAAGAAAGAAAGAAAGAAAGGGAACTTCTAAACACTGAAAATCACTCTTATTTGCAAATTTGCAAATAGAACCAGTAAATCTTAAACTCAGATGCATTTTGCAACCCAAAGAACATTTGGATTCAAGATAGGATTAAGCTTTATTGTAGTTTCACAAAGTACAAGTAGCCTACTGAGTCATGCAGTTTAAGCGCAAAAACAGTAACATGCAGAGTAATGTACATATATTATATAGATAATAAAGATATAGGAGGGAGATATGAATATGCTAAGATATATACCGTAGTGCAGCAGTTACAGTCAGCAATGCAGGTATTAGTATAAAATATATAATGCAGGTGTAAGTACATGTAATGCTAATATAAAACATGACATACAGAATAAACAGACTATAGATCAGATATATGGACAGAAGTAACATTATAAATGTGAATGTATGTGAGAGCATTATTTAAGGAAGCTAAATAAGAAATACATGAATATAACAACCTCTCTGGGAACCATCCCGTTGTCGTGTTTGAGAGGTTTGTGTGATCAATATGAACCTGAGGGCTGTGTTGTCTGGAGCCTTGTGCTCCTGGTAGGGTCTCTGTCATGATACAAAGGCAGTGGACCCACAATGCACGACTCCAGTAAGTAGAATACCAAAAAGTTTGATTTGGAGCACAAACAAAACTCACGGGAAACAGTTTCCAAATCGACAGGCAAGGGGAAGTCCAAAAACAGGCAATTGTAAAAAAAATCCAAAGGAACCAGAAACACAGGAACATAGAAACACAGGGAAAAACTGCTTGAATGCTGCACACATGGAAAACAGACAGCACTGGCGCAAGGGGAAGATAAAACTTAAATACACGAGAGGGGAGACAATGAGACACAGGTGCAACACATTAGGGCGGGGACAGGTAATCACACAGGCGGGAAAATATACAACAGGAAGTAAAACAAGACAACACAAGAGAGAACAGCGAGACTACAAAATAAAACAGGAAATGGCAAACCAACAGAAAACATGAAACCAACTAAACACAGAAACTTGACACTGGACAGGATGTGACAGTCTCCCATGGCAACGTGGTCTCAGGCGAGGGGCCGGATTAAGAATGGTTCAAATAGCCTCATGAATCAACAAGGAATAACCCTGCCTGGTGGAAGCCCGGGTCAGCTTTATGTGTGACAGAGAGCGGGTGCAGACAGTGCGAAAATACGTTTCTTTGTTAAAGTAACGGGGGGGTCAGGTCCATGCCGAAATAAGCAGTCACAGGGTCAGTTCCCCTTTTCAAAACTCCACACAACAATATAATGGCGAGGCGAAAGCGCCCCGATGCAGTTTAACTTCCTCTAAGAAAGAAAGGTACAACAGGGTTCTCTTTGCTCTGGTGACTGACTGACAGGCTGGAGGTTTGGGGGACAACAGCATTCTCTATGTCCTGGTGTCAGGCAAAGCAACTTTAAATCTATAGCACATTTCAGAAAAAAAGGCAATTTAAAAAGCTTTACATAAAACATAAAAAGAAATTAAAACAGTCATAAAAAAAGGCAAAAATAAAATTAGATACAAATACAAGAATAAAAGTTACAGTGCAGTTAAGAAATTAATAATTATTTGATTTATTAGGTTGTTGGGAGGGGAAGGGGGGTGGGGGGGTATTTTGTACCGTGTGTAAAACATGTTAAATGAATAACAAAATGTTCAGAGTAAATGGGATCAATAGGTTTGGAATTATTTTTACAACCAAAATTAATTTTTATCATTAAGAGTGAAAGTACCAAAAAAAGGATCCATTGGTTACGAGTACAGGAATTTCAGTTAATGTATCAGTTCCAGAAAAAAATGTGAATGGTACCCAACCCTACTGGCCAGTCACAGCCAAAGAAGCTACATAGCAACCTCCTCTCCATCCAATGGGCCTCCACCTGTGGGAGGAACCGCCTCTACGGACCAGACCCGGGTAGCAGAGGCTGGCTCTGGGGACATGGAACGTCAACTCTCTGTCGGGGAAGGAACCAGAAGTTGTGCAGGAGGTAGACCGCTACAAGTTAGATCTGGCGGGGTTTTAGCTCTACGCACACGCTTGGTCCTGGAACTGTACTTCTGGAAAGGGGTCGGACTATATTCTTCTCTGGAGTTGCCCAGGGTGTGAGGTGCTGGGCGGATGTGGGGATAATCACAAGCACCACTTACTGAGCCCCGTTACCTTAGAGTTTACCACGGTGGATGAGATGGTCGCCTTCCTAGGTGTATGGGTTGTGTGGACGGGGGGGTGGAGAATCTGACTGTTGTCTGTGCAACCCCTATAGGGACTCCATAGTCATGAACTAGAACTAGACCGCAGGTAAAAGCGGCCAAAATGGGTTTTCTCAGGAGGGTGGCTGGCGTCTCCCTTAAAGATAGGATGATGAGCTCAGTCATCTGTGAGGAACTCAGATTAGAGCCGCCAAAAGGAGTCAGTTGAGGTGGTTTGGGCATTTGGCAAGGATGCACCCTGGGCGCTGTAGAGGAAATTATGTCTAAAATACAGGCCCAAAACAAGGCCCTAAGGCCTGTCAAAGCTGACTCCTATCATTTAATTCCCTGCGCCTTCTTTAATCGGACAGTTTTACCAGAACACAACTCAGATTTATCTGAGACGAAGAGTTCAGTTAAGCAAATTTACTAGTACAGCATAAGAGTTACAACACATCTGTGGATTCACAAACAGCATCTAAGTTTCCCTGGCATCAGACATTAAAGTCAGAGTTGGTCCACCAAGATCTCATCTGAAAATTAACTCTGCTCTCCCTCAAGCGTTTATCCATTCCTCATGGGGGGGGGGGGTCTTCTTGTTTCTAGACAGAAACTGGTATCTTCACAGACACACATGCCAAGGTCGGGGCCTCGTGTGGTGCAACGTTACAAGCTTAAACGATTAAACGATTTTATGACTTAAGCTTAACTTTTTGTGTATCAGAGTTCAACCAAAGTACTTTTAACTACTTCCTCAATGACTAACACAGCTCTTTTGCAACAAGCACATACACATTTTGTTAATAAAATATTTCTACAGTGCCTCAATAGGGAAGCATAAGCATATGAAGATGGATGGATGGATGAATATACCAAGTTATCTGTGGACTCTGTGGTGAGTTGATGTTGTTGATCAGTAGAGTCAGACAGAGGTAGAAGGCTCAGCAGCATTTTTATAGTTCACTGTATCTTCATCTTCATCATACTGCTCCTGTGAAAATGGAGCAAATAAATATAATATAAATAAACATCAAATAAAGAAATAAAAAAAAATTTCCTCTATGAATGTTCTCACCTTTAGCTCTTGCCCATACGTTGACCACCACAACACTTGTTATGAGTGTTGCTAAACCCAGAGGCACGACGATGATCCTCCACCAGCCTGAAACAGGAAGTTAGAAGTGTTAAATATAGTCAGAGGCGTTATGATGATGAGCTACTTGTTAGCATGTTCTTGTGCTGTCTCTATATCTCTAATATCTGAATGAACAAAGTGTCTTTTGCCTGCATGTCTTTTCTGACTGTAAATGTAGTTCTGTTCTGTTCAGTCACTACCTTCTGGTTTTCTTTGATTGTTGTTTTCAGATGCCGTGTTGTTTGTCTCTTCTGATGTCCATTTATTTCCTGTTGCCGATGCTGATTCATTTACAGTCGGACATATTGTAGTTGTTGCATCATCACCTTAAACACAATAACAAACTGTTCAGAAAAAGACACTTCTGCACAAAACAAATGACAGAATAGTGTGATATTAAAATCTCAGCTCTAAACAAATATTTAGTGTAATCATCTGCAAAGTGATTTTAAAAAGCTCATATTCTCACCTGACAACTGAGGAGGGCTGAAGATGAACAGCTGGCCTTCTCCAATCACTGTCACTTCACATTTCAATAACTTGTAATACTTTGACTTCTGATGAAGATGAGATGTTGTAAATGTCACAGTGCCTGAACAGTCCAGCTGTGTTGTCTCCACGTCAGTCTTATCACCCTCATACAGCCACTTCACTGTGTGTCCACACCCAAAATATTGCGAAACGGAGCAGATCAAAGTGACTGTATCATCGTTCTTCTCTTCAGTCACTGGTGAAGATGGAGATATTTTGAGATACTTTTTTTTTTTAAGTACTTACTCGTAATTATTGCAATGCTTCAGTATATTGTTCTGACAAAACAGTTACATTATCACGTAAATACTCACTGTTAACAACATTCAGAAAAACCTGAGTGTCTTCACCATGTAGTTGTCCTGATCTGAACTTTCTGCAGGTGTAGTAACCAACATCCTCATCTGTGAGCTTCTTTATAACCAGAGAACATTTCTCTGTAACACTCAGTCTGTCTGATTTAGCTTTGGCTTCTTTGTGAATCTGCCCGTGTTCAAACAGCAACACTGTGTTTCCCGAACCAGTGAAGAGCCACTCAATACTGTCACACTTCTGATCATCTGTCACATTTCCACAAGACAATGTGACTTCATCTCCAACTCTGACAGTGGAGGAATAAAACCCCACAGCTGCTGCTGTTGAGAAAAAGAGATAAATGTGATAAACTGAAACATGAATGTGAATCTTATGTTCATAATTAGTCTGACGATTATTAGGGTTCAAATCTCAAAGGGGGGGAACCATGTTGTTTTTGCTCAGGTTTATTATTATTAATAATATTGTGTTCAATGGCTAAAAATTATGTACATTTGGTTCCCAAGAGATATGAGCCCATTTGGCCACATTCTGGCGCTGTAACTAACGCTTATAACGCGATTTGGGGAAAGCCACGCCCCTCACACCGTAAATCTGATTTACCTTAAATTTGACAAAAAGTCCAGCTCAATCTGCTTTACAAAAAAGCCTCTTGGACCATAAAAGCCGGCCATGATGGATTTTCCATCATTTTGAATTTTTTGAAAAACTTTTTTTTTTAGATCATCATTGGATTAAGCTGATCAAAAATCGTATAAAGCTTGTTAATATCTTATTTGGTTTTCAAAATGTTATTTAACAATACACTTCACAATGGGCGGGGTATAGTCAGGAAATTGCCCATACAGGCGAACCAAATGATTGAAACAAATCAGACCGCAGAGGGTTAAGCTAAACATCGGTAAAATAATGTTGGATATACAGGATCTCATAATGCAAACAACGTCATTGAGTAGATGTTGTGGCAGTGTAACATTTGCTGTTACCTAATCTATGAAAATGTATACATTGTCATTTGCCTTTTCATATTTACGATGATGAAATGCACACAGGGTTAAGAGGTTACTTTAGTCACAATGGCCAATATGGAGAACAGTGTTGATTGGTAATTCATTACAAATACTTCTTCCAGTAGTGCATTCCATAATTAATAACTATTTAAATTCCAGTAATGAGCAAAAAAAGGGTTCACTAAACTCACCATTGTATACCAAAATGTATATTCTCTTACCTGTAAACTGAACCAGCAGCATAAAAAATGAAGACATTATGATCCATCTGAATTGAGCCATCGTGCTTCTCTCTTGGGCTAGATCTATCAAAGTCTCTGAAGTAATGCTTCCTGAACATAGATGTACTGCAGCATTTCCTGTGGTTATATCCTCATGATTAAATCTCTGCTTTGCTGCCTGTTGAATTCATGTGTGATATAAGCATTTTTTGGTGGATTTCAAAAGAGTGAAAAACTTTGTAGCATTTAAGTTTGATGCATTTTGCAGGCTTTCTTATCTACAGTGATTCACAGCAGGCTGTTCTCATGAACCATTTGTACATATAGCTACGAAGTAGAAGTAATGCACTGTAATTTGTATGTATGCTACATATTAATTACTGTTTGCAACACATTGGCTGCCGCTGCATAAGAGTGCAAAGATTTGCAAAGGGAGGAGGTCAGGGTGGATGTTTGGCTTCTAAAACACAGGGCTTTCAAGCCGGGGAGCGGAGTGCATGTCCTGGAAGAAGTTAAGGAGAAAAAGCAAGACTTTCACCCAGGAAACGGGTCTTTGTCACCCAGGAGTGCTACTTAAGCCAGGGGACCGGTGTTTTAACCCAAACCACAATCTTCTTTTAAATCTAACCAATCAAACTTAACTTAACTTTTCAGAACAAAGAGAATGCGGCCTCCATGCAACTGTAAAAGCCTAAAAGTCACACCTCCATGAGAAAAGATGAACAGAACTACAGATGTGTAGTTCACACCTACAGTGACGGACTGCGATAAAAAAAAACGGCCCTGGCATTTGCAGCACACCGGCCCTATTTTTCTCACGTGGCTTAGCTACCCTCTTTTCTAACACACACACACACACACACACACACACACACACACACACACACACACACACACACACACACACACACACACACATTTGCTTGTTTTGCTTTTGTTGTAGTTTGTAACAAGTATATAGGTTTATTGAGTAAAGAACTATTGATTGACAATTAATAATTTGGAAGTTAAATAAATTATATTCTACTTTAAAGAGCAGTTGTTTATGATTATTTGTGTATATGTTGTAGTAACCGCTGGTTGAACAGGTCAGTGCTCGAATTTCACCCTTCCCGTTCACTTTATAAATATGAGATAAATTAATCAAATTAATTAAGATCTGTGTTTTCACATTTCAGTTATTGGTCCCTGATTCCAGGGTGGTGCCCCGTTTAGATTTTTTTGTCAATTTGGTAAAGTTATGAATACATATATTCATAACTTTATTAATATTGATTAAAAGATCTTTGATAAATTGCCAACAATTGAATCTGTACCTTCCTAATCCCCAACACTTTAAACAAGTCGTTTTTGGTGGCTAAACTTAACAGTCGTCGCCGCATGACGGTCACCTTTTGTTGGTTAAACTCAACAGCAACGTCGCTGAGAAGCCGACTAGAGGATGCCATCATTTCGTAGGATATCATACAAATTGTTGTGCATTAATTTTCGTACTATATCATAAAAACCTGTTAATGAGAATGCCTCATTTACAGTGAGGTTAGTCTCGCATTGCCAGACCTTCCTCCACAGCGCTGCAGAGGAGGGTCTGGCTAGTCCACACTAGAGTGCAGAACATTTTCTCTGTCCGAGCCCAGCCCCCGTCCGACAGAGCAGTAACCGAACTTGGCCCGCTTCCGACAGGCATTAAGATAACTTATGTTCGAGCCCGACACAATTAAAACCTTGTTTTTGTCTCATACTAATGACACATACGTTTGTTTGTGTGGAAATCCCGCTTTTATTAAAGTGCCCATATTATGAAAAAATCCTCATTTGAGTTGAATGTGTCCTGCCTTCAGTCTCCGGATGAGCTGGTCAAAATCTGCACGGCTTTCTACGTCAGTAGCCGAGACGAGGTGGCTAACCGTAGCATGCTAGCGCTACCATTCTAGCTCGTTCTCAATGGGAAAACACTGCTACAACACACACTAGTTCACCATGATCTACAAAAGAACTACTTACATGTCCCTGTTTTGCAGGTATTCCAAGCAAAGTTGGAAGTGCGCCCTAGTTTAGAAGAAGTCTCCCGGCTAATCCTGCCTTGTACTACTGAAGTTGGAGAAACAAACAGCAAGCTGATGTAGTCCTTACCTAGCTACTGAGCATGTGCGCCTCCCAACAAAGATGGGATAGAAGTGAGAGGTCTCACTCTGTGGCTAAAACAGAGAGCTCAACACACAGGGTGAAAAGAGGAGCTGCAGCAATGTGCAGTACAACAAAAATATGGTGTTTTCTGATAATTAAACCATGTAAACCTATTCTGGTACAACCTCTAAATATAATTATGAACCTGAAATGAGCATAATATGGCCACTTTAAGCAACTGTAGGAAGGCATTCGGAACTGTCAACAGATGAGCGCATCAGCGCACACGGGGCAACAAGCGCATGTTAACACAGGCGCGCACCTACGTAATAAGCTTTTTTAAATTTAAAATGTTCATTGCCTTATCGCGCTGATGTGACCGAGCCCAACCCGAACCCAAACATCATTTTTAAATATCTGTCCGAACCCGGCCCAGCCCATCGGGCTCAGTTTGGGTATCCAACCTCTAGTCCAAACAGCATTCCGGGATGGGAGAAAAACGTGCTCTAGTTTATTGGCATTTCTTTAAACCAATCACAATCGTCTTGGGCGGTGCTAAGCAACGCACGGAGCCCCGGTGCTGCTGCAAAACAGCCTCGAGAAGGAACTTGTTTTGGTGGAACATGTGTACGTTCAAAAGTAGTTTTAGTCGTGCAACAGAAAACTCAGATTGGACAGATAGTCTAGCTAGCTGTCTGGATTTACCCTGCAGAGATCTGAGGAGCAGTTAACCATAGTCCTCACAAATCCACCGGAGGTTAGAACGCCAACACAAAGAAAGAGGAAGGTAATGGACATCCGGCCAAAAAGAAGGACATACAGCGAAGTTTCCAGTGGCAACGGAACAATCCTGGAAGTGGAAGGTCGTGGATATAGACTACAGTGTGGGTAACAGTAGAAAAGGTATTGATCAGCAATAGAACAGAGGAAGTGCAATATTTACATCTGAAATGAAAGCATAAAGTTTCATAAAATGTAAATACTCACATTAGGTAAAGTACAAGTAGCCTACCTTAAGAGTGTACATACAGTGGAAGTCGTCGGGTGGATTGTGGGTGTTTAAAGCGCCGGCCGACAGAGTCCTGTTTGTGGTTTGGTTTAGACTAGAGGTCTTTAACGTTTTTTAAACCAAGGACCTCTTAACTGAAAAAGAGACGGATCAGGGACCCCCTACTACATATATTGCATAAAATGAAGTTGCATATTACACTGGGCCTACAATAATGTTTGGGCAGCCTAAAGCCTTTACACATACCTTTTTAGTGCATAGAATGTTCTACTCTTATAATGTAATACACTGCACATACTGTATTTATATTTAAACTACTTTCTGTAAATCAACTGTATACTACTGTCTACACTGCACTATGTTTCTTGTCCTGTCTATGCACCACCTGTCTATACTTTGTATATCACATTGCATTTTTCTGCTTTTTTTGCACTTCTGGTTGGATGGAAACTGCTTTTCGTTGTCTTTGTACTTGTACTCTGCACAATGACAATAAAGTTGAACCTAATCTAATCTAATACAAAGCTATTAAAATAATTGTTGGTATGCTTTATAAATAATGTTTTAATGCTGCACAGTAAATCCTCAGGATGAACTGTATCTGTGGATGGCTATCTTAGTGACTACCTTACCCATAGGCCAGTAAGCCTATCATCATTGTGTTTGTTTTTTTCACAAATACGCTGATTTATATTTGCTAATAATTTGTTGGATTCATGTAAAAAAAAAGTTGCAAAGAAACGAGTTAGACAGTGTGCGGGAGTTTTTTTGCAACTTTTGACTTACTTATCCCCCTCCGACGCACCTTTCTCACGTTATAGATGTGCAAATAAATTTCTGTAATGAAAAACTTTCAAAAAAGGAAAAATAAGTTGGTGGCCCCCCTACAGTTACTCTGAGGACCCCCTAAGGGCCCGGACCCCCTGTTGAAGATCTCTGGTTTAGGCAACAAAAGCACTTTCTTTGGGTAAAAGGAGTATAAGATCAAAGTTTCAGTTGGTCTTGTTCTTCAAGTCACTGCAGACTTTTTCTGTATCACGACTATTATCAGTTTAGGTGTGCGCTATATTTATAACATTTTCACCGCTTTACTTTGCTGTCAGACGGCCCTTTCGATGGCCTTCATATATCTCCATTATCTCTCTGCTGACATGTTATGCAATTTCCTGGAAAACATTTTGACAGCGGATGGTTAATATATGAGCCTGCACCAGCAAAAACAGAAGAAAATTATATTATATGTCATATTTTTACCTGCATAACTTCATTAATATCACAGGCTTTTAACTGTGATTTGAATGTTTACAAAGATGTCATAATATTAATGTTTTACCTTGCCATCATTACGCTGTAATTGTGTTCATTTTGTGCTTTTTTTCTGTTGTTGAACTTCTCAACTCTCTGTACGTCACCAATCCAGCATCTGCTCGCTGAGCTTTCATCATTAATACTTCGGTCTGCGAACACAAACACGAACGTCTCAGAGGAAATACTGAACGGCTCAATCCAGGATTCATATGAGTTTTGCTGTAAACCGATAAGAGAAGAAAACACTGCGAACTGGCAACCCGACCTGGAGCTCTCTGTGTCGAGTCTTAAGTGAGCTGTCAGTCAAACAGACAGACCTGAATCAACACAGATTATAAATGTAAGCTCCTCAAACATTTGAGCTGAGAGACCCGCGTCCAGGTTCTCAGCATCAGAGATTAACTCGTCAAAAGTCCTGACAGCAGAGCAGCCATCAAATATTTCTCTTCTGCTCGGGAGCCCACAAGCCCTCATACAGATCTAGATTAATACAAATATTATAGGTCCATGTTTAGAACAACATACAGATTGAAAACTTTGGATTTAGTTAGAAAACCTTGTTTCTAGAGCGATGAAAGCAGAGTTTATTTACTGGAGTCTTAAAGGGTAATTTTTTAAACCCTATTTTCACATTCATTGGTGTCTAAGATTGACTAATGTGATAAAAAATGTTAGAAATTGGTCCAGCATTGAGCAAGAGCACTGCAATCGGCAGCCACGAACCGGATTGCAATGTATTCATGTCTGTTGTAATTTGAAGTGTACTTCCTGCCTGCACCTCCCAGGCCGCTTCTAACTGAGGGTCATCATCATCATCTCATTTGTTATGAATTAACAGAACAAAGGCAGATTAATGTCAAGAGTGACACCCACAGTAGACAGTTCTGCAGGTTGACAGACTCTTGTATAATATTTTTTGTCTGCAGCTTTAATGGGGTTTAGGGTAACTGTGGCATTTCTTTTTTCAACCTGGACCCTATCTTCCCATGTCTTTGTGTCTAAGTGACTTATGGGAACTGCAGTCTTTAAAATTGGTCCAGTAGCGGCAAAACAAGCTGCAATGTAACGTTAATGGGCAAATGTATGTCCACTAAAAGTGTTGTTTTGCCGCTGACAGGCTCAGATTATTAGTTTGTGTTAGTTTGACAGCTTAATTGAAAGGATCCCTACAGTGATAGACCTTTTTGTTAAAGAGCAAGATCCTTTTTAACATGATACAGCCCCGAAATCACCATCACCAAACCCACCAGACTCCATGTAAATAAACAGTAATTTTAGCGTATATAGAGCCAGCATATTTTCACATGTAAATGGGTAAATTAAGGGTTTATTTCAACCAAACCAGAGGGAAACATAGAAAAATAGGGTCCCGGATGAAAAACTACCAAAGGTACCTCCTAAAAACGCCTCCCGATTTCACTCTCATCTCCCCCTTCACCACCGTTGGTAAAGAGGGAGATGGTGCTCTTGAGCATGGCCCCTTAACCCCCAACAGATCTTTGTATTGGACAGCTTCCAGGTGTTACTGTTAATACAGAGCATGGTGTTTTGAAAAAATTAAGCAGATATTTCAGTCAACCTCTATGAATGTGAAAAATAAGTCAGGAATGCTGTTAGATAACCTTTGTGCAGCGAGGCGGCAGGACCAGGGCCATTACAAAAAGTGCCGCTTGTAACTAATAATAACTAAACATGAGTGTCTGTTTTCCCAGAAAAAGACACACAGATGTGACGCAAAACAAACACATCGCTCTCTTCACTTTTTACGAGGATACCGTAACGTCACCACACCAAGAGTGAGAAGCGCACATGCAGAAATATGAAAATCTGAGCATCGGTTTGACGTTGACATGAGACAACAAGAACATGTGGTTGCCTGGTTTTTCTTTGAGGCTGAAGAAAAGAAGAAAGCGTCAAGATGGTAACAATTCCCATTATCCTTAAAACCTCTGCACCCCTGACTTGGAAAACAGTTGTGTGGATTGTTGAGCAATCAGCGTGACGGGGAGGAAACGAGGGCCGTTAATGCACCATGATACACTTTGTGCAGGTAGAGCAGAGATCATGGATGTGTAAAGGATGCGAGTGTGTGTGTGTGTGTGTGTGTGTGTGTGTGTGTGTGTGTGTGTGTCAAGGTGTCTGCTTTATGTCTTCAGGTGTGATCATTTCCTCCTAATGTTGAACTAAATGAAGCATGTCACACCAAACAGGTTAATTGGTTTAATAGTTACATCATGGCTCAGGAAATGTCCGTTTACTGTAACTTCCTGCACACCTGCAGCCTTTGGATCTCCTGCTGACTGCAATGAATAACTAAATATATCTCAGGTAGAGTTGTTAACAGAAGTCAAATTAAGTTCATGAGTGAGTTCCATTTTCAATTTCTCCTTTTCTTGTTTCCTTTTATAACCTGGAAACTGGATTTGAGCTGCCATCTACCTAGCAAAGAAAGTTTTGTATAAAACTAAAGCACCTCATAATATCACAACCACGCTTCCTGATTTGATTCTAGATTTAAAAAACTAATAAATGGCATTAACACTTAATCATGCTCCGTAGCAAAGCAGCATATGTGTCTGTATGGAAATAATTTTGAAAATAAAGACTTGTGTAGTCAGAGCTCCGAGGAAAGATGCGCTGCAAACAAACACTCCAAAAGGGGCACAAAAATCTCTCAACAAAGTGGTTACAGTGTATGTTGTCTGTTGTGAATGTGTGGACGTTGGCCTGGGCTGAGGTTAGGTTCATGGCTTGAACTGTTATTAGTAATGGGCGACCAATTATCACCAACTCTTGGACCAATTCTTTTCACAAAATTGGTTCCTTTGAGTTGATACATTTAAATGTATTGACCCTTTCGAGTTTGGTATCACTTATGGTAAAATGGTTGCCCATCACTAATTATTATCCCAGTCCTGTGTGGGTTAACTACTGTTTTTTTTCAACCTGGACCGTATTGTCCTATGTTTTGTGTATAATTGACTGATTGGAACAACAATCTTTGACATTGGTCCAGTATTAAGCAATACTTAAAGCAAAAAAAAAACGCTCTGGGTTGTTTGCATTTCTTTAAACCAATCACAATCGTCTTTGGGCGGCGCTAAGCTCTGGACGCAGCAACGGTGGATCTGCTAAATAGTCTCAGGAAGGAACTTGTTCTGGTGGAACATTTGCACCCTGCAAAAGAAAACGCCACATACAATATTAAATGAAGTTAACTGTTGACACAATACAGTAACGTGAGCTATTTAAATGAGCTGATACATGGTTAAACCTCATTGGCTCTTACCAGTGTATCTCTGTGTGTACTTCGTCCACATCAATCCCACCAATCGGTCCCAAAACGTCCCAGTTAGAGGAAATGCCGTAAACATATACTTTGTAAATCTTCACACTCGTTCCCTGAAAGAACCAAGCAGGCTTGCCTTTTTGCACGATCAAAATTTTGATTTTGATTCGATTTTGATTCGAAACTCGCTAGCTCAAAGTTTGCAGTCGTTTCCCAAAGCAAACAGAGTTTGAGAACGGCAACACACGGAGAGAGGAATGAGAGGGACAGCTCACACGCCGATGTCAGGCAACTATAATTTAAATGTACTTCCGTTGATCCAGAGGGGAACACATACACAAGGGTGATCAAACACAGGTAGAACAAATCAGGGCGGGGCAGGCAATTACAAACACACAAGGCAGGAAGTAAAATAACACATGACACATGAGGAATGAACCTTCACAATAAAACAGGAAACTGACTTAACAAAAAAACCAGCATCATGACAAAACTTCTATCTATTCTCTCCAGTTACCTACGTATCTCGCTTACTTCAAAGTTCTTCCAAAATGTTCCCAGTGTTGCCAGGTGTACGATAATCAACGTATTTTTAAGATAATTTGTTTTTTTTGTTGGATGAAAAAAAAAGAAGAAAAATTATAAAATAACAAAACTTATATAAATTGTGTTTCAGCCTTTTTGTTTTTCTACTCATGTGAGCAGGTTTCAGCAGGAACACAGGTCAAGTAGATGATGGATTCTATTTGTGTTCTGCTGCCACACACATCCCTTGTTCTATTTCCCTTTCCTTGTTGTGGGACAAATCATGCTCTCCTTGCAGACCAGTAGCACATGTTCTGGGCCAAGAATTTGGGAGCCACTGGACTTTGCCTCCATGATGGTTCCAGCTGCGACTGTCACACAGTTTACTGTCTGTCATCACGCACCTGACCCTTTCGCACTGAAATCTTGTTTGTATCCATGTCAGTAAATAAATTGCCACAATCACAAATTCTGGGAAATGTTCCTGTTCTTTAAACCGACTGTGTGTGCGTGTGTATGTATTATGCCTGTAAGTTGTGTGCCACATTATATTTGCAGCCATATTAGACTTAATTCATCTTTTTCCACTCAGAGATGTCGGATCAAAGGTCTGCTCTCACATTAGAATGGAAACAGCTGAAAATAAATGTGGTAAATAAGAAATGACAGTGAAGTAAACACTGAGAAAGACTCTGGCGTGTCTTTAGCCACACCAGATGCCTGATGGAGTGTAATGTTCTTTAGCCTAAAAACAAAAATATTGTCTTGATGAAAAATGGAGAGACAACTTTGCTGTTCTTCGAACAAGTTTGTCCGGAGGGTGGCACCAGTGTAGAAGCCACATAAATCCAAAATGCTCAACATGTTCATCTCATATTAAAAGTAAATTAAAGTAATTTAGTTTCAGACTTGTAAAACAGCGAAGGAAACTCACATTTTTCTTACTTGTTGCTTAAAGCTTAAGTGCGTAACTTTTTGATTTTAATAAACGTCCGTTACATTCAAGCCGTTGCCAAATGAGTTGCTACAAAGCTAATTAAGACTATCAGCTCTACACAACTCTCTCTGGATTTCTCAGTATGACTATGTTCAGAAGATTGTGGCGTCCGGTCTCTTTCTCGCGCAGAAACTGGAGTGAAGATAATGACCTCTTGTGAAGAGTCCATCATGTTTTTTTTTTATCATCCGTGTCTACTTGGCTACCAACAACTACTTGGAGGAGGGGTGGGGGGTGGTGTGCGATCACGGAAGGCTTGTATCATGTGGATGACAGTTTTGTTAGAATTCCTCATGGGGGCAACAGAAACTATGCACTATAGCTTTAATAATGGAATACAAAGAGTTTGAAAAACAAATAAACACGGACACCTAACCAAAATCTAATGTTCATATTAAGTAAAAACCCAATTTAAAGTGATATATTGTCGATGCACAGTATTTTTAAACTCCAGCTCTACAATCATACAACCATCGAGAGCTGCCTCGTGATTTGACAAGTCGTAAACACAGGAATGTTTCCAATCTCTAACATCTAACCCTCATGGTTTAAAAGGGATTTCTTGAAGTTTAAGGATATCTTAGCATTCCATGCTAAAGGTAAACTATTATGTTTGTATAGCATTTCAGATGACATAATCTGGCCTCCTGCCATCAGTATACCCTAACTGTGTGTACGTGTGTGTGCAGTGTCTAAATGAATACTTGCCAACACGCCGACCAAATGTGGGCAGAAACCAACCTTAGCAGGTAACACTGTCAGGTTCTTGGCCAACTTGGCAGGAGATGAATCAGACTCTCAGTCGAGGGCTGCATCCATCTGCTCTTTAACACTGTGCACCCTGGCATCCTGGTACGTGTTGCATCTGTTCTGCACAATGTCTTAAAAGTGCAACAGGAGGTCCAGACGCAAAACACACACCAGGATAGAAAGAAAATGTTGGCTGCAATGTTTTGCTTTTTTGCCACTGACAGTCTTAGATTATTGTTCCAAGTGTCTGACAACATTATGGAAAGGATCCCTTCAGAGATAGACATTTAAAACCTCTTTGAGACCTTTCTGTTTAACCAGAAACAGCTCTCAGGTCGCCAGCACTAAACCCACTAGACTCCATTCAAAAAAACAATACTTTTAGCATGTATAGAGCCAACATATTGTCATATGAAAATCGGTAAACTATGTGTTTATTTCAACCAAAACTAGATTGTGATTGTTGGAAAAGTGGAAAGATGACCCAAAACGGCTTTTCATAGTTTTATTTTGTATCTTTCGACTTTGAGTGAAGTGTATTTTACGATCCTAAATTTACTGTTTATTTACATAGAGTCTGGTGGCTTTATTGAACGCAATTTCGCGGATGTTTTTATGTTTAACAAAAAGGTCGACCTCCTTAGAAATCCTTTCCATAATGTTGTCAGACACTTAGAATATTAATCTGAGCCTGTCAGTGGCATAAAAAAAAAACTTTTGTAAACGTAGCTTGTTTCACTGACTCCCGACAGCAGCGGTCCAATGTCAAAGATTGTTGTTCCCATGTGTCACTTAGACACAAAAACATAGGAAAATAGGGTCCAGGTTGAAAAAACCCAAAGTTACCCTTTAATTATTGAAATGTTCTGTGGCCACTCAAATATTAGATGCTATAATAATTCCTTTGGTTTGGTAAATTATTAAAGCCTGTGGGGAGCGATTGGAGGGTGATTTTAGTCTCCACTAACCACTGAGGGAAATATCTGTCTAAATGCTCCACTATGTTCACCAGCTCTCTAACAGTGTCTGTGTGCTTTTCAGCGGGTAGTACAGTTGGTTTATTACGCCTTAAATGATGTCATATTGTTTAGACCGTAATGAGTAACAGAATCAGAGACACTGCACAAATCAGTGTCTGAGTTGGAATTTCAAGGCTGAGATATAAGGATTTGCTGACAGTGATGCATATTGATGAATATGTATGCTTTAATCCATCCATCTATCCATCCATCTTCGTCCGCTTATCCGGTATCGGGTCGCGGGGGTAGCAGCTCCAGCAGGGGACCCCAAACTTCCCTTTCCCGAGCCACATTAACCAGCTCCGACTGGGGGATCCCGAGGCGTTCCCAGGCGAGGTTGGAGATATAATCCCTCCACCTAGTCCTGGGTCTTCCCCAAGGCCTCCTCCCAGCTGGACGTGCCTGGAACACCTCCCTAGGGAGGCGCCCAGGGGGCATCCTTACCAGATGCCCGAACCACCTCAACTGGCTCCTTTCAATGCAAAGGAGCAGCGGCTCTACTCTGAGCTCCTCACGGATGACTAAGCTTCTCACCCTATCTCTAAGGGAGACGCCAGCCACCCTCCTGAGGAAACCCATTTCGGCCGCTTGTACCCTGGATCTTGTTCTTTCGGTCATGACCCAGCCTTCATGACCATAGGTGAGGGTAGGAAGGAAAACTGACCGGTAGATTGAGAGCTTTGCCTTCTGGCTCAGCTCTCTTTTCGTCACAACGGTGCGATAAATTGAATGTAATACCGCACCCGCTGCGCCGATTCTCCAGCCAATCTCCCGCTCCATTGTCCCCTCACTCGCGAACAAGACCCCAAGGTACTTGAACTCCTTCACTTGGGGTAAGGACTCATTCCCTACCTGGAGAAGGCACTCCATCGGTTTCCTGCTGAGAACCATGGCCTCCGATTTAGAGGTGCTGATCCTCATCCCAGCCGCTTCACACTCGGCTGCGAACCGATCCAGTGAGTGCTGAAGGTCACAGGCCGATGATGCCATCAGGACCACATCATCTGCAAAAAGCAGCGATGAGATCCCCAGCCCACCGAACTGCAACCATTCTTTGTCTGGCCCCTCACCTGAGACCACTTTGCCTTGGGAGACCCTACCAGGAGCACAAGGCTCCAGACAACACAGCCCTCAAGTTCATAGGGACACACAAACCTCTCCACCACGATAAGGTGATGGTTCCCGGAGAGGATGTATGCTTTAATGTTAACTGGAAACCTTTGATGTAAATTTAGCTAAAAATATAACAGTATCTTACTGTTTGAATGTTATACAGGATCATACTGTAAAGGGCAATGCATTCTGGGAGAAAATAATAATATTACAGCACTACCTGAGAATGTTGCAGATTACAGGTATTTACTATTAATACCAATGCATCTTGGGAAAATAAAGGAAAAAGCGGGAATTACACTGCAGTTAGTATATTATTGTAAATTCAAATAATACAGTAAAATGTCTATTTACAGTAACATATCTTAAACTTTAAAAGCAGTATGCATACTGTGAATAAACAATAGTTTACTGGTGAAGCTGCAGCCAGTTTTATTACTGTAAATTTATGGTATTTTACAGCGTATGTGTAATCCACCATCCACCGATGGCTGTAAATTAAAACTGCAACTGTGGAATTGTTCCAGGGTACAAGCGGCCGAGATGGGTTTCCTCAGGAGGGTGGCTGGCGTCTCCCTTAGAGATAGGGTGAGAAGCTCAGTCATCCGTGAGGAGCTCGGAGTAGAGCCGCTGCTCCTTTGCGTCGAAAGGAGCCAGTTGAGGTGGTTCGGGCATCTGGTAAGGATGCCCCCTGGGCTCCTCCCTAGGGAGGTGTTCCAGGCACGTCCAGCTGGGAGGAGGCCTCAGGGAAGACCCAGGACTAAGTGGAGGGAAGTCCAGCTGGGAGGAGGCCTCGGGGAAGACCCAGGACAAGGTGGAGGGACGTCCAGCTGGGAGGAGGCCTCGGGGAAGACCCAGGACTAAGTGGAGGGAAGTCCAGCTGGGAGGAGGCCTCGGGGAAGACCCAGGACAAGGTGGAGGGATTATATCTCCAACCTGGCCTAGAAAGGCCTCGGGGAAGACCCAGGACTAGGTGGAGGGATTATATCTCCACCCTGGCCTGGGAACGCCTCCGGATCGCCCAGTCAGAGCTGGTTAATATGGCACGGGAAAGGGCAGTTTAAGGTCCTCTGCTGGAGCTGCTGCCACCGCGACCCAACCCCGGATAAGTGGACGGAAATGGATGGATGGATGGACTGTGGAACACTTAAACTTGTTCAAATGTCTTGCTTGTTTTCCAACTTTTTAATATTGTATTCTTCTTAATTTAAAAAAAAATGGATTTCAATGGTTCAAATGGTTTTTATTTTCCAGGATGTTCATGAAGTACTCACACAGTCAGCAGTTTGAGTTTAAATTGTCAACAGATGTGTGAGGAGCTCTTCCGTTTCCTGGTGTTTCAATGTTTTTTTGTGGTTTGTCGTCGGTTTCTTCACCTCCTGTAAAAACTATCCTCCGTCTCGTTGCTCTCGGTTCTTGACAGCTGACAGCTGACAGCTTTAGCAACTGCAACAAATCAAACCTGACACGTCCAAACTTCTGACAACGATGATAAACGTCTTCACAAGAGATCTTTTTTTCTAGATTTCAGACGAGATAGGGACCAACTCACAGTTTTTGCTAAATTGAGCCATCTACTGTTCTAACAGAGTTCTACGAACTGCTACCCAGTGTACATTTAAGGAAATAATTGTCATGAGAACGGTTTGATTGATGAGGGGAAACTTGTGCCCCTATTTTTTTTCTAAGAGATAACATTACACAGTATGTGAGGAACTTAACTTTCAATCATTAACCTTTAAGATAATTTGAGTGAATAACACAGGAAATAACACAAATGTGTCCCTAAAGATCAAGGCAGCGATATTCAGTTTCATCTGGGCAAAGATCCATGAATATGGGGAGTAGAATAAAAGAGAAATGAGGTAGTCGTCGGGATAATTACCTCCCATTAAGTTTCTATTTTGACTTTGTTGGGCTCCCATAGGGCCAAAGTAAAAGCCTCAATTAATCTCTTTTGTTTTCTCCCTTCATGATAATATACGGTGACGTTAGGCTTACTTTTCCGTGCTTCTGTCTAAAGAAAGGAACCCCAAATTGGATAATTTATTATCTGAGTGAACTCTTCCCCCCCATCTGCTATCAGGTGCTTATTCGCCAGACTTTCTTCAGCGGAGGAATGGGCACTGTTGATGACAGTCTGGCTCTGCAGAGAAGGAACTTTGACGTCTTAGAACTAGGGCTGTCAAAATAACGCGTTAATTTTGATTAATTAATTAACGCGTTAAAAAAGATAATGCAGGTTAATCCATTCCATATTGACGTTTGACCCGGAGCCGTTCTAGCCACCATTGGACTGTAAAATGAAGGAGGGAGACGAGAATGTGCTGCCTGGATCATTAATTGGAACATTTACTTCTTCCTGCCAACCCTGGCTACCGAAATCTGGAGCCACTGATATGTCTGCTCTTCTCTCTGATGCTCTGAAACAGACGATACAGGCTACACACACACCGCTGCACGTGACGCTAGTTAACACTATACTCTACAGCAGCTAACGTTGGCCAACCGCTAGCTAGTTGACACTATACTCAACAGCAGCTAACATTAGCCTACCGCTAGCTAGTTAACACTATACTCAACAGCAGCTAACGTTAGCCTACCGCTAGCTAGTTAACACTATACTCAACAGCAGCTAACGTTGGCCTACCGCTAGCTAGTAGCTGGATTAAACCATAGACAGCATATAAAAAGGATTAAACATGGTTACAATGTTGACAGCTAACGCTAAACGGCTGTCGGAAAAACAACACAGACGGTGCGTTCAATGAAACTGGTAAACTACAGCCTCGTGGTGCATTTTAAGTTATTGTAAATGCCCTTTTCCAATCTGGTGGTTGTTTTTGTAGTTCAACAGCAATTTACTAGTAAAATAAGTTATTGTTATTGTTATACATTATTATTAAATCATTTAATTTTGACCATATGGCCTTAGCAATAAACAAGCCGTTCTTTAATGTCACCGACTGTTGTTTAGTACCCTTTTCTTTTCTTTTGTTTGATCGGTTCAGGCACCGTTAATTATGTATGGGATTAATTTTGATTAATTAATCACAGAGTATGTAATTAATTAGATTACATTTTTTAATCGATTGACAGCCCTACTTAGAACACATTTATGTAAGTGATTGTTTCTGTATTCATGTCTGGATTCTGTGAATTTCAAGGCTATTAAAAAAGCTGTTTTCCCCCATAAAGTATAGTGTATTTATATATTCTCACTCGAAATCACAACGAGTTAGTCTGTTAACTCTCCTGTTGGCCTCGGATCAAATTTGACCCATTTTCAAATAGTTTCTATATCAGAAATTTGGATTTCTTTCAACAAATTGTCCAACAAAATAACGTGCTCAATGGTGTTTTTTGCCCCCAACTGCTCCTTCCAGGCAGCGCTGCTGGAAGGAGCCTTCAAGGCACCTAAACCTAACCTTAACCTTAACCCTAACCATAACCAGTGCCTAATCCTAGTGCCTTCCAGGCAGCGCTGCCTGGAAGGAGCCATTGGGGGCAAAAAACACAGATAAACAAATAACGTGTTTGGCTCCATACAACGCTCTTTACAAGTGAAATAAATTATCAGTTCACTACTTTCATTGAATTTGAATTAAGGTCCGGCTAGTTCACACAGCATTCCGGGATGGGATAATAACGTGCTCTGGTTTATTGGCATTTCTTTAAACCAATCACAATCGTCTTGAGCGGCGGGAAGCGCCGGACGGAACCGCGGTGCCGCTGCAAAATAGTCTCAGGAAGGAACTTGTTTTGGTGGAACGTGTACGTTCAAAGGTAGTTTTAGTCGTGCAACAGAAAACTCAGATTGGACAGATAGTCTAGCTAGCTGTCTGGATTTACCCTGCAGAGATCTGAGGAGCAGTTAACCATACTCCTCACAAATCCACCAGAGGTTAGAACGCCAACACAAAGAAAGAGGAAGGGGACGGACATCCGGAGGAATTTCCAGTGGTACCGGAGCAATCACGGAAGTGGAATGTCGTGGATATAGACTAAAGTAAAGAATATCTAAAGTATGAATATCTGGCTTTTGTTGCACTGAATGCAGTTTTGAACTGATGGTTAGGGCAGATATGTAGTTTGTAAGGCACCACTAGCGGAGTGGCAATCGGGAGAGTCGGGACTTTTCCCGGTGGGCCGGTAGTGTTTCGAGGCCACGAGGGCTGGTCTGATAATAGTTATTAATTGCAAGTTCTTAGCAACACCATTTGGCCCGCTGGTCAGCAGCCTCTGCTCAACCTGTAAGGCGGGCCGCATTATTTCAATAGAAACACAGGCTAGGCTCAGAAAGCACTAACAAAGTGCAGGTCACAACCATGTCTAGGATTTTCAGAAATATAGGGGGAAATCAGTGAGCGGCCCCTCCCCAAATGGCATAGCCCTGGTCGGCCTATGACGTAAAGCCATCGAACACCTCTTTTTTTCCTCGTCACGTTTGGAAGTCTATCTGTAACGTTAACAGACAGTGTGTGAGTCTAATGATGGAAAGCCCAAAAAGAAAAGGGAAAGGTGGCGCTGAGAAGGTCAGACTCAAAAGGATAAAAAGGGATTGTGTTGCTGTGCTGTGTGCTATTCATTCATTCATCCGAACCATCCAAACACCCCCCCCCCCCCCCTCCCCCCTGGTAGATTTTTTTTGGTCCCACTCCACCGCTGTAAGGCACTGAGGAAGAAACTTTAGCTTGACTTTAGCTTTTTAAACAGCAAGAAGCTATCAGCAGGACTGTGATGGATGCACAACTCAAACTCAAAGGGACCCACTTGTAAAAATATATTGCTCCATATTTCTGCTAATGGTCCAGACCTCCACAGGGAAAATTTAAGATGACCCAATATTTCAGTTATTTAGGGTCAACTGAGAGTTAGCAGGAGCACTTTAGAATAACAGATTCTCTTCTTCAGAGAGTTCAGTCTGAACAACAGACAGTCAAAACACAATTTTTTGGTCTATTGTTCTTAATAAGAAAGTCATCCTGTGGATGTTTTCTATTTCCTGAGCTTTGCTTTAGGACTTCTGTCAAAACAAAATTGAATTACAAAATGTTGTTTTGATGTAATCTTTCCCCCAAACTAAGCAGGAGCTTTTATAATAACTGACAGATGCTATTCACAAAGGAACATTTAATACAGCTGGTTTGTCACAATGTGTCTCACAAAAGCAACAAACAAAACACAGAAACACAAATAAATGATGCAGTGGATCAAAATACAACATGTGAAGTATTTTTTTCCTGTTGAAGAGACTCATAACTTGATTGTCATGCACAGACTCAACTCAGCATCAACAAAATAAATACTGCCGTTATAAACTTTCACAAGAGCTGTTTTAGTCTAAAATAAACAAAATTGCACATTAAATCACTTCTTCCCAAACCAGAATAAGAGAGATAATTGCATCTTAACTTGTGAAACAAACCTGTAAAATATTTTCTTAGGAACATTGTTATTTGTTGTGTTGATTATACGATGCTGTGGTGAATACGTCAGCCATGATGTTTCTAGAGATGTTTTAGTCTATATCCTTGACGTTCCACTTCCGGGATTGCTCCAGGGCCGCAGGAAATTCCGCCGGATGCGTGTATTTTCCGTCCCCTTCCTCTTTCTTGGTGTTGTAATTCTAACCTCTGGTGGATTTGTGAGGACTATGGTTAACTGCTCCTCAGATCTCTGCAGGGTAAATCCAGACAGCTAGCTAGACTATCTGTCCAATCGGAGTTTTCTCTCGCACGACTATTTTATACTGGCTCTGTGTGGAGTTTAGCACCGCCCATGATGATTGCGATTTGTTTAAAGAAATACCATTAAACAAGAGCATGTTTTCCTCCCATCCCCTATGTGGAGTAGCCAGACTCTCCTTCAGCACGCTTTGGAGGAGGAACTAGACTAGAGATGTTTTAACTTCCATGTAGGGCACATGTGTTAAACTCAAGGACCGTGGGCCAAATCCGGCCCCTCACAGACCTTGGTTCCTATCTTGCACCTGGCGCAGTGCAGCGCAAAGCCCGACGCCAGTGTCTTTGCTAGATTAAGACCGACGCAGTTGTCAATTTAAATAGCAAATGCACCTGCGCTCATCTTTGCGCCCATGGGCGTGCTGGTCTTACAGGGAGGTGTGTTCAGGTGCATTCTGGGCATGCTGGTCTTACAGGGAGGTGTGTTCAGGTGCATTCTGGGCGTGTTGCTATCTTGAGGCTGTGGGAAGTGATCGCGCCATTGATCAACAAAAACCTGGTCTAAAGTCAGTAACGCAGCATTTCATTGTTATTTTAACAGAGCATTAGTAAAATGCTCATAGGCTCGTGCACAGCACGTGCACACTATGCTTGTTACACACACAGGGACGCACAGCAGCACACACACACACACGCAGAAGATTACAAATAAAAATATTACGGTGCAAATCCTCCATCCTAACAGCAATGCTCCAAGGTCCAAACGCGCATGGCTTTAAAGGGAATGGGAGATGATCTCTGATTGGTTGATTGCATGTTACGCCCAAAACACACCTCTGATTAATGAAGACACTAAGTACAACCCTTTAGAACCATGCGCCCGGTGCGGGGACCCTTTTTTCCGCCGTCAAACTAGCAAAAGTGGATTTGGACACGCCCTAAATGCACCTGCGCTTAGATCATTAAAATAGGGCCCTTAGATCTGACCCACATATCAATTTAGGTTCCCAGTCAATTTTGGACCACATGTTTTTTTTCTCGTTTTTTGCACTTTGCCAACGCTTTTTTCTGTGTTTTTGCCACTTTTTCTGACATTTTTTGGCGCTTTTTCAGCGTTTTTTCCGAAGTTTTTGTCGCTTTTTTTTTATCAATGATGGCTAAAGATCTTTTTTACTGACTTTTTCAGAGCTGTATGTCGACCAAACTGTACGTGACAAAACTATATGAGACATGCAACAATACAGTCAAAGATATTTGACTTTTTTCTTGAATAAAAGCAGGTCAACTTGATGTGATTCTTATTTTCCAGTGTGGCCCTTGGTGAAACTGAGTTTGACACTCCTCATGTAGAGGTATCTTGTTTTATATCTTATGTTTTGGATTTTATCTACTTGTGCTTAGTTTAGTTTTTTAGTTTAATTTTATTTCTGTGTCTTGCGAAACATTTGGCCCATCCCACATGGGATTACAACTTATTTAGCAAACGTCTTCCGGTCGCATATACGAATCATTCGGAGAAATAAGTATATGTATATATATATATATATATATATATATATACACACACACACACACACACACACACACATAGTGCGTCTCACTATCTTTGTGGGGACCCGTCATTGACATAATGCATTCCCTAGCCCCTTAACCTAACCTTAACCATCACCACTAAATGCCTAACCTTAACCCTTACCCTCACCCTAACCATAACCTAATTCTAACCCTAATCCTAAAACCAAGTTTTAACCCTCAAACAGACCTTTAACCTTGTGGGGTCCAGCATTTTGGCCCCACAAAGCTGTCGGGACCCCACAAGTATACTTGAAATTGAAAGTATACCCGGTTTTTGGACCCCACGAATGTAGTTAAACAAGAACACACACACACACACACACACTATATACAAACAACAAATCCTCATCTACGGATCATCTCGGTGAAGAGCTTTTACTTTTTAATTGTTTTAACTGTATCAAGCACTCTGTAACTTTATTTGAAAGGTTATTCTTGTAAAGTTATTATTATTGAATATGTGATTTACAATCTCTCTATTTGGCCTCTTTCTGAGGCACTACAATGAATAATACACATATACAAATTCATGCTTACTGTACTCAGCAACACACTAAACATGACATAAATGTTCCAAAGTGCAGATACACTTTGCCAAAGTGTTAGAAAGTGATAGAAGTTTTAAAATGCAATATACATGCGGGATGATACTCATGACCAGGGCTTTAAATTGACACCCACCGACCCGCCAAATGCGGATAGAAATAAACTGGCAGGTAACATTGTAAAGTTACTATCCAAGTTGGCCGGCGATGAATGAAGCGAAAAAACACTGCGTCTGTTTGAATCGGCAGTTGCACATACAATCCTACATTTCCCATGAACACTATGTCATGACGTGTCATACAACCATTGGCTATGTACCTAGTGTGTGTGGTATCGATTACAAGCTACGCTGAAACGGAGAAGACGAACAGCGTAAAACAAAACAGAGGAGCTGAAATGAAGTAGTAACGTTACCAACACTACTGGTGGTTCACAACCTCTTCATTTCTGATCTGCTGCTACATTATGAACTATGCAGAGCTCTCAGGTGGTCTGGGTCAGCTCTGCTTTCTGTCGCCAGAGTCAGAACTAAACATGGGGAAGCAGTGTTCAGCAACCTCCCAGAAAACTGCAGCTCTGGTGCAACTCTCAGTTTGAATCAAAGCTGAAGACTTTTCTTTTTTAAAGGGGCGCTATGCAGTTTTGGCCATCTCTTCGCTGTTTTCTCGCTTTTTGCTGGCAGGTTTCTCTATAGAGCCCCTCCTACAGCTTCAGAATAGATATTTGGCAGCTCCTATGTTCCTGAATGGGCGTATGTGTGCAGTGCCGTGAAGCAATTCGTCACATCGCAAGACCTGATATCACGCGATACTTCCTGACGCTGAAGCTGGCGGCTCGCCGGCTCAAAGTTGCAAGGGTGATTTTTCAGCTCACAGACGCTAGGGGGGAGCCAGACGACCAGCATTCAACCTGAAAAAGTCATATAACCATTCCAATGACTCCAAAGCTGTTCAGTTAAAGTTAATTAAGCTAGAAAAAAACTGCATAGTTCCCCTTTAAGTAGTTTTTCATTCCTCACACTGCACTGGAACTTATATTGTTGTAATTCATGCTTGTCCTATTCTATTTTAGCTGATTTTATATTCTCCATAATGGATTTAATTGTTGTTTTTTTATGTTTTATGTAAAGCACTTTGAATTGCCTTGCTGCTGAAATGTGCTATACAAATAAAGCTGCCTTGCCTGGTTGATAACTTAGATTTGATAGTATTTCCACTGTGTAGTTTTTACTTTAGCTTCTGCGGCTTCTGCAGCTGTAGCACACCTGATTCGATTTGTTTCCATGCATTCGATAAGGGCTTTTTAAAAGGATTCAATCTTGAGCCCCGTCCCTAATTTGTACTTCTGTCAGCCAATCCATCATGGTTAGTTTGAGCCCTGATCAAGGATAGGATAGGGCTGTGAATCGGGGCTCAGTAAAGGATCTCCCTAAAGTATTTTACTGTAGAATAATCATCCAAAAAACAGCTACAACCTGCAGATGTTTCTGCAGCTGTTAGGATTGGGGGTACCCTGGACCAGTAGCAGCGAAGAGTATATTGATGGAGCTAATATTATTAAAATTATGTTTTTCTTCCATTTGCTAGTGTTGGTTGGTTTTCCTTTGGTGTATTCCTTGGTGTCATTAGTGCAAATTCAGTCTTTATTGCAGCCATAGGTGTAATTTACATGGGGTGGGGGGGGGGGGTGACAACCCCCCTGATAATCAAACTGGCCAGTGCAACCCACCCCAAAAACTATAACTTCTGTAACTATATTTTCCTTTTACATAAAGACATTTGCACCATAAATTGATGCAGTAAAGGCACACATTGTTGCAGAAAAATTCACCAGAATGCAGAAAATTATGTGTTTGGCGTTTCAATTTCAATTTTGCTCAATAGTGGAGATCTCAACCCCCCCTTCCCCTCCAAAGTTATGCCCTTGATTGCAGCCCAGGAGCCAGCTCCAGTGAAGGCTGAGAAAGAGGACGAGACGATGAGAAGGATTTGGAGCGGAGTCAGACTTGTCGAAGAAAGAAGAAAACAGCCTGCAGGAACATTTTGGGAAGAAAAAGGTGGAAGATATAAAGCCTCAGCTATTTCAGAGAACACAGCCCCTGGTGGTGAATTCACAGCGCAGGTCTCTCTGCACCAGACACTCCAACCACGAAACCTTTCGTAACGTGGCCGACACCACGTCATGCTGTCCCCCAAGTCCCTTTAGGGGAGAAAATATTCCTCGAATTCCACTGAAAGGAAATTAGAGGTTGAGCACAAAAGGACGCGAGTGGCATTGAAGCGTTGTCTCGACTAAATGGGACCCAAAAATGTCCTCCGTCTTTGTCTTTTGAAACATATGTTTTCATTTTAACAAGCGCGGCTGTCTGTACCGGCTCAGACTGCAAGTTTGTCACACATGTCACTGCAATGTGAAGTGTCTTTCAAGTCTGATCAGTTTTCCGAAAGAGACTGTCCTACCCCCCAAAAAATGGCCACATAAGTTGTTTGTTTTAGCAGCAATTACGACCTATATTTACATTTATAGCAACTGCGCCTACTAGTGGCCGTTGTGGTTATAACGGGAGCAAAACAGGAAGTAAGTTGATAAAGTACTGTAAGAGCGCCAACTTTCTGCATAAGGAGGCAGGTTGGGGTGGTGGCATAAGGCACTAACTGGGGCTAGGGAAGGTGGTGCATGGGTCAAACAAACACAGGACTTTCACGTCCCGTTCAAAAATAACAGTAAACAGCAAGTTTTTTCAAAAACTTTGCGGAGAAAATGGAGCTACGTCACCTTCTGCGCCACATGCGTAACCGAAAGTGAAGTAACATCTGACTTTCACCCAAACCACGATATTTTTCTTAACTAAGTAGTTTTGGTACTTAAACCTAACTAAACTGTGACGTTTCACAACATTTACGAAGTGTTCAAAACCGTGACCGCTACGTTCTCTGGTTTAGATATGAGGTTATATTTCCTGCCACCGCTAGGGGCGCTAATTTATGAAACGCTCCTGTGGGTCGTGGAGGAATAAACAACCAATATCGTAGTATGGTTTGGAGGACTTCGCCTCACCTTCTGCTCTCTGTGTGTTGCTGTTCTTAAACTCTGTTCGCTTCGGGAAACAACAACAAACTTCGAGATCTGGAAATGCGAGACTATTCAAGCAGCAATTACGACTCATATTTACGTTTAAAGTGGCGGCACCCTCTAGTGGCCTGGAGTTAGATAAGAAGATTGGTACCACTCTAAAGACAGTTAGCTTATCATATAGTCTGGAAACAGCTAGCCTGGCTCTCAGCTCCAAGCCCATTGGATCATACTCAAACACAAGTATATATTTTTCATTTTTAAAAGTCTCAGTAATTTCCTAAAACAGCTGCCCATTGTAAGTTTTTATCAAACAGGAAGTGCATTTGTTGGGGACTATTTTCAGCGGCGTAATAATCCACATTTGGTGCCCTAGTGAGTATTTGTGGCAGCCGGACGATGTGTGTGGGACTGAGTCAAAATAAACTAGTGTATGTGTTCATTGTCACCCAAAAGATAAAATCTTTTACAATAACTTTCGGGAAATGGCTGCTTACATTCCATCAAATGAAGATGAACAATTTAAAAGTGTTTCATGCATTCTCTCTTCCACGCTCTGCTTAACAGATGCTCCAGCTCTGTGCTGTGTTTTCATTTCCGACACTTTACACCTCACATCTGCCGTGTGCTTTGACCTCAGAGTGATTCACTTTATTCACTGTGACTTCCAAACACTCCATCAGCGTCGGCTGCTGCCGTTTAAACCTGCGTTCACAAATGAAACTCGTTATCTTCGTTTTCCACAGCTGCGGGGCTCAGAGCAGCAAGCTGCAGTGAAGTAATGACGTCAGCGCTGGTAGAGCGGTGACCCTGAGCAGAGACATGTCACTAGGAATAAAAACTCACAGGTTTGTCACTTTTTCTGTGAGGCCTCAGTTCAGTGTTCAAAATGAGAATTTGAACCAAACTGACTCTACGGTCCGCTGGTCCGAATCAGATGTTTTTTCCAACTCTTTTCAGTAATTGTACATTCTGGAAAGGATCCCTACAGAGATAGACCTTTTGTTTAAAAAGTAAGATCCTTTTTGTTTAACATGAAACCGCCCCAAAATCCATAATCTGAGCATGTCAGCGGCAAAAACGGCACTTTTAGTGGATGGAAATTGAAGGTGCGCAATTGCCCGTTAACATTAAGTTGCTGCTTGTTCCGTTGCTGTCGACTGCAGAGATCTTACTAAATACTGGACCAATTTCTAAGATTGTTCCCATAAGTCACTTAGACACAAAAAGATGAGTACACATGGTTGTAAAATACTAGTGGTGTGTGATACTGCAATATTTGGTATTGATCTGATACCAAGTAAAATACAGGGCCAGTATCGCCGATACCGATACGATACCGATACGATACCGATACGATACCGATACGATACCGATACTTTTTATTAATTAAGGTGGATGAATTTTTATGACCTTTAGCCTAAGTGTTTTTGTGATTTTACATTTAGATTATTAATAAGTTAAAACCCAGGACAGAATTTCATATGCTTGTATAAATTTGTTGTGTTAACACTAGCTTACAGCCTTTTTACAAATTATACAGCTTGCTGTTGTTTTATTTGCGCTGTGACACTTGTTGACGTTCAAAAAATGTGGGGACTTTAGCCTCAAGTGTGCGCCCTTTTGCCAGAAATCGAGGTTTCATCTTTGACCCAGCATTCAAATTTGACAAACAAATTAGTTCTGTTCTCAAAAGTAGCTTTTTTCATCTCAGGACTATTGCTAAACTAAAATCCTTCCTCTTTTGTAAGGACTTGGAGAGTGTTATTCATTCTCTTATTTCGTCTCGTATTGACTACTGCTAGTCCTTGTATTTTGGGATTTGCCAATCATCTTTATCATCTTTTATTGCAGCTTGTCCAGAATGCAGCTGCTAGATTGTTGACTGGTTCCAGAAGGAGGGATCATATCTCCCCGATATTGGCTTCTCTTCACTGGTTACTGGTCAAATATAGAATTGATTTTAAGGTAATGTTACTTGTTTTTAAGCCATTACATGGATTGGCCCCTTTATATATTGCTGATCTCCTCACCCTACATCACTCCTCCAGGAACCTAAGATCGTCTAATCAGTTCCTTTTAGCTATTCCACAGTCTCGGATGAAAACAAAGGGTGATCCCTGAGACTCTGGAACAAACTTCCCATATTAGGTCCTCCTCTACTGCTGAGATCTTTAAGTCTCGTCTTAAAACACATTTTCATTCTTTATCGTATGATTTAGTTTAGGGACATTTGTAAGTGTGTTGTTTGTATGATGTTCATTGTGTCTATATTTGTATTGTCTTCCTTTGATTTTATAACATAATATAACTTTGTACAGCACTTTGTTCAGCCTAGGTTGGTTTTAAATGTGCTCTATAAATAAATTGACTTGACTTTGATGAAACCGCAGCAGTGCATGGAGAGAAACTGAAACTAAAGTATCCATCTCATTACACTGGTACTGATCAATATCAATACCAACGTTGAATATTATTGATATTTGGATTGATCCGCCCACCACTATCAAATACCATAGTTACCCTTTAAGTTGCTAAGATTGTTGGTAGCATCAATAGCAAAAAGCTGCAGACAAATATCATACAAGAGTCTACATCTGCGGTTGATCTGTCACTCTTGACATTAATCTGCCTTTGTTCTATTAATTCATAACACATAGACATTCAAATGATTTGGGGGTCAGGACCAGCGGGGACACACATAGACAGGCAGATATTATTTGTGGTAACAATTTACGTTAAAAATGATTCAACGCATATGTACAATATAAAGAGACACTTTATGAGTCACACTGAGGCCTTCACTTAACATAATGAACACTTGATTATAGGCTGCAGGAATGTGTTTCATTTGTTGCACAATTGTTTTCATTTTGGCGCATGATTTATTATAAACTTGTAAGATGTTGTAATACAACACAAGTGCATGTTGTCCCAAAAAAGACAGGAATGTTGCACAGATGTTGGTTTTTGATAAAGAACAGGCAGAGACAGACCACTTAATGCTGATAAACCAAACAGCCTTTACTAATCATTACAAGATGATATTAGAAGGCAGAAGAGGTCCCAACAAGCTGACAGGCCCACAGCCTCACAATACCAGCATTTACAGAGAGCAACATATGGATTCATTAGCAGTCTTTGTGTCTCTGTCCACTTGATGAATGTCAGTCCAATAGTCTCTCTTTTCTTAGCTGTTTTTGTTCTCCACTAGTTTTGCATTGTCAGAACAATATGGCTGGCTACACCAAGCATGCATTCTGGGATAGGAGAAAAATGGGTTCTTTGCATTTCTTTAAACCAATCACAGTCGTCTTGGGCGGCGCTAAGCTCCGGACCCAGCAACGGTGGCTCAGCTAAATAGTCTCGGGAAGGAACTTGTTTTGGTGGAAAATTTGCACCCCGCAAAAGAAAAAGCCACATGCAATATTAAATGAAGTTAACCCTCATGTTGTCTTCCTGTCAACCATGCACTCGTTGTCCTCTGGTTTGGTTTGCCTTTTGATAATGCATAAAATAGCCTACAAATGATCACTTAGCCAACTTCATAACTTATTACTACTAGTGTTACACTTCTTTTTGGAATTTATGGTCAATAAACCTCATTTACATGAAATGATGCCACATTTTTGAGTAAAATAAGCAGACATTATGAATTATCTTGACTAATAGTTAAGATCAGAGGAACATATGTTTATGGATTATCACAGATTTTGTGATAATTTTGGTTAGAAACTTTGAAAACAAGTGAAATTTGACCCGAGGACAACATGGGGGTTAACTGTGACACAATACAGTAACATGAGCTATTCAAATTAGCTGATACATGGTTAAACCTCATTAGCTCTTACCAGTGTATCACCGTGTGTACTTCATCCACAGCAATCCCACCAATCAGTCCCAAAACGTCCCAGTTAGAGACACATATTCTTCGGAAATTTTTACAATCATTCACTGAAGGAACCAAGCAGGCCTGCCTTGTTGCACGATTCAAATTTTCTTCCAAACTTGACATTTTCAGTGAGTAGCTTGTTGTTGTTTCCCGAAACAAAAGGAATTTGAGAACGGCTACACAAAGAGAGCGGAAGGAGAGCTATGACAAGCAATTATCTTGGAAATGTACTTCCGTTGATCCAGACTCTTGCTTGTACAAACAACCTATGGGAGTGTCTTTTCAGGGAAGTACAGTCTCTGAATTAGTGAGAGAGCGAGAAGCGTGGTCTTATTAAAGGTGTTTGGTGTTTTAAGCACCCAACGTCGTCTTCCAGGCAGCACTGCCTGGAAGGCACTAGGATTAGGCAATGGTTAGGGTTAGGGTTAATGTTAAGGTTAAGGTTAGGTGCCTTGAAGTCGACGGTCGCAGCGCTGCCTTGAAGTCGAAGTTGGGGGCTTAAAACACCATCGAGCCTTGTTAACCTTTGTTATAATAGCTTCAAAAGATATCTATAAATGTCTTAGAGGATATGAGTGAGAGAGCATATTCACTCCCTTGTCTTTTACAAGTATGGACTACATATATAAAATGGTAAAAGTAAATTGGAAGTGAAATGTTACTGAAGGATCCTAAAGCTTCAACATGTCCAATCTCAGCACCTGTCAGTTACATAACATCTGCCTCAGTGTCATGTTTGTCATGATGGAAGACTGTAGCGTTTAGTTAAGCTCTCCAGCAGCAGCTCGGTGCCGATGATGTGAATGTTGGGACGTCTGCTTGGCAGCTCCGCTCTTCGAGCCACAGACCAGTGACGCAGTTAAATCTTCATCTTGACAACCAGGAGAAACATTTATCCTTTAAGTGAAATAGAGAGTTGTTGTTTTTTAAAGATGTTTGGACGTCACTGACAGTTTCCTCACCCATCAACAATTTCTGCTTATGTAAGAAATTGCCCGTCTAATAGACACAGAAGGTTGAGTTTATGTGCAGTAGGAGAAGATTCACAGGGTGTTTGACTGTATAATGCAGCTTCAGATGAAGACTTTCACTTCAACTTCTCTCCCTTCATGTTTTAAGCCTCCTTCAGGTGGGATTCACTGGCACTCTGTCGGTGGGTTAAATGTTGTTCACTCTGACTGATGACCTCCTTTCTGGAGATATTGTCTTTCCAGACGCGGTCGCCCGGAGGTGAAATGTAGTAGTGGAAAAATCTCCTCCCCCTCCTCCTCCTCCGCCTCACCTCATCTGTTCTGCTGCTGCCTGTCGGAGCAATGAGCAGCGAGGAGGTAGAGGAACTGATGGAAAATGATATCACCGTGGACCACTAACCATCAGCCCCTCCAGCCCCTCCAGCCCCTCCAGCCCCTCCACCACCACCACCACCACCACCACCAGCGACACACTGACAGCCCCCCACTCCCTCTCTGACATGGGGAGGCTCTGTAGAGAGCTCTGCTGACCCCTAAAGGAAGCTGGAGGAGCATGAAACATGAACTAGAATTAAAAAGTTGTGTCTCTATAACCAGAGTTTCTGCAGGTTTAACTAAGTCAAATTTAAGACTTTATAAGACCATTATGAATGAAATTCAAGACCTTATTCACAACATCAACTAAGCCCTAAATTCAGTTTTTTCAAGCCAAGTATTGCTAAACTTGCACTTCCCCAAAGAATACAATTCGTTTTATGTCTGTGGTACAATCCGAAAGAGACTTTAACACGAAAGCTGATTGGCTGCAATATCAATTGCATGGTGGTCTCATTTGTAGTCGTAATACAGCGATATTATATTTGGACTAGCGAAAGAAAGAACTACAACACCATGGAATTAAAAAAAAAAAGAGCATTAGAGGTAGCTTTGCATGGACGTAGGAAAATTAAGACCTGTTTCAAATAATTTAAGCACAATACATCAGCTAACTTAAGACTTTTAATTTATAAATTTTAGACTTTTTAAGACCCCGGGGAAACCCTGATAACAGGGGTGTCAAACTCAACTTCACTAAGGGCCACTGAGAATCACATCATGGGCCAGACATGTATAGTTTACTAACATGCTTTATCGAAATTATTATTTAACATATTTAATCGAAAAATTAACATATTTTTGACCTTGTTATTGCATGTCTAGTATAGCCATCTCACTTACAGTTTGGGCGACATTAAGCCATAAAAAAAGTCAGCAAAGAAGTTCATTAGCCATCATAGAGTTTAGCAAATCAAGCAAAACAATGATTACATTTTAAAGCCACACAGCTGACTAACAGCAACCTGTTTCACAGCCTGAATATGCAAAGTTTTTAAAGTCGGCAGATCTGCCAAATTCTGTTTTGAGTGTCACACAATTACAGTTTGAAAAACAGTTTCCCGTATTTTCGGTTTGGTGCACAACTAGGCGGGGCCAAAATGTATTGGGAACCTAAATTGATATGCGGGCTGGATCAAAATTTGCGAGGAGCCGGATTTGGCCCAGGGACCTTGAGTTTGACACGTGGTCTATAAGAAAAAGCTAGCTTGGTTGGCAGAACACTGAACAAGACACTGTTAGGTGACCAAAATGTTCGAATTAACTTTGATGAAGTGAAAAAACACAGTGAGATGGTCAAAGTTTAAGACGATAACAAGGACAACAGCCAAAAACAAGTTTAGCAGTTATTTTAATGTCCACAGTGTTAGCATGATTAGCATCGCTAAGCCTTTGTCCTGATTGACAGGTCCTAAAGCATCCCTTGCTTTATCGTCTATTTTAAAATAAATAGGACCATCATTTACCAAATGAACATCATGCTGTTTTGAGGAAGACTTGAAACTAGCGATCGAGACCATCAACTCATTATGAAAATGTTTACTGAGGTAATAAATCAAGAAAGAAGTAGGTTCATTTTCTCATAGACTTCTATAGAAACAGACTTCTTTTTGGAGTCAGTTGAGTCGCCCCCTGCTGGAAATTAGAGAGAATGCAGCTTTAAGGAGCTTCAGCATTGGCTTCACTTTTCAGACCCGGAAGATTCAACCATTATTTTTATAGTCTATGTTTCAGAGCCGGATAATAAATAAACTGACAATGTGTGGCCTAAAGGCTCTTCAGCTGGATGCATGGCTGTTACTGGGATCATGGACCTTTCACCTTGTGTGTAACTCCAGACACACTTTTCAGGAGTCTGTGTGACCTCGAGGGTTTGACAAAGTACTTTGACCTTTGACCCTGAAGACATGTTGAGGCAGTCAAATGAGGAGTCGGAGAAGGTTGTACAATATTGTATTTTACAGTGAAATCAAGGTTTTCTCATATGAAAAGTATTAAAAACTCAGCCATATTCCCACTTCCCCGAGACCCTGCATCGCTATAAAGCTTTGCTGTCATTATCCATCCGTCCACCTGATTCTCTCAGACTTTCCCACCTGTCCCAGTTACCTGACTCCCACATCTACCTGCCCAAACCCTTTTTCCCAAGTCAACGTTGCTCTGCTCCTTTGCTTTTCAGCCTCTTTTACCCAAACCTTTTCTTTCTTATTACATTAAAAAAGGAAATTGAATAAATAAGGTGGATGGATGCAGAATGAGTTACACCACAAGTGAACAAAGATTAATTTTTTTTGTTTCACTTCACTTCAAGGGGCTAAGACATGTTTTTAAACTGGCAGGGTTAACTACAAGTCAACTGAAAAATTGTCCCAAAAAAAATGGCAAAATGTCTCTTGAAGTGATTTAAGTAACAAAAGAAGTGAACAGCAGTTGTTGGAATAAAAAAAAAGCGCAAATCTGCATCACTTGCTTTTATTTTAAAGCCATGGGAAAATGTACACAAGAGACAAATTGTTCCACCAAAACAAAACCCTAAAAAGGGCACAGAGCTCTAACAAACAGAGATGTGTTATCTCGCCTACAGGTTTCCCTCCACTCTGCTGCTCTCTGCACTCAGAACACCAGTTCATTTCAAGGTTTTGTTTCCCAGCATTCCCCACATTCCTGTGTGTGTGTGTGTGTGTGTGTGTGTGTGTGTGTGTGTGTGGGTGTCTTGTGCGTGTGTGTGTGTGTGTGTGTGTGTGTGTGTGTGTGTGTGGGTGTCTTCTGCGTGTGTGTGTGTGTGTGTGTGTGTGTGGGTGTCTTGTGTGTGTGCGTGTGTGTGCGTGTGTGTGTGTGTGTGTGTGTGTGTGTGTGTGTGGGTGTCTTGTGCGTGTGCGTGTGTGTGCGTGTGTGTGTGTGTGTGTGTGTGTGTGTGTGTGTGTGTGTGTGGGTGTCTTGTGCGTGTGTGTGTGTGTGTGTGTGTGTGTGTGTGTGGGTGTCTTGTGCGTGTGTGTGTGTGTGTGTGTGTGTGTGTGTAATCTCTCCTCCTTTGCCACGTTGCTGAATCAGACTCAGCTTATCACAATTCAACACACCAAATGGTTCCCATCAGCCTCGAATGAAAACACTCACAATCCTCTTTTCTTCTTTTATTTTATTTTTTCATACTTTCCTTCATATCATCATCTCTATGAGCAGAATGGCTCCAACCTTTGACCTCTGCACTACTGTAATATGAGGTCGATGATTGGGGAATCCCCACCTTATCAGGTTCAGGGGGTTTGCGTTACCCTGAGAGAACATCTACCGGTGGGAGGGTCTCCTAAGGTCACTTAAGGCTTATAGAGATATTTCATTAATTTAAATCCAACTCTGTGTCATGGCAGTGTATGCAGATGAATGTGGTTTGGCTTCCCTCCTTGGAAACCAGTCCACGGAGCTCCCTACGGAGCAGAGCAGCGGAGGTCTGCTGAGATCCCCCGGACAATGCGTAATCCATGGATCACAGCAGACCTCCGCTCCTCCGTGCACTGGCAGGGAAGCCAAACACTGCCCACACAAAGATGACATAGAGCTGGATTAAAATCAGCAAAGTATCCCTTAAATGTGTTTTAAATCTTATCGGGATTTTATTCGGATACAGAGTGTTGAAATGACAGGTGCAAACAGGTCTTTAGAATAACAGAGTGATTGTTTAACTACAGGAGAATAAAACATAAAGAAACTCAAATCCAAAAGATTTAAAGGAAACACTCATTTACATTTACTTTTGACGTTTTACATTAAAAGGTTACCTGTGTCTATGACTGGACCTGGAAAGGGGGTTTACAGGGAGGTGTGTTCAGGTGCATTCTTCAAAAACCTGTGCCAGGCACCTCACGCAGTGCACTTAGATTGTTAAAACAGGGCCCTAAGAGTGATTAAGATATTTATAAAAATTGTCATGTTTTGGGCGGATATTTTTGCAGTTAGGTGGTTCATGATTTTTTTTCATAAGTGGTCCTTGGTCTGAAAACGTTTTGAATAACACTGCTCTAAGACATGCAATCCAACTACTCTGACGATTCATATTGTGGACATCACGTTTGCAGCTTGTATTCTGTCCTGCACAAGACATATATGATTATATTTTGTGTGGCTGTATGAATTAGTCACGAGACGAGATGCATCTGGATGTCGGTGGCTTACCACCTCGATTAAACAACTTCCCGACAGCTTAGTTAAGCACATATTTTTGCACACACTTAGATTCATAGTTTGGAGCATCACAATAGCTGCTGTGGTTTTCCCAGTAAAAAACAAAATCTGGGTTATGTTAATTAAGACTTAAACCTCCCACTATGAATCAACTGTGAGTCCTCAATGGTTTAAATGTCACTCAGAGACCCCACATATTTCAACATACAGCTCATTAATGAGAAAACGTTCCAGCAGGACATCCTCTGCCCTCCTCTTTAACTGCTCTACTTTATATAATGTGAACGCCTGCAGGGCAGAATTTCTCAAAGACACAAACTCAGACTTCATCACTCCCTAAACTTCAATCTCTGTGATCTGTGTGGTGAAGGATTGGGGCAGGTTTGTCCACCTATTGAGGCGGCGTTGTGTTGTGTCTGCCTGAAGGTGTCAATGTGTTCCAAATGAGCTGTTTGTCAGACGGTCGGACAGCTTCTGAAACCGCCCTCCCACCCCACCTCCTGCAAATGTAAATGTAAATGGACTATTCATATAGCGCTTTTCTAGTCTTAACAACTACTTAAAGTGCTTTAAAGCAACACTAAAGCAATTTTCCCGCTTCAGTCCCCCTACAGGTTGGAAGCGGAATTGTCCATTACCGCTGTTGTAATGTCTCATTATGTCTCATTCGAACTACAGATCCGCTTCCCGTAATGTAATGGACAATTTCGCTTCCAACCTGTAGGGGGCCCGAAGCGGGAAAAGTGCTTTAGTGTCGCTTTAACATAGTACATACACTGGTGGCCGAGGCTGCCGTACAAGGTGCCGCCTGCTCATCAGATAAACATTCACACTCATTTACACACCGATGGAACAGCATCGGGAGCAATTCGGGGTTTAGTGTCTTGATGCTACGACATGGGACTGCAGGGCCAGGGATCGAAACCGCCGCCGCTGCATCAGATTATTATGTGTTTGTGACAACGGCAATCTGAATTCACAGCCATTTACTCGCCTTAACAGTTCAACATTGGGACCATGGGCAGATTACTAGACCATGATTCCCCTGGGAACAGACATGCGAAAGGTCCACCATCTTTCATCTTCATATGAGCAAGACACAGACTCTGTGATGCTTTTGCCCCATTTTTTTGTTGTTGTGGTTTTGTGTCTCTTTGAAGTCATTTTCTGTCTCTTTGTGGTCGTTTTGTGTCTCTGTAGTTTTTTTTTGTCTCTTTGCGGTATTCTTGAGTCTCTGTGGTCATTCTTTTTGTCTCTTTGCAGTAGTTCTGTGTTTCTTTGTAGTCATTTTGTGTGTCCTTTTGGTTGTTTCTTCCCTTTTTGAAGTTATTTTGTGTCCCTTTGCAGTCGTTTGGCATCTCTTTTTGGTCAGTGTGTGTCTTTTTGAGTGACATTTTGCAGGAGAAGGCCAGGAGGTGGGAGAGAAAAGATGGTTATTCAAGACAAAAATACTTTAGGAGGAAGGTAACGTTTCATTTTACTGGTCTGTAATTTCCTCATAATTTCCTGGGAAGTTTACTGGAAAGAACATTGTAGGGCTGACAGAGAACATAAAGCTCTTCAGGTATTTGAGATAGGTAGTTGTGTTTATAAGCAGCTGTTGATTTACAGAGGAAAAACATTTAAAATCTTAACAACTGGAAAAACTGTTTGAGATCCATTTAAACGCAGAGAGTCTCAATGTTCCCAATAGTTACAACTAAAACGTACTTGTTCTTTACAGGAATATTCCTTTTTAGGAATCTTCCTTTTTAGGAAGACGCGTTGGCATTTCTTTGCAGCATGACTCGACAGCTGTGTCGATGTGAGATATAATTTGTCTTGGACAGATAGGAGATTTAACGCCTTCCTTCTCACTGTTTTCAGACAAAATGTATGAAGAAAAAAAAGCCTCCAGCTGCATTTTCTAACGTGGAGTTTGAACTGAACTTTCAAGCCCTGGAGTCACAAATCCATAAAATCAGCCAAAAGATGACAAATATGTTGAAGCAGCGATATTTTTTTTTTCTTCCCTGGCGTTTGCAGTCCCAGAGTCCAGCAGAAGTTCCACAAGACAAAAAATGATGTCACTTGTTTAAGTTTTCTTAGATCTAATCCCAAAGTGACATTAAATATGCACATCCTGTTCAAAATATGACGTCAATATATGAATCCACAGCCTGACTGGGTCTTTGTGTGTATGATTTACAGACTGGAAAGTCATTACTGCAGCTCAGCACACACTCATAAGGTCTTAGGAGTCGCAGATAAATCCACCTCAACTTGAATCCAGCTACTAAATATGTAGGAGTCTCTTTTCCGAGGAGAATTCGGAGTGTGCAGATAGTTGAGGATGCCTGGGACCACCTGCAGGCTCAGACGTGACTGAATGATGGATGGCTTCCTGCTCAAATGAATCCAGATTACGGACAATGTTAGTGACCGCATCAAATCTGTGAGCCAAGAAAGAATTTTTGCTTCTTGAGGAGCACTCCAACATTTGTGAAATCCATGACAACATCTTGGTTACAACTAGAGATGTTCCGATACCGATATCACTATCGGAAAAGCCTCCGATACTGCCTATAATGCTGGTATCGTATCTGTAAGTACAGGAATGTATGCATCGATCCGATACCACGTAATTAAGCCCCGAAGAAAATCTACTTTAAAATAGTTTATGTTCTTTTTCCATTATGACTGACTGTCAAACTGGATAATAAAATAAAGTTCTATAGCATTCGTTGTTTATGTTTGTTCATGTTTCACGAAATGTTTAACCCGAGCCAGGCCGTACAACAAAGATAGAAATAATATCACATCCATACAGGGATAGTAGAATACAGCTGTTAAAACATAATAAAATATATGACACACCAGTATCGGATCAGTATCGGCCGATACGCAAGTTCAGGTATCGGTATTGGGGAAACAAAAAATGGTATCAAACCATCTCTATGTTACAACGCCTGCTTTTAAACATTAGTTCTATGTGTCCTTATCAGGATGATCCCCACAACGTGGCGTTAGAGAAACCGTAAGAAATAAATCTAGTGAGGAAATACGACCATGGACGTGTTGTCGTGCAAGCTCTCCAAACTCTTACTCAAACAAGACCCAGTTGGGTCTGTGTTTGGGGTAACAGCGACCACAACAGTTTTGTTAAATAATCAATATATTATGTGATACGTTTTGTGATTCTGCTGGCACGAAGATTAATATTACTGAATTGGCAGAAAACCCCACCAGCCTATCTAACATTATTTTAAGAGGTGATGAAAGTTTAAAAGTTACATTCTCAGTCAAAGGTAATGTTAACAAATTTCAGGCAATATGGCGACCCTTTAAAGACCATTTGCTGTTTTTATGGTGTCTTATTGACTTCTGTCTTCACATTTCTGTTGCTCTGGTCTCAAAACATCTCGCCAAAGGACTACAGTTGAAAATTAGCCAGCTGGCTAACACTGACACATTTATAGAAATGGCAATTAATGTGCGTTGTCCTTTGACAAAATGACATTTTGAGAAGATAAAACTGACTGATAGTCAGATAACTTGTGGCATTTCCCTTTGTCTTTTTTTATATGGCATCCTTTAAGTTGTTCCGTTTAGGGTTGGGTATCGTTTGGTTTTTTTTCCGATACCGGCGCTAAAACAATACTTTTAAAACAGTGCCGGTGCCTAAACGGTGCCTGAACCGATACTTAAAAAAATAGGGGAATAGGGTAATTTACAAATAACTTTGAATGCACCACAAGGCTTACTAGTTTCAAGTGAATGCACCGTCTGTGTTGTTTTTCCAACAACGGCAGCTGCACACTGTTTAACGTCCCGCTGTTGGAATCCTCTACAGTGAAATACAGACACCCTTTACACCGTTAAGCTGTCAGCATTTTAACCGTGTTTAACTTTTTTCTGTGTTACAAAAAAATTATTAAGATATGTTACTATGTTGAAAAATTCAATTAACAGATGTTCTAAAAGAAGACAAATATAAAAACCAACAGCAACCAATGGAAAAACATAATCAGAACATCAGCAATCTATGATAACAGCAGGAATGTATCCTTGGAATTTGGCTCTCAGTTCTGCTCGTTCCTGGTTACATGTGTAGTTTAAAAAGAATGGCCTCGTTCAGTAATTTAAAGACATTAAACTTCACATTAAGTAATACAGCACAGGGATAGGGGTGTTTCCTACAAGTGTGATTCCTAAATAGCAGAAGAGGCTGATCACATGAGGATTAAAGACGACAGTAAATTTAAGGCGTGTGTTAATCCTTTAAAACGCATTGGGAAAAGGAACAGGGTTAATGTAGCTCGACTGGAAAGTATATCAACACCTCAGGCCATTGGAAAACCCCCAGTTTTAATAAAAAGAGCTGGCACGAAACTCAACAGTGTTGCAGTACAATAAATGTTTGCTCTCTCTCGTGTATGTGTGTGAACACGCATGTAGATGTGCTGATCACAGAGGAGTGAATGTCTGACATGTCTCTCAGTCAGTAATTGAGATGTACGACTCACTTCAAAGTGATAACCTGAATTTAACTGCAAGGAGAGTAAGGACACAAAGATATGGTATGTTGCAAAAAGAAATGTTCAAACACAATGAAAAAAATCTGAAAGACTCATGAATGCAGATGTTTTTGATGCCATAATTGAATTATGACCATCTGTGTTTGCTTAAAAGTTTATATTATTTCTACTAATAACATGCAGTCCTGACTGATTCTTTACAGCATCACAAAGGATCTATGTGTACCACATGAGCATGGCAGGAATGAGCCTTTAAAAGCCTTTAACAAGAGTTCATCACAGCACCAAAATTGTGTTTTTTTTGTGGTGGATCATTTGAGCATTGAGCCTAGAGTACTTTACTATACGGGTTCTCAAGCACCAAAAACATTCTATGTAGATCCATGAGGAGTGACATTGGTTATGGTTAGGGTAAGAATAGTCTCGCATTGCCAGACCTTCCTCCACAGCACTGCGAAGGAAGGTCTGGCTAGTCCACACAGCCTTCTGGAATGGGAGAAAAATGCGCTCTGGTTTATTGGCATTTCCTTTTGTCGACGATCCCATTGATGAAGAAGCTGTATTACTTCTGCTTTACTTCTGCTTTATTTTATTTTTCAGATAACTTCCTATTTGAGCGGTATCGTTTTTCTTCCCAGTCTATCAGTTATGTAGCCTACATAACCTTATCCGTCCTCATATCACTAACGTCACCCATCGTGGACATGCTCTACATCCCAGCAGATTCTTTGTGTCGCATTACGTTTTTTTGCAAACGGCAATTTTCTTTACAACATTGGTGATGCGGAGCATTTTAGTAAAGCCACTGTAGCACCATCAGAAGAGTGGGACTCGCTCTGAAACGTGTTTTAAACTTTTTTGTAGTGTTCCCTGGCCACAAACCAGTAAGAGCCATTAAAAAAGAGTTCCACAGTATTGCAGGTGAATGATGTAAACGCTTTGAAATAAAAGATTATGGATTATAATTCTGTTAATGATGGTGCTGCAGCCTCAGAATGGGATTAGTAGGACTAGGACTTTTTCGTCCGCAGTATTGCACCTAAATGAAATAGATTATAGGTTCAATACCATTTCACCAGTAATGTTAGGCTTTACTTACATACTTAAATATGATATACACTATATTGGAATATACGCATTTACTCTAGCAGCTATTTCCTCCCTCGCAAATTCTCTCTCTTTTGCAGCAGCCGCTGTGTTGTTTTTTTTAACTCGCTGTGCCCGTTTGTTTGTGGTGAATCAAAGTATCATGGCTTTATTCATGCTGCCTTTTTATTGTGGTGGTGCACGTGCGTGAACCTACTCTGAGTTGATTGAACCAAATCAAATCAGCTGTTCTGAAACCGAAAACTCAGAGTTTCCATCTCAGGGTAAAAAAACTCAGACATCAGGGTTAAACTCAGAGTTTAGTAAACCTGCTTCCTGAAATGGGCCCCTGCACTATGCACATTTATCTATTTATTACTCTGTGTCACCTCCAACTGTGCAATATGTCATCTCTATTCCTTTGCACCTTACTCATCTGTATATCTGTTTATATACTGTCTGTTTATATAAGGTTGTTTATTGTGTAAATATGGTTGTTTTTATTACTATTACTATTATTATTATTATTATTATTATTATTATTATTATTATTATAACTAATTCTATTCTATTTTTCCATTTCCTATAGTTTATGTATATTTTTTCTCCTATGTCTAATTAGTGTGTATTTGTGTTATTCTAATGTGTGTACATTTTTCTTTTGAGCTGCTGTAGCACAGGAATTTGGGATTAATAAAGTCTATCTTATTTTATCTTATATTAACCATAGTCCTCATAAATCCAGCAGAGTTTAAAATGGCAAGACAAAGAAAGCGGATGAAAACGGACATCCGGCAGCAGCTGAACAATCTTGGAAATGAAATGTCGTCGATATAGACTAGGGTAAGAATACCTGGGTGAGCCCATCAGAGGCAGGGTAAGGCGGGACATCCTTTACCATCCTTGGAAACGCACAGTCGCTACAGGGTTGCAGCCTGGTCGTTTAGCATCACTGGTATTGAGAACTTTTATGTGGAGTTCAAGAACATGTCAAACAAAAGTTCTGTAGCAGACAAACAGGGCCTAAGGTTCTCTAAGCAGTGTTGGGTGACAGCACTTCTTGTTGGCGTTCCAAGTATTGTCAAACAAAACGGAGGCTAGGTCGCCCCTCCCTCCTCCTCATCCCGTCCCCTCCCACTCCCTTCTGTGCTTCTGCACACTAACCCCCCCTCCAAATCCTTCTTGTCGGTTATGGCTCCGTACAGCGCTTAGCGTAGCCCAAGGCAATTGTGATTGGTTTAAAGAAATGCCAATGAACCAGTGCACGTTTTTCTCACATCCCCGAATTTGATGTGGACTAGCCAGACCTTCCTCCATGCAAGACTAGGGCTCTGTAAATTAAAGTCAGCACTACTCTAGAACTAGAGCGGCACCACTACTCCCAACCCCTACTGGTAAATATGACCAATGTAAAACAGTGTTATTCTTTTCTTGTGTCTGGAAGTCTCTGCAGAGCTTCACTGTGTCGACGTTGATGCATTGGTCCTAATAACAGGGTTTCCTAAAAGCTTTTGTCATTCTTCTCTCACACATATTTCCATGTTGACGCTCAATAAAGTGTAGAATTTATGTGAGGAGTGTCCAGAGAACAGATTTCAGAGAATGACTCCATCACTCACATCCGTTTATGAAATGAATGACCTCATGTCAGAGTGGTAATAGTCGCTGTTTACGAACCGCCACAATCTGTAATGAGTTCGAACTAAAGGAACAAGTATGACACTAAAATGATGATTGGTTTTACATGTGCAGCAGGTATAGTGTTCACATGGCTGCCTGACTACATGAGCACATTTAATCCTTTTAACAGGCAGATGCATGAGGTAATCTCTGTTGCTTGGTTGAAAATAGAGGATTATCTCATTATTCTATCAAACTTTGAAACCTGGAGTTCTGCAGTATCTAGAAACCACATGACATACATGTATTTAACCCTGTAAGATCACAGGTTCAGTTGCTAGTAGCCAAGGAGGAAACAGAGGATTAAAAAAACATGATGGACTCTTCAGAAGAGATCATTATCTTCACTCGATTTTCTGCGTGGGAAAGTCATCGGACGCCTCAATCTTCTGAACACAGTCATACTGAGAGATACAGAGAGAGTTGTGTGGAGCTGATGGTCTTAATTAGCTTAGTAGCAACTCATTTGGCAACGGCTTGAATGTAACGGACGTTCATTAATATCAAAAAGTTACGCACTAAAGCTGTAATGTGACTGGAGAATTAGCTCCACTAAATGTTCATCACAATGAACCAACTCCTAATATTTGCAGTAGTTGATTGACACGCTCGGTTACGTTGTAACTGAATGAAGAGACTTATCACTCCAGCTGTAGGCCGCTCGGAGACCGTTCCGGTCAAACAATCAGTGATTCCATGTCAGCACAGGTGCTTTATAGGGCGTGGCCGGGCATGCCGGTGTGTCCTAAACAAGTATCCACATACCTGACCTCAGGGGGATCATCCCCCGTACATATGGAATATGTAACAGTATAGAGATAGTCTTGATACGATAGAGAACAAGTAATAATATACTTTTTTTTTGCCAATATTCTTAGGAAGTTCAGTGACAATTTGTGCTAAATTTGGATGAAAACTTGACTATACTACACTTAAAAGGCAGTTGCAGTTACCATGCTTACTCACTCTTTGGATTAAATCACGTTTACTCCATTCCACCTGATGGGTTGCTGAGAAGAAATGCAGTAAATCAATACCTGAGTGACTAAAATGTTCAGATTCCTTCTAATAACCATCAGGACTTCATAGTTTTAAATGACACCTTTTTGCATTTGTTCAGAGGCCTTATGCACGGCTGCTGCAGACGGACTGAAATTAGCTGTATACCCGCCAGTGGCTCAAAGGTCTGCTGCTGACAGGAGAGGTTACACAAACCACCTCAAAACTCCGGCCTGCGATTTCTCATCCTCTGCCATTTAGGCGAGGATACTTTATCACGTCACAGCTGCACTTTATATGGTTTGTGTATATATTTTTGGTCTTGGCCGACTGTCAGATCAGTTGCCCAGCGGGAAAAGGTCGAAACATCAGAAGAGAAATTTGCACACCGGTTTATATTAAAGTGAGGAAAGTATGTAGCCTCATCTATCACCATGAAACCAGACCAGACTTTGAAAGCATCCTATTTAAAATATTCTTCACCTTCCCACACTGTATTCATCATTGAACATGTCTTGCTCTTAGTTAATAGTATTTGTTTTAATGACTTGTAGCATGTGTTTTTTCTTATAGATTCACCCAACCATTACACTCCGGCAAGGAAATGAGAGCAGAGCTGCGAGCTGCAGGATCGGCTGGTGTCATGACATGTTTATGTGTTTTGAAGCCTTCCAGAGACCTGCGTTTGTGCTGTGTATTCTGTGAACAACTGATGCGTGAGTAGTTCATTGACGGTCATGTGTTGTGTGTAAACAGCAGGATCTACAGAGTTTACACATGCAACCGCCACTAACCCTAACCACAAAACTAGGATTTAGTCATCGGCGTGAAACAAAAGACACAGAAAGCAGCAAGTAATAGGACCCGAATGCAGACAACCGGACAGATAGGAAGATTTTAGGGATTTATTGCAAAGGTGAACAGACGAAGGCTTAATGAAGCTATAGCATAATGTCACGACATAACCACAACCCTGGGGAAACTTACTTATTATACTGGTTACAACTAGGGATTACAGAGCTTGGTTTTGCTCGTGCTAGAAAAGCTAAATGCTTAGCCGCCCAACTGAAGTTAAGGGTAACTAACCCCTATTTTCCACCAGGGGCGTCCGCACTGCGTTCCGGAGACGCCGCGAGCAATCGCAGCCATTCAAGTCAATGCTTGATGTTCCACCAGCTGCGCCACGGTGTGTCCCAGAAGCGTGCTTGAAGGGGCTCTCAGCTCCGCTCCGCTAAAGATACGCGCCAGGTCTACTTTCAAACAAGTCGCAGGGCATTCAGAATCATAATCAGAATCAGAAAGGGCTTTATTGCCATGTACGTTTTTGCACATACAAGGAATTTGTCATGGTGTTGTTGGTGCATGTCACACATTCAAATATAAGAAGGATAAAAAGAATATAAACAATATGAAAGTAAATACAGGAAGAAGGTCCTGTGTTCTGGGCTAGTGCATATTCCTTGCATCTCCGTGGTCAAACCAGGTCATTTCATTTAAATAATCAGACATTGTTTCGCGAGTTACTACGACTGCAATGCTCACCGAGACTTCGCCCTGCTCTGCCGGCGTCTGTCTCCATGGTTTGACCACGGGAAAAGCAAGTTACGGCGAGCTTGATTGCTGTCTATTGCTGTAAGAGAAACACTGCAAGCTGCTACAGTTTGCTGCTCTGCCGCATCGCAGATAGCAAAGCATAGCTGACTACAGGAGCCATTTAGCTCAGACTTGTGGAGTACAGCTTGTATGGCTCGAGGCTGGATCACGTTCTTACCACAAACGGAACGCTCCAGAGTTTGTTTGAAAGTGTCTCAGTACATTTGTTTTGGTATGCATTTGGCGCATTTACACCTGCCCAAACGAAACACACCAAGGGGGGCAAATAAACTCTAGTGCGATTCAACCAAACTAAATGAGGCAGGTGTGAAGTCCCTCACTACGACTCATCCAAAGCAACATGTGTCCTCTTGAGTCTGCTTCACTTCCGCTTTTCAGCTCTGTGACGCAGATAAGCCACACCCACCCCAGCCCAGTGCCCAATAGAAACCAACAGGTGGATTATGAAGTGAGAATAAGTTCAGTCAGGAAGACTATACTTTTGCATGCTTAGGCCTTCTTTATTTCTCCTGCATTTGCATTAAATCCTCTCACACGGGCTCAGTCGTTGTTCGTTGCTGTCCTGTCCAGGGCTGTCATCTTATTAGCTGTTCTCATCAGCTGATCTCATTTATCTAATAGCTCAGTGACACTACATTATATTATCCTGCTGCTGCCTGTTTTGATAGGATTCTCTGTCTGCCTTTGGTAACTTTGACCATTCCATTTGTTTTATTGTCTCTCTTACGGTTTGGTGATGATTTAAGCAATATTACTCAAGAGGGTTTGATTTAACGTTATTATTGGCACGACAGTGACGCGGTTAGGACCGAGGCGCTTGCGCCGAGGTTTGTAAGCATGTACGTCCGCAAAAATCACATTTAGCAGCTATTTTCTAGATAGCGCCGTCACCGGCACAGCTGATCCAAACATATCCAGTGAATGTTAACTTCAGAGCGTTGTAACAAATTTACTACTACTAGTTGGAGAGCTTTTGTGTGTTCCACTGTGGTTCCTGCATTACTTACATGAATACAAATGTTTTTCAACAGTTTTTTAATTCAACTCCGTAACGTTGACAGAGAAATGGCGGAGTGATATTTTAAGTGATGCGTCAGGTGTGCTCAAATAGCTCTAGGTGTGCTGTCAGGCTGATTTGAGCACGTTCTAAATGTTTAGTTGACCAATCAGATTGTCTCGTCAGATCTACTTGTTTTATAATAGACCTTCAAGCTCTTATATTAAAAAAAGTATGAATTTTAACCGGATAATGCGAACTGAGAATATTCTATTCCCTCACTTGGAGAAACAAATGGCAGAGCGTCGTTCCAGTGTGCTACGGCAGCACTACATCCCTGCTCTCAAGATTGCGTGCATCTTTATCCCGTTAGATTTTCATGTCACGTAATCCAAGCTCCACACTCGCACCATGCAATGCACTCAGCAAGACGGCGATTTAAATTGTGCAGGTTAATGTCACTAAAAGGGGACGGGAAAGTTTGAGGGACAGGGAGACAGGATGTGGCACTTCTGTCTTCTGTCTGTTCATACTTCAGTTTTTGCTTCAAGCATCAATATACTGTAACACCAGGGTCTATCTGTGCAGAGAGCAGCTCTCACATGGAGCTCAGATGTTTGAAGTAAGCCATCAAATGGAAATTCCTCAGACAACATAACTCTGTTATACTCTGGCATCTGGCTCCATGTGGCATCTCATGTAACGTCGCGGAAAATAAGTGGGTCCAATTACCTGTCTGTAAAGCTCTCTGACACACGATCATCTCGCCCCGAGTCAGAGTGGACAGCTGCTGAGAGGATGTTCGTGGAGTCATCCAGACGTCACAAATCATCCTAAACCTCCAATAAATACAAGGTGAGCCTGACTGCTCGTCTCGCTCACATTTGTACACGTTTGAATGTAACCTCAGGACAGATGTGGGCAACTTATTTAAGTTTACCGTATATTTTTCTCCTGGTTTGCTTCTTGTGCTGCGTGGACAGAGAAGAGGACATGACCGTCTTTATGATGAAGATGGAAAAAAAAACCACAAAGATTTGTATGTATTCTCTCAGATCTCCTGTGTGAAATACAGTATATACTGTATACAGAGTATATACAGAAATCCTGGAGGTAAATTCAATACCTTTTAATTCTCAAAACCTTCTTCTGTATGCAGACACCTTATGCACATATGAGTACACATGGAAAATATTCCATGAGGCAAGTGAAATACAAGAAAACAGTAGTGCTGCAGCTATCGATTATATTATTAATGGATTATTCCACCAATTATTTCATTGATTAATCGGTTAAGAAATACTTTCGCTTTACAGTAAACAGCAATTGCAAATTTACAAAAGAGAGGTTTCCTTTTTTCGAAAAAGCAACCTTTTTTATTGCTTAAATTGCATACAATAAAAGGGATAGATGTTAATATTTTTAAGCATGGGCCGCATGGGCCACCAAGCCCCTTATTCTGTTGGCAAAAGTATATTTCTGGTGGCCCAAATGTAAATCTTTTTCTTTTTCGCTCCCTTCCCCTTTTTGCCTCTTTCACTGGATATGCAAAAGAGCTGCTCACTAAGCCCAGGTAAATGTGAAAAAAACCTTACAGCAGGTCCATTCAACTACACTGTTCTTGGGGCCACATTTTCAGAAGGCTAACATACTGGGTGATGAGAAAGAATAAAGAAAGCAGACTTAATATGCATGTGAATGCAGACATCACCAGCATGGTCCGGTGATGTCTGCATTCACATGCATATTAAGTAGCCATGCTGGGGGGAGAGGTTGGTTTGTCTCCGGGAGCAGCTAAGTTTACAGAAATTTCAAGATTAGTAGCAAACTAATAAACAGTTAGATTACAAACCGGAAGCTTTTATTTTAGCTTGTTTGTAAAACATAGCTATTTGCAGAGTAGCATGCTGTAGGCTGGTTGTGTAAAACAGCGCGGTGGACGAGATCAGAAGACGTTAGTTAGCTACCTTGTGTCGGGTTCGTTCTGTGGAATGGATGAGTACACTGGATGTTTTCTACTGAGATGATGTAGCAGCATGTTTGCAGCTTTAAATGATCCCAAACTTTCTGTTGTTTTCTCTTGCCTGTCTCTTCTCTTAACCCCTCACTATATTCACCGTCTTCCTTCATTTTGTAATCTACGCCGTCGGTCTCGCCCTTCAAAAGCATTTATTGGCCAGGCGTCCATGCTTATGCAAGGTAACGTAACTCCATTGGTACAGGTCCTATCCCCTGACCAATCGGCTATCATAACCTTAACCACTTGAGCTGCTTCGTAGGGCGGGTCTTGGCGTGGGATTCTTAGATTTGCATGCGGCGATGGATATAATATCACACAAACTTTACAAGATCAACTTAAATAGACATAATAAAACAAATGGACAACTCATAGTTTGCAAAAAAAATATTCAAAAAATTAATACCTAGTAAAATGGCGATTAATACCTTTTAATGGCCTTAATTTTTACTAATTAGATTTACTACCTTTTAATACTTTTTCAAACCCCGCGGACACCCTGAATACAGTAAATCTGCCAAGTGATAACGCCACTTTACTATCTGTAAATTTAAACATGGAGTCTTTAAGGGCGTTTTCACACCTATAGTTGGTTTGCTCCGGTCTGAATCTGTGTATGATTTTGTAAAGTTGGAGCTTTCGCGTTACCCTCTTGGTTCAGTTTCAATTCACAAAAATGAAACACACGAGAACGTTTACTCTGCTTATTGGTCAGATGTGTCTGGAGCAGGAGCAAGAAAGTTAATCCAGGAAGAAGGTCATGTGTCCTGGACATCTCCATGGTCAAACCAGCTCATTTAATACAATAATAATAATTTTCCAGACATTGTTTTGTGAGGGATGTTACTACATCTGCCCTGTTCTGTGAGACCTGCTGTGCTGGCGTCTTTCTCCAACTTTAGCGGCGACTGCTTTGACAACGGAAATGCGAGTGATGGCGAGCTTGACAGCAGTATATTTCTTTTAAGAGAAACATTGCAAGCTGCTACAGTTTGCTGCTCTGTTCCATCAGATTGCAAAGTACACCTGATTACAGGTGCTGTTTAACTCAGAGTTGTGGAGTATACCTGGTAGTTCGGGGTATACCTGGTAGTTCGGGGTATACCTGGTAGTTCGGAGTATACCTGGTAGTTCGGAGTATACCTGGTATTTCGGGGTATACCTGGTAGTTCGGAGTATACCTGGTAGTTTGGGGTATACCTGGTAGTTCGGAGTATACCTGATAGTTCGGAGTATACCTGCTAGTTCGGGGTATACCTGGTAGTTCGGAGTATACCTGGTAGTTCGGAGTATACCTGCTAGTTCGGGGTATACCTGGTAGTTCGGAGTATACCTGGTATTTTGGGGTATACCTGGTAGTTCGGAGTATACCTGGTAGTTTGGGGTATACCTGGTAGTTCGGAGTATACCTGGTAGTTCGGAGTATACCTGCTAGTTCGGGGTATAACTGGTAGTTCGGAGTATACCTGGTAGTTCGGAGTATACCTGGTAGATCGGGCCGAGGTTTGATCACGTTCTCACCACAAACGAACCATACCGAAGAGTTTGTTTGCACTCCGGTTGTTTTGGTCCATTTGCTGTGTTCACAGCTGCCCAAATGAACCACACCGATGATTTTTTCGATGAACTGAACTACACAAGGCAGGTGTGAAAAACACCCTAAATTCCTGCTTTCATTTAACGTCCACGCATAATCTATATGAGATTTACTTGATCTGCAGTTGGCTGTAGGGTTGGAAGGTTGACCGTGTGGATACAACTAAGCCTTCCAGTATTTTTTTAGAACACTGCTGATGGACAAAAAACATGTATATTCAAAGTTTTTTCAAACAGGAGTAAAATAATCCTTCCACACAGCGTGCATGTGGTAGTTTTGTGGCTCCAGTGGTCCTGAAGCTCACTCAGCACTTCGATGATCTGATGATCATTTTTCAGTTTGAGTAAAGACAGAAGAGAAACTCTGCAGTGATGTAGTTTTGAAGCTCTGTGCTCTCAGATTAACAGATCAAGAGAGAAGTGTGAGATGTGTTAAACAGATGGTCTAAATTCAAAATGAACAGAGCTGGAAGAAGGCTTGACATGTTTGCTGTACATCCACATGGCTGCATTGGTTTTTCTCTTTTCACAGCGAAACCGACTGCCAAGGTAACTGCAGAGTCCCTCCACTGCTGCACTTCAACACTGTTTTACTGTTTCCATGTTTGGAATCTATTTTTTTCCCCCTTCTGTTTTGCCTCCTTCGGGGGATGGGGAGAAATATTCAAGCTTTTAGCCACACCAGCAGAAAGCATTCAGGGATGGCACTGTTGCTCACTCCAGACTGACATATCTCAACAACTATTGGATGGATTGACATGACATTTCATACAGACATTCAGGTTCCCCCCACGATGAATCCTACTGGCTTTGATGATTCTGACTTTTCCTCCAGCACAACCAGGAGGCTAACACTTTCACTTGTTCCGTAAACCGTGATCTACCTGATGGATTTTGGCTTAACAAATACAGACATGTTCCCCTCAGGATCAATCTGTTTAGTAAGCAAAGTAAAATGTAGAGTTTTTCACAAAGTGCTTTACATGAAACATACAATATGATACATATTAAAATAAAGTACACAATTAAAATCAAAGTAATACATAAAAAATTAAATGAAGTGAGGACAGGTCAATGGCCTGTTTAAAAAAGCAGGTATTTAACTGAGTTTAAAATTGATGTTGGGTTTGTTGGAACTACAAAAGCACAGTGATGTTACAGGGCGGAGCTTCGATCCTCCCTTATAAAAGATCTTTGGCTGAGACACACACACCCGACAACAGAGAAGTTTAATTTTCATCATGATACCCACAAAATTATCTTCAATTAGTGACAGCTGATATGAGGTTTGTGGACGTTTTAATTGGCCGAAGCAACACTTAGCGCTGGCAAAAAAATGAGAAGCTGCTACCTGAATGTTTTGTACACTGATCTTTGCTAATATGATTCATTTGCTTTGAAGATTTACATTTGCAAGTTTAGGCACCAATACAACTACTTAAGATTAGAAAAAAGATTGCGGTTTGGGTTAAAACACCGGCCCCCTTTAAGTAGTACTCCCAGGACACAAACACCCGTTTCCTGGATGAAAGTCTTGTGTTTTCCCCTAAACTTCATCTGGGAAACAAACTCAAAAACTTCCAAAACAAATACTGCAGAGGCCTGTACTACAAATCAAGATCAACATCCAATCCAGTGACGCGTACTTTCACATAAAAGAGGCGGTGTTTGCACAGCACGACCAATCGCAAACATCTACCAGAGCCGCAAACGATAATTATACATAAAATATGAAGAACACATACACGGTTTTACAGGCAAAACGCAGGAAAGAAAGCTGGCATAAAAATAGCCGACACTGTAAATGTGTAAATCACAACTCTTATCAATATCACTTCTCCATCAGTCAGGCACAAGATCTGACTATAATTACACTTGTGCTTTCCATAAACTGTCATTGCTTTAGCCTATTACTTCAGTTGCACCCCTGGCAGTGGGAAGCAATCGTGAGAGTAAATAAAATATATAAAAACATAATTCAAACTGATGTGCGCATTGGCAACACACGGCTCAAGAAGCCGACAAAGATACGTAAATCCCTCTGCTGAAAATCTTTCTCTTTCATAAATATACCCATCAGGGAATGTTATCGTGGTTGTCGGTCTCTAAATGTTTGAACTTTTCTGAGGGCACCTCTCTCTCTCCGCGCACCGAACTCCACCGGATCTCCTAAGAACGGTGACGCCGTTATCAATCGAGTATTGATTGGTCAGTAGGCGGTGCTTTTACACCGGTTGATCTCTAATCTCCAACATAACCTGACCAGGTTACGTGTTCAGCGTAAGTTACCACGGCGATTGAACCCGGTAACAAGTGATTCACCGTTGTGATACAGAAAACCCTGGGTTGAACCTGACAGTCCGGAGATCATGCAGGTTCAGTTACCTAAAAGAATATAATTAAAACTGATATCGCTAATCATTTATTTGGATGTTTACGCAAACCACAGCACCGATGATGTTACTTGAAAACAACTAATTTGTATTATTACGTAAGAAATTTATAGTTTCTAAAGGAAATTATGTTACATGCCTCCTGATTGCCCTTTTACTGCCTTCCTTCTGATTGCAAGTTACTATCTGACCGAACTATTTAACTCTCCTGTTGTCCTCAGGTCAAATTTGACCCATATTCATACATTTTCTATATCAGAAATGTTGGTTTCTTTCAACCAAACTGTCCAAAAAAAACCAACGTGGATGGTGAAAATGTCGGGAAAAAAACTTGGAAAAACGTGACAAAAACGTCGAAAATACGTGACAATAACTTTAGGAAAAGCAATAAAAGTGTCAAAAAAGACCTCCAAAACGTTGGGGGAAAAAAATACAGAAATACAAAGTTGCATGGCCGACGGGAAGACAACACAAAGGTTAAGCTTTTCAGAAATACACAATCTGTAATTTGTGCTGACGATACACTTTTATTTAAAAAAATTTCCATTGTGTCACTCGTTATATGAACTAAACCAATCCACTTTGAGCGCAGACATTCGTTTGACATGATGCGACGTCACTGAAATGTGATGTAGTGCTCCATGTTTGTGTGGTAATAATCACTGACCAGGCAGTTGAGCTCTTTAAAATGGCTCTCTGGGCAAAGAGCATGAGGCAGTCCCGATAAATGGAAGCAATTATCTTTTAGTAATGGTTCTGGGGAACCAGTAGTTAATATTGTGTCACCTTGGCAAAACCCTGCATGTTTATTTGTCCCGGTTATTAATGTTTCCTCTGAATCCGGCCTGTCTGCAGCCGTACAGCTTGTACTGATGCCGAATCCGCCTGACAAGAGATTTTCTCTCTTAACTCTCTCTACATTTTCCTCTTGATGAGATGAGCTTCCTGTAATTCATTCACGTTGTCCAGTTTGTTTTCACATTCAACATGTACGCCGACGACACGTGACTGAAAATTAACATCGTTGCCTGCTTCTCATTACTCTAATTGGTGATTTAATAAGTCTATGGCAGCTGCCTACATATAAACCCCATGCTGGGCTCAAATGGAATATAAAACGCCAGCTCTTCTGCTCATAGGAATCTGGATCGAACTGGGGCTCTCCAGATGTTTCAGATATCGAGCTGCAAGCAATATTTTGAGAAATAGAAGAGATAATGTGTCCTGAAGTGGAGTCATAAACACATTCCTGCTTTTTGCTGATGCGGAGGATCTGATGTAACTGTCCTTTGTGTTGTTTGAACAGCCTGAAAGGGAGTTTGGAAGTTGGTGTAGTTATTTTGACTGTTCACCCTGCAGTGTGAAGTGATGGAAGTTTAGTGGTACGATATCACTGTGGGTACGTCTCAGGTTCTTAAATTGCATCCACGTTTGCTTCACTTGCTTCCCTTTCTCGCGTCTTAGTCCGTCCCACAGAGGAAAGCATGGGAGAGACCCAAGGAAATCATGCGAGGAGAGAGGAAACCAGGAAATGTGTTTTTGCGGGATGAGACGTCCTTTCCTCTGAAGCGTCACGTGAATTCGTAAAATAGTAAAAATCCATTTCTCCAATAACAGAAATGCACAGTCACAACGCTGCTTTTTTCCTCAGCTGCTGCACAGGATGTTCGGTCTGTAGACTTTCTGCAGGCTGCATCATCGTTCATAAGGTCTTGCCCTTCCAAAAGGCTCCATGGATACATTTTGGGTTAAAGCTTCATTTTCGTCTCTCTTGCACTAGACTGTAAAATTGTAAATTTGCAAACTGCAAACACGTGTTAATCATTAAATCCCTCTTAATAGTTAACGTGTGTGTGTGTGTGTGTGTGTGTGTGTGTGTGTGTGTGTGTGTGTGTGTGCGTGTGCGTGTGTGTGTGCGCTACCATACAGCAGAAAGTCTGTGTTGATTAAGATGTAGCTGTAATTTACTGTAATGCTGACTAATGTTTTCTGTTTGGTTTCTTTTGTCGGTATCAGCCAGGTTCATATGATCACTCATGTCTGACAAACTACAACTTCAACCATAATGACTTCTATGAATTAATATTCATAGATACAAACCTTCATGTTCACACACATAAACACTTGTCCTTAATGAATCAGTATCTTTGTCCTCTTTTTACCTTTTGTATCAAATTATTTATTACAAGAAAAACAGACATTGAAATGATGTTTGATCTCGAGACACTTTACAGATCTAGACCACACTATAATTTACAAAGACCCAATAATTCCAAGTAATTCCCACAACAGCAAGCATTTAGTGCGACAGTGGCGAGGAAAAACTCCCTTTTAGGAAGAAACCTTGAGTGGTGAGTAAAATTGACTGGATGCATTAGCCGTTCCACTCTGTTGGGCATGTTTTACTGTCAGGATTTAGAGAAATGGCGGACCCAAAACACACACACACACACACACTTTTTAGCCCGTAAGTTACGAATTCAAGTCACGACTCACGACTTGGTAGCGTTCCAGGCAGTCACGACAAACCCTTCTAGCTAGCGTTAGCTAGCGGCTACCTAACTTTGACGTTAGCTAGCACTAGCTGATACGGAGTGGGGCCGAGAGCTCCTTCTGTAACGCTTCTACAATGCACTGCATCGTGGCTGGTGGAATGACTGCGATTTCTTGATACGCCATGTGTAAACTCAGGACCCTGAGCCGATCTGACAGGCCCCGTGCACATCTACAACGGAATAAACGGAGCTACATCACGTTCTGCGTCATGTGCTTTAGCAGAAGTAACACATGCACTGATTTAAACTCAAACCACGATACTGTTGATATTGTTTTAAAAACTAAACTTAGTTGTTTTTGTGCCTAAACCTAACCCAACTGCGACCATTTCGCAACGTTAACGACGCAACCGTTCCATTCTCTGGTTTAGATATGGTACAGAAAACGCTCATGTGGGTCAAATTAGAGGCCAAAGCGTTCCGCCTCTTTTGCTATCCACACGGACTGTTGACCTGCATGCAACCAAAGCACTCTCAAACTGGATCGGTCAATGCTACCCAGACTACAAACAGAAACCAGAACTCATCTTGCCCTCTTGATTATAGCTTCTGCAATCTCATGCAGATATCTGTTATAGAGATTATAGTTTCCACAACCCTGCGGTTTACATGTAGGGACCCTCATTATGCCACCGTGGAAGTGTGGTGCTATTTTTAGCCTTGTTAGTGGTATAGAAATAGCGATTTCTTTTTACTTTATCCGTGCCCCAACAACTAGCGTTATAAGCTAATTAGAGGTTTGTGCTAAAACTGGTCACATTCGATTAGCATGAAAACATATCCCAGAGAACGGTCGATTCGGTACATGCGTTATTAACCCCTAGGTTCATTTTGTGCCGGATTTCTCCTTTAAGTAACCTTGGGAGAAATTGTTTTCACATCACCTACTACTAACATGAAATGTCCTGAATTTTCACTGAGAAGTTCCCTTACATTGGTTCTCAAAGTTTATCCAACAACGAACTTCCATTGAGAATTACATTTAAAGCCAGAAGTAGGTGTTACACTCAGCCAGCCATCCAGATCCTACAAAATAAAGGCCCTATGGATTTTACAGGGCTGCTCATCATGCTTAGAAAGCCAAGTAGACCAAAAGCATCCAGCTGTGTCTTAACGCTCTCCACTGGAGACAGTCAGGCTGATCATCCTGAGTTTGACAGGAAACAAATTGGTTTGGACTCCATAAAACAACCAAAAACTCAGAGTGTTCAGGATGATTTATTACCCAAAACTCTATCCAATAAAATCTAACTTTGATTTACAAGCCGTGGTCCACTCCTAGTTGGTCAGTGTGAAGCTGAAAGAGCCAAGTATAAAGAATCCAACTTTTCCAGTCTGATTGAGACCAAAGAAAACAAACTGTGGAGGCGATCACATCCTGAGAGCAGCGGTCAGATTTAAACCGCTGATCTCCTGGATGACCCACAGAGATGACATCACAGCCGGCTGATTGCAGTGTCTGTTGGCTGCTGGAGTTCAAGACTGAAAATAAAGAGCCACTTGGGAGGTCTGAGGTTACACATTTACCCCTGAAGCCAACACTCAAATGTCAAACTGTTTGTTGGACTGATTGTCAATGTTAACCTACAGGTTTGTTCTGTTTTATTAAGTGTTGATCAATCATCCAGTGGCTGTCATTTGACGTCTTCATTCCTGCAGGGAACCTTCTGTGGCTCCTTCTTTGCAAACTTGTGCCATGCAGACAAGAGCTGTTTAAACCCACAGAACTTAGAAGATACTAAAGTTTGTGATGCTAGTGCGTTCCATTTGATCAATCATCCAGTGGCTGCAACTGTCTCCAGTGGAGAGCGTTAAGACACAGCTGGATGCTTTTGGTCTACTTGGCTTTCTAAGCATGATGAGCAGCCCTGTAAAATCTGTAGGGCCTTTATTTTGTAGGATCTGGATGGCTGGCTTAGTGTAACACCTACTTCTGGCTTTAGATGTAATGCTCAATGGAAGTTCTGTGTTGGATAAACTTTGAGAACTAATGTAAGGGAACTTCTCAGTGACAATTCAGGACATTTCATGTTAGGAGTAGGTGATGTGAAAACAATTTCTGCGGAAGTTGGATTTTCCGAGGTCAAAGTCAGAAAACACACCCCCTGACCTTGGATTTCCGAGCTCGGAACTCGGACAACCTCGCAGTACCCGAGCTCAAAATCCAATGTGGATGCCCCGTGTATCAACAGTTGTGAAAGCTGGAGTAGCATATAGTTTTTTAGCACTTCTGTTTGCATTCAACTTCGGTGTGACGTCATTCCCAGCTCCGGCTTCTAAATTCCGAGATAAATGGAACGCACAATACGTCAAAGACAAGCGTAATCCGGTACAAAATATGTTTCCCTCGAAACGTAATTGAGAATGCAGTTTTGTTGTATGGGAACATCATTTTTAGGTGACAGGGTTGTCACAACTTGTTTCTGCTTCCCACTAGTGGCTAACAGAAACCGTTAAGGCAGGTTAAAAATTAAAGGGATTGTCCATATTTTTGTTTTAGTACAGTATAAGGGTTTGGGATCTCTCTCTCTCTCTCTCTCTCTCTCTCTCTCTCTCTCTCTCTCTCTCACACTCAACATCTTGTTTCCAGAAGTTTTCAGAGATATTAAATATGTCAAACTGACCCACAAAACATGTAACATATTTTCCACAAGCGCAGTGTCTCGCGCAGAACTTAGACTTTTACTTCATGTAATCAATGCAGGCTGACTTAGCGCTCTCTTTCTCTCTTTCTCCCTCTCGCATGTGGCTCAGTTCAAATCCACATTCAGGCTGTAAAAAAGCAGCTTGGTTTACGGTTAACATCAGCTTATTTCCATATTGCTGTGCACCTTGAAATAAACATTTAAAAAAATCTGCCAAACAATGTGCTTAAAAATCCAATCATCACCTTTAAACCTGCTGGAATATTTCTAGAGATGTAGCATTGTGACATTTTAAAGTGTTATAATACGACATGAATGCTTCTTTTTTTCCATAGTCTCTAAATATAAAGCTGCATTACTCTGAGCAGAATAAGTTAATCACCCCCCCCCCCCCCCCCCTGTGTGTTTGACAGCGACAGAGCAAAATATACAATCAGCATCCAGTCTGCCTGCTTGTGTGAAACCTGCACTGGTTCCAGATTTCCCTCATTAGTCTGCAGCGTGCGGGCCAGGTCCATCTGCCTCCCATTAACAGTGGCAGCCAGAGAGGCTCGACTCTCTCAGACTCAACTTACGCAGCCCATGTGAAAGCCTCTATAAAAAGTTTCCTGTAGATACCTTTGTGCCATGGAAAGCTGTCGTTTGGAGAAGTTCATGCCTGGATTTTATTTCCCTGAGCAAGACTGCCACCTACTGGCAGAGCTGGGAACAGCAGAGGGATCAGAGTTCTGTGGGAAATGAACAGCGGTGGAAGAAGTATTCAGATCCTTTACTTCAGTAAAAGTACTAATACCACACTGTAAAAATATTCTGTTACAAGTAAAAGTCCTGCATTGAAAATGTTATGTAAGCTAAAGTCTGTAAGTATCATCAGGAAAATGTAGTTAAAATATTCAAAGTAAATTAGAATCCTCCCATTTTAGAAAGTGTAAAGGATCCAACCAGTTGTGTGTTTAATGGTCTATTCTTTTCAGCTGGACTTGTAGCCGTTATATTGTTGGCTAGTTTAATTTAGAATAAAACATCAGATCTTATGAACTACATGTGTTTTGTGTGCAAAAATCTTAATGTGTAAAGTAACTAGTAACTAAATCTGTCAGATGAATGTAGTGGAGTAAAAAGTACAATATTTCTCTCTGAAATGTAGCAGAGTAGAAGTAGAAAGTGGCATGAAAATAAAAGACTCAAGTACCTCAATATTTGTACTTAAGTACAGTACTGGAGTAAATGTACTTAGTTACATTCCACTACTAGAAATGAAAATGCTATAAAACGTAAGTATGGCTCGTAATTGCTGCTTGAACATAAACTTATGGAAGGTGTTTTTCAGGAGAAGGACAGTCTAGTTTATTTACATTGAATAAGAAATACATATAGAAATCAGTAACACACATTAAAAGGATAGAAAGGAAATTAAGAAACAGGAAAATCAGATCAAGAATTGAATTAATAATTTACTTTATTATATTCTAAATGAGGATAATTTGAAAGATTATGCAATTGTATAGCTTTTTTGCCCATTATTTGATCATTATTGTAACCTATACATTGTTTTTTTATTTTTAAAACTTTAATACTACTACTATTAATGCCGTAACTGTCAGGGTTTCAGGAATGCAGGTTTGGACCCAAATGCTGAACACAGGTGAGGATGACGCAGGCAGAGAAAATAAATTTACTAGCTCAAGGTCCAAATACAGGCAGAGAAAAGAGGCAAATCCAAACGAAAAGCAGGAACACTGAAACACGTGGGGAAACTAATCACCGGAAACGGGCAAGACTTCAGACCACGAGAAGAGACGATGATCTGACAGCAGACAAAGGGAGTACACAGACCAAATACACGAGGCAACGAGGGTAGTAACGAGGGACAGGTGACATGAGGGCTTATGAACAGGTGAAATACATCAGAGCGGGGCAGACAATTACAAAGGCAGGAAAACACACAAGGCAGGAAGTCAAACAAGACATGACATGACAAAGATTCTCTGGGAGCATCTCACTTCACTTAAATTGCCTCCACGGCTCCTACACTTGCTTCCCTTTCTCACGTCTTAGTCCGTCCCAACGAGGAAGCATGGGAGAGACGCAAGGAAATCATGCAAGAAGAGAGGAAATACGTTTTTCACAGGGATGAGACGTCCTTTCCTCTGAAGCGTCACATTAATTAGTCAGCTGTATGGGCAGAGTTAGCAAACGGCTTTCAGCTGCACGGCTTCCAGGAAGGCTGTTCTCATGTATCCTCGCTCATAGCTCCTCAGAGATCCCTCCTCCATCCTCGCTCATAGCTCCTCGGAGATCCCTCCTCCATCCTCGCTCATAGCTCCTCAGAGATCCCTCCTCCATCCTCGCTCCTTGGGGCAGGAATTAGAACTTTGAGACAGCCTTCACGAAGGAGGGCCAGAACGACTTCCGCTTCAGCCGAGGAGCTATCTAATAAAGGACATGGGATGTACCCTCTATTACTAAAGATAGCGCATTACACGCTGCTCCAATACTATGAAATGGTACACACTTCCTGTCTCCTAAAGGGACGTGGCCTCATTTGAAAGTGTAGCGAACGTTAAAACATTAGATATTTACACAGCTAAAAGACATATTTTGCATTACAAAAATTTGTTTTGTTAGGCCGTTACCTTATCTGTGTTGCCAGATCTCGCGAGAGTTTGTTTCTCAGAAAGAAAAAGTAAATTTTCTCCTGATGTGTCTGTCTGAAAAATGCCATTTTAGAGTCAGGATGTTCTGGACATAGGTGGCTTGTGAAAAATGGGTCAAATATTTACGGTAAGTATAAGGGCGAAAGAATTGCTCATAATCTGTGTTCTCGTTCACTTCTCTTGCTGCTAGTCTCCTAAAGAGGTGTGGCAGTGGAGAAACCTACGGGACACAGACACAGGAAGTTACTCTGAGTTGGGGCGTCTTGGTTCTAAACTGTCTCTGGCTAACACAAGAGGAGTGATCCTTCAAACTCAAACAGGAAACAAACAAACTCAGGATCATAACAGTAACAGTACAATTTACAACCATGATATTTTAAATTTCCACCCATCCATCCATCCATCCATCAATTCATCCATCCATCCATCCATCCATCCGTCCGTCCATCCATCCATCCATCCATTCATCCGTCCATCCGTCCGTCCATCCGTCCATCCGTCCGTCCATCCATCCATCCATCCATCCATCCATCCATCCATCCATCCGTCCGTCCATCCATCCATGCGTCCATCCATCCATCCGTCCGTCCATCCATCCATCCGTCCGTCCATCCATCCATCCATCCATCCATCCGTCCATCCGTCCATCCATCCATCCATCCATGCGTCCATCCATCCATCCATCCATCCATGCGTCCATCCATCCATCCGTCCGTCCATCCATCCGTCCGTCCATCCATCCAACCATCCATCCATCCATCCATCCATCCATCCGTCCATCCATGCGTTCATTCATCCATCCATCCATCCATCCATCCATCCATCCATCCATCCATCCATTCATCCATCCATTCATCCATCCATCCATCCATCCGTCCATCCATTCATCCGTCCGTCCATCCATCCATGCGTTCATTCATCCATCCATCCATCCATCCATCCATCCATCCATCCATCCATTCATTCATCCATCCATCCATCCATCCATCCATCCAATCATCCATCCATCCATCCATCCGTCCATCCATTCATCCGTCCATCCGTCCGTCCGTCCGTCCGTCCATCCATCCATGCGTTCATTCATCCATCCATCATCCATCCATCCATCCATCTCCTCGGCACAATTCTATCATGCAATCAGTAAAAAATAAAGTCACATCTTCCCACTTTTCTTTCCTTTGTTCTCCTCTGATTGGGGACTAAACGTCCTTTGGAGAAGGATGTGAGTTTTTAGAGAGTATTGTCAGATTTTTATCCAATAGAAACAACCTCTCTGCTCCAAAATCGGCTGCTGATTGAGCCCAGATGTCGGCAGCTGCATGTTCTAGTGACTCATCTCTCTCTTGAAATATGGTAGCCCCGGCTGGCGCTGTGTAATTGTGACATGCTTGCGCTGTTTGATGTCCATGAGAATGAGTGGAGCGGTCTGTAGTGCATGTGTTGACTGAGTACATGTGGCGCAGCTTTGCCTGCTGACAGATGATGCACTGAAGGGCCAGTATTTGGAGTTAGGAGCTCTATGGAGGAAATATTTTGCCTCTGTGGTTGTTTATATTCTGACAGGATCTGATACACTCTCAGGGCTGAGCGATGATGAGTGTGCTGCCCCGGCATGGTGGTTTTGATGTCTGTTCGCTCTGCAATCCAAAACAGTCTAAAATCTTTCTTACAGAGAAAGTGAGAGTTTCACACTTTTGTTTTTGCAGCTTGCCATGTTGCAGTTTGTGTTTTTCCAAAGTGTCTCTATGGATGGTAGTGTCAGTCTGTGGGTCCTCCTCTGAAAAATGCCCGCATAAGACGTTTGTTCAAGCAGCAATTACGACATATATTTATGTTTATAGTGGCGACAACAACAGGACGGACCACCACACGCGGGACGCGATCCCCGGGCGCAGGGACACGATCAGCGGTCTCTGTGGCACGCAACAACAGGGACATGAAACGCCATATGCCAGCCACAACAATGGGATGGTTGTGGTTAGGAAAAGGAGAATGGGGAAAGGAACCTTCACACGCAGGAGCCGCCGACAACAACGGGATGGTCGTGGTTAGGAAGAGAATAACGCGGAAAGGAACTGCAACACGCGAGGCGCGATTCCTGGTCTCCGGGGTGAAAGTCCTGTGTTGTTGTGCTGGTTTTCGCCTTATCAATACTACTCGCTACAGTAATTGTTCTCACAATTACTGATCAATCACAATCACAAAATATGCTTCCCTTTGAAATACATTACTTTAAAATTCGTGCTCACCACACGAAAATAACAACATTAACGTGTTCAGTATACAAATCAATAGATTCAATAACGTGACCATTTCACGAACTGCCATGAGAATGGGCTGGTAATTTCATATATTTATTGACCAGGAATTCCAAAAACAAGTGAAAAACTAGTGTTAATAAGTTGGTTCTAGTGGTGAATATAGCCTACTGGTAGTAATGGGAAAAAAGTGCAACAATTTAGAAATAAGCGTAAAAAATAAATGTTTATGTTGACCCAGGAAGACAACACAAAGGGTGTTGTCTTCTTGTTGACCATGCAACTTTTTGTTTTTCTGGGACAAAATTTTAAATAAATTATTTTTTTCACTTTTCCCCAATGTTTTTGAAGCTTTCCCGGCTTTTTTTTTTGTCACTTCTCGACATTTTTGTCACTTTTTCCGATGTCTTTGACTTGTGTCTGCACTTTTTTACGTTTTTTTTTTTTTTTTTCAAATGCTATAAAATTGAATAAAACACCCAAATTCAATTAAGTAGTCAACTGATCATATATTTTAATTGTGAAGAGCGTTGTATGCCATCCACGTTATTTGTTTTGGCAATTTGGTTGAAAATGGGTCAAATTTGACCCGAAGACAACAAGAGGGTTAAAGGTACACACCATTTCCAACTTAATCTAAGCTACACTAGTCTGTTGTACAGTTGAATGATCCCAAACTGTGTGAACTGTGAGTGAAAGGGGAGCTGCGGGGCGTTGTGCACTGCGACTGGAGGTCAGCTGTAATGAGGCAGAACATCTGAGGACCGTAAAACGCCCGAGAGCAGAGAAATGCCGGCAGTATCGATCCCACCTGCTCCTCCCGTCCACATGTGGGTTAAATATTCTCGTCTCAGCTTGCCGTTTCTCTCAACTGGAAAGTTCAAGCTGTCCATCATCGCGGGATCTTTTGAAGTTGTTGTTAACGGTCATGCCCCCATCGCTGCGATTGTCGAAAGGGATATATTGTGCCTCTGTACCACAAGGCAGCATACCTGCTTTAGTATGCAGATTTATGGGAGGTGTTCCTGTTGGGCTCCTGCTCATGTTTGGTCGTTTTGTCACAGTCTGAGTAAAGTGACTCCGAGGTCACTGTGCACTGAGTAAATCTTTCCTATTGATTGTTTTGGGTTGTTTTACACTGTGAGGCAGCCACTGTCCTCCGTCACAGCTGGTTCTCCTCCCGGGTCAGGACTCTGCCAAGGATCACAGAGAGGCTTAAAGCGGGTTACAGGATGGATTTATGTGAAATATGTGTCTCATACACGAAAAAAAAGAGGCCTTTTGTATCCAAGGAGGTCACGTTTTCAGTCCTGTTTCCATGTGTTGTTTGTTTTTTTAAGAAGTCCTGTTTGAGTAATTATTAGATTTATGAGTTTGAAGTAGAGATGTTCCGATAACGATACCAGTATTAGAAAAGCCTCCGATACTGCCTATAATGCTGGTATCGTAAAGTACTGGAGTTTATGCACCAATCTGTTAAAACATAATAAAATATATGACACACTGGTATCAGATCGGTACTCGGTATCGGCCGATACGCCGATACTGATATAAGTTCAGGTATTGGAATCTGTACCGGGAAGCAGTACACCAGACCAACAGACACCTAAACTCTGACGAAGAGTTTCTAAAACTACAAGACAGGATTTTACAACTCTGGATTTCCCCCTTTCACATTGCGGAATACACTACCATGAGTGTGTGCTTGCATGTATTTGATTGGCCAACACAATGCATTGTTGGATGTTGTTGGATTGGGTTGCAGCAAAAGTTAAACCAATTTAAACTTTTTTTTTTTCTTGTTTTTTTTCCCAAAACATGGCAGAAGACACAAAAAAAAACGAAACAAAAAGAACAAACTTAACAGAAAATCTTGCAATATACAAATTTAACAGTCCCATTTAATATGTGGCAGAAATCTACACTGTATTTACTTAAAGTGTCCAATAACTTAAAGGACAATCCTGGCGTAAAATGAACCTAGGGGTTAATAACATACAAGTACCATGTCGACCGTTCTCTGGGATATGTTTTCATGCTAATCGAATGCGTCTTTAGCTTTTAACAAGCTACCGCAAAACAGGTGGTTACCTGCTAACGCTAGCTTTCGGGACACTTGGTAAATCACTATTTTCTACCACAAACAAGGCTCAAAATAGCACAACACTTAAACAGTAGAATAATGAGGGTCCCTACATGTAAACCGAAGTACTGAGAACTTTGTAAGTGTACACATAAGTTTATTAAAAAGATAGATTATAAAGATAGTAGCGTTAGTGTTTACATTCGGCCACCATCTTAGAAAACAGTCATGACCAGTCGAATCACGAACGTTTGAGATGTGTTACTGGTTACTGGTTGCACGGCGTTCGTCGTTCGACACACATATATTTTTAACCACTAGGTTCATTTTGCGCCAGAATTGTCCTTTAATACATCGTTGTGCCCTTAAAAACATAAATCATATTTTAATGAATGCAAGGTGGCAGGCAGAATAAACATTGAAACCAGAAGGTCACATATGATAAAAGATTATTCATGTAGGAGAATCTCCCTGGATATGCATGTGTGTATGAATAATAAATGTTCCCATGAGACAAAAAACATTGAGCTCAGCAGTATTTAGTGGCTGTGTTCAAATTCACCAGTGAATAATTCAAGTTATAACACAATGATATATGACTAAAACAAATTCATTTAAAAAAAACATGTCACACAATGTATGTAAACTTTATACATCTGCAAACGCTGAACATCTGTTGGACTTATTTACATGATGGTGATGATGAGGAGGAGGAGCAGAGCCGGGGTTAAGCCATGCATCGGAACGTTTTGGCTGCTGTGTGACATCACGCTGGTGTCATAATAGTCGCCTTGTCGGCACTGACTGCAGTCGCTGCCGCAGAAGGAGCAGGCGGACATTTCGATCCTCCACTCCGACGTGTACGTCCTCACCGTCCTCCGTCCTGACAAAGAGAGGTCAAAGGTTCAACATCATCAAGTGTCTACAGGACTAGGACCAAAACTCCAAAACTCTGCAGTCAGCCTCACCAACAAGGCCCCGGACCCCCACTGACTCTTAACAAATGTATGTAAAAATGTATGTAAAAAGTACAAATGGAGATGATTGTGAAACTTCTTACTTGGTTCATAATAATCATAGATGACAACATTGGCCTCCTGGACTTTGGCGACTTTAAACTCCACGACCAGAGGAATCCGTATACACATCTCCTCCATCGTCACCTGGAAACACATTCACACGTTTTAGTCTTTGACCCGAGTCAGACCGAGCGTCTGCGATCCAGGATGTTTTCAGCCGAGCTTACAGAGTCCAGGTACAGGATGACTTTCCCCGGCACCGTCTCCACTTTCTTGATGACCTGGTCGATGGGGACGCCGTCCTGCCGCAGGCTGAAGCCGCTCAGCAGACCCACCTCCATGATGGCCATGCCCGTCGCCGCCAGACCCAGATCCTCTGACAGACTGCAGGACAACATTACAAAAACGAATTCCATCAGTTCAAAAACACAGGGAACATTTAAGTTATCAGTAGGGATGTAACGATTACTAGGGCTGCACAATATGAGGAAAATATGTGATAACGTTGTTGAATATTGATATAGATAACAATACTTGCGATAAATAAACAGCTTTTAAAGTGTACTAATGTTCTGCATTACTGTCGCTTTCACTATTCTGCTAAAAAACAGAACATTGCTTGTTGAATTTAAACATTATTTTATTGAACTACTTGAACATTGAATTGAACATAAAAGGCACCACTAAAAAAGAATGAGGGCCCTATCTTGCACTCAGCGCGGCACAAAGCCCGACACAAGTGTCTTTGCTATTTTAAGACCATCCAGCGCCCACATCGTTTAAATAGCAAATGCACCAGCGCCCATCTGTGCGCCCATGGGCGTGCTGGTCTTACAGGGAGGTGTGTTCAGGTGCATTCTGGGAGTATTGCTATCTTGAGGCAGTGGGAAGTGATCGCCCCATTGACCAACAAAAACCTGGTCTAAAGTCAATAACGCAGCATTTCATTGTTATTTTAACAGCAAATTAATAAAATGCTCCTAGGCTTATGCACAGCATGCGCACACTCTGCTTGTTACACACACAGGGACGCACAGCAGCACACACACATGCAGAAGATTACAAATAAAAATATTACGGTGCAAATCCTCCATCATAACAGCAATGCTCCAAGGTCCAAACGCGCCTGGCTTTTAAAGGGAATGGGAGATGATCTCTGATTGGTTGATTGCATGTTACACCCAAAACACACCTCTGATTAATGAAGACGAGCGCTTCACGCCGTGCACTTAGATCGCTAAAAAAGGGCCCGGACAGTTACATTTTAAAGTGTAGTTTTTTTACTGATATTTTCTTGAAATACACCCTGCAGTGCCATGCTACGCCATGAACTACTACAACTCTTATTTCTAGTCATAGTTCCATTATCTTTATTGTGACTGTTATTGCCACTGTTCATCACACCCCCAACCGGCACCGTCAGACACTACCAAGAGCCTGGATCTGTCCCAGTTTTTCTCGCCACTGTCACACTAAATGCTTTCTCTTGCTTGTGTGGTCTAGACCTACTCTATCTGTAAAGTGTCTTGAGATAACTCTTGTTATGATTTGATACTATAAATAAAATTGAATTGAAATAGCTCAGAGTGTCTTTAGCGATGTGTTTGTTGCACCAGTTGATATTGCGATAACGATAAAAAAATGATATATTCTGCTGCCCTAGTATCAATGCATCCTGAAATCGCTTAAAAATCTATTTAAAAAAAAGAAGAAAAAAATCTATTACAAATTTAAAAGCATTTCGCAAAAATGTACGAGCTGCCTGATTTGACAGAGTAAAAAGCCAATACATTAAGAAGTGAATTCTTTCATATCAGCATATTAATGTAAGTACTTTTTTCTCAGTGAATGGATATTTACACACTAACTGTTTTCATCAAGTTATTTTTTTTAAATGTTCCTGTTTTGTTTCTTGTTCTCAGAATCCCAACTGGTGTTCACATTGTGTTTTATTGTTTTGTAAAGCGGCTTAATGAAAAGTTTGACAGATATCCCACCATGTGCTGTTGATTGTTATGCTATTGTTAGGTTATGTAATGTAGGGTTGGGTATCGTTTGGATTTTTACAATTCTGATGCCGAACCGGTACTTTTACTTTTAAAACTGAAAAATGACATCAAAGAAAGGCTCTTTTACAGAGTTTTTTTTTTATTGAAAATTATTTCAATTTAACAATATATTAATGTTTTTAAGTACTTAAATATATAATAAGTAAACATAAGTCACCTAATACACAACTAGAATAATTTAACAATAAATAACAGTTACACTATTAACAACAAAATAAATGTTGAGTTGGTATGCTAACTAAACCAGCTTCCAACTTCAGCAGTTCTTTTGCAGAAAAAATGACCATATTTGAAATACAGCCACACTTTCGACCGCTTCACTTTAGGCATTTTAAATGCACTAAAAGCTAGCTAGCTAACGATAGACTAGCAGAGCAAGTGTAATATGTTTACTAGCGATCAGGTGCAGTGAATGGTTAATATGATTTTACGTCCGTTTTGGTGAGCCCAGAGGGAAAATATGGCATTTTAAAAGTAGCCTACATTTACGGTAGCTAGCTAACGGTAGACTACAGAGAAAGTGTGATATTTGTACGTCTGTTTCGGAGCAACAGAGGGAAAATATGGCATTTTAATAGAGGCCTACATTTACGGTAGCTAGCTAACGGTAGACTACAGAGAAAGTGTGATATTTGTACATCTGTTTCGGAGCGACAGAGGGAAAATATTTCTGTCGACACATTGAGTGGAACCGAAATGAGGAACCAAAATTTGCGTAGTACTCCGGTCCGATTCCTACCGGTTGCGTAGGAACAGTTTCCATAGTGGAACCGGGTTTCGGTCCCCAACCCTAATGTAATGTGGAGAGAGAGAAACCTGCTCACCTGCTGCAGATGTACAGATGCGAGACCATCTCCGTGTCAAACAGCTCGATGTCCAGATCAAAGGCCTCAAGCTCACCGGCGTCTCGCCGCCTCCTCATCAGCCCCTCGCTCCTGACGTTGTAAAACACGTTCAGCTGAGGCGGAGGAAGAGGTGCGTTCACGGGAAGGAAAAATCAGATGGTTGTCAACAAGGACTAAGCATCTTAAACCCCTTTGAAAGTCTCTGCGTTGCACGGTTCCGCCGGATGTCCCTTACTTTCCGTTTGAACTGTGTGATCGTTGGCGATGGTCAAAAGATCCGTCATAAACTGTAGCGAGCTTGTTTTGATATTATGAGAGTCAAATATTGTACCTGTTGCAAAACAGAACATATTGTCTGCATTAGAGTTGCAAAGGTTAATCGATTAGTTGTCAACTGTGAAATTGATCGCCAACTATTTGCCATTTTAATAATCGATCAATCGGTTTGAGACATTTTAAAAAAATTAGTATTGTCAGTTAAACGCGTTATTAACGGCGTTAATGCAAACCCATTTTAATGGCGTAAATTTTTTTATCGCAAGATTAACGTTCTTTTTGGCCTAGCAAACGTTGTAGTTTTTTTCAGATGCTGTTGCAACAACTAGTAACGTTAGAAAAACTACACCACCACACCGGATCTAGCTAGACCTGAAACAAAATAACAGGCACGCCACATACACTTGTTTGGGCTTGCGAGCCGGCCAAAGAGTAGTAGGCTAACGTTACGTTTTGAGTGGATGGCGAGCGCGAGATGCCGAAATGGATGCCAATAAGATTCTGAATGGAAAGTTTACTTTAAAAAAGTTGCCAAATGGTTCCATTGACAAGACCAAAGTGATCTGTGTGTTTTGTCGTTGTGAACTGAGCTATCATCGCAGCACGTCCAGTCTGAAATACCACCTGATGGTCAAGCACACAGCTGATGGCCGAGCACACAGCTGATGGCCGAGCACACAGCTGATGGCCGAGCACACAGCTGATGGCCAAGCACACAGCTGATGCGAATTCTCCACCCCCTCGTCAAAGCTGTTAAATTGTGTGAGAGATTATTTGCTCCAAGTGAGAATGTTAGTGTGAAATTGAACACTACAGTATGCCAATGTTGTTTTCAATAAAAAAACATTTGCACAAAGCAAGCCGAACCACTTTCCCATGTTGATAAGAGCATTAAAATGAGAAAAAAAAATAATGGGACAAAAAGAAATCAAGGGCCATTTAGAATACATAAAGATGTGCAATTAATTGTGATTAATCACGATTAAATATTTTAATTGTTTGACAGCACTAAAAAAAAAAAATAATAATAATTCAACAAACAATGTATCTGATTGCAGCTTGTTAAATGTGAATATTTTCTAGTTTCTTCTCTCCTCTGTGACAGTAAACTGAATATCTTTGAGTTGTGGGCAAAACAAGACATTTGAGGACGTCATTTTGGGACTTTGGGAAACACTGATCCACATTTTTCACCATTTCCTGACATTTTAAAACAACTAATGGAGGCAATAATAGACAGATTAATGGACAATAAAAATAATCGTTAGTTGCAGCCCTAGTCTCCATCTCTGGCTTAGTCTATATCAACAACGTTTCATTTCCAGGATGGCTCCAGTGCCGCTGGATGTCCCTCTTTTCGGCCCTTCCTCTTTCTTTGTGTTGGCGTTCTAAACTCCGGTGGATTTGTGAGGACTATGGTTAACTGCTCCTCAGATCTCTGCAGGGTAAATCCAGACAGCTAGCTAGACTATCTGTCCAATCTGAGTTTTCTGTTGCACAACTAAAACAACCTTTGAACGTACACATGTTCCATCCAAACAAGTTCCTCCCCGAGGCTATTTTGCAGCAGCTCCGTGTAGATCTTAGCGCCGCCCAAGACGATTGTGATTGGTTTAAAGAAATGCCAATAAACCAGAGCACATTTTTCTCCCATCCTGGAATGCTGTGTGGACTAGTATGACCCTCCTCTGCAGCGCCGCGGTGGAGGAGGGTCTGGTTCTGCGAGACTACTTCTCTCTGTGCCCGTCCCGCCTCGGCTTTCCTCTGCGCTCTAATTGGACACCTCTCTTTTCTCGTCTCAGACTCACTTTTGCAAAAATAGTTCACCGAAATGAGTTACGCGAGAAATAAGCTACACTTGGTTTTCATTTTATTTCATTTCAGATCGTCAACCGTCAGTTTAAAAGATTTTTGTGAGTTATCACGAGGCGGCGGGTCGAGCCAGGCGCCCCTGATTTGCATAAATTAGCCTGAACCTCAACTTTATGCAAATGAGGAGCGGACAACTCGAAGCCCCGCCGTTTATGTGACAATTAAGAATGAAGTTTGTTTTGTTGTTTCTGTGGCAGTACCTGAAACAGGGCGAGTCCACGACCTTTTGCAGACACCGTCAGGTTCAGCTCCTTCTCTGGTTCAATCTGAAATGGATCGACATACCAAAGATTACACTGTTCTACCTGCAGATGAGTTTGGGTTTTGTTTTTCTGCTCCAACATGAAGTGAAATGACCAGAGCAGGGGTGGAAAGTTTGACTGATTTTAATGACCCTGTTATGTTTCTTTAAGCGCCAAAATAAGGACAGTTTAAAGTGCTCATATTATGCTCATTTTCAGGTTCATAATTGTATTTAGAGGTTGTACCATAATAGGTTTACATGGTTTAATTATCCAAAAACACTATATTTTTGTTGTACTACACATTGATGCAGCTCCTATTTTTTATTTTTGCGGCTTGTGTACACATGTCCTCTACGAGTATAACTGTGACTGTATTATTTGTGTCCCCTTCAAAAATTGCTCTTCAGAAATTTTAAGTTTATTGTCCCCCCCCTACTGTTAGATCAGATTTACGCACATGGCCCTGACAGTACCTAGGTAAGGACTACTAGCCAGTCAGAAGCAGAGTATGAGGGCGTGCCCTGACAGTACCTTGGTAAGGACTACTAGCCAGTCAGAAGCAGAGTATGAGGGCGTGCCCTGACAGTACCTAGGTAAGGACTACTAGCCAGTCAGAAGCAGAGTATGAGGGCGTGCCATGCTAGCAGCTAGGCGAGTATTATAACGTGTGTTCCAAAGTGACCACGTTTGTCTCTGAAGTAAAGGCTGGACTACAGTAGAGCTGTTTGGAGCAGTTTGTGAACAGTGTTTTCTGTTGGAGATGGTAAGTCCCTTTGGGGTGGACTTTGGGCTTTTTCACTTTGTTAACCTATAACGTGCACAAAAAAGATATATAACACAATAAAGAAAAGGGAAAAACACAAAAAGCATAATATGAGCACTTTATAACAGATTCAGCTCCACTGCTGATGAACAGCTGATCACAACGTTCTTTGATATTGGGACTAACAATGTTTCATCTTGTTAAAGTGCCCCTATTATGCTTTTTTTCGCTTTTAGTGTGTTATGTAGTTTGTGTATGTAATAGATGTATAAAGTAAAAAAAAAACACATTTCACTTCAAATGGAGCTTTCTCTCCCACAGACAACACTTTTTCTCAACTGCCTGAAACGACTCGCCCACATTCCTGTTCGAAATTCCTCAATCAGTGATGTCACTGATTGGGAAAGCCAGCCCAGTTTTTCATATGTGCTGCCCATTGGTGCTGCCTGAGCAACCACAGCCCTCCCAGTGGCTTGTTGGAATTTGGTTGACCAATCACAAAATAGTGGGCCTGCTGACCAATCAGAGCAGACTGGGCTTTTCAGGAAGGCGGGCCAAGAGCTCAGACTGTAGCTGTGTTCGAAACCGTTCCCCAGCACGGAGATTTTGTAGTGGTGTTCGAATTCTCCGCAGTTAATTTCATTCACTATATAGTCCACTATAAAATACCCACAATGCAGCTAATTTGAGTGAACCTATGTACCCTACATTTTACTCCCGTATACCACAATGCAACGCGGTCGTGTTTCCCCCGGAGGAGAAGAAGAAGAAGCAGAAAGACCCGTGAAAACTGAAAAGAAAAAATGGAGCGGGCTTTCGTTTCTAAACAGTGGAAATGTAACATGCAACATATATAATATACAGCCTTTTATTATCCTCCTGAGTACTCCCTTTGTTTCAGAAGAAGTTAGAAGTATTTTCGTTTCGGTTTGTTTACATGATGCCGGGCGCGCCCGTCTCCGTCTCACGTAACCGACGCATCTACTGACGCAACGATATTTTCAGAGAGTGTCCGAAATCTCGTTTGGCCGTTCCCTATATAGATGTTTAATAAACATTATACAGAGAATAGTGAGTGAGTGAATGAGGGAACGGTTAACAGCTAAAGTGTTTCAGGCAGAGGAGCTGCAGCAATGGGCAGTATGAGAAACATGTTTTTTAAACATCAAAGCGTGTAAACCTATTCTAGGAGTACAAATATGATGCTGAAAAGGAGTATAATAGGGGCTCTTTAACACATCTGCATCACCTCTGTGTGACCTGAGCTCTCATTGGTTCTTCAAAGTTTCTGATCGTCATTACTGCAAACAGTTCAGCTTTTGTTTCTGATAAATGTGACATGTCTCTGTGTACCTGCTGGCTCTGGTGCAGCAGGTAGTTGTCCTGGACGATGTGGAATAAGGCGACGGTGGTCAAAGGGTTGGTGTTCACTCTGATGTGGAGGTTAAAGTCGTGAGAGCCGCCGCGAGCTGCGAACGTGGACAAGGCCTGCAGAGCCACGACCGTGTCCTAAGAGAGGAAACAAGAGTCAGAGTCATACATCTGCTCCGGAATATTCTGTTACAGTCCAGTCGCTGATAGAATTTTGCTTTGATAGTCACCACTGACGTCCCGTTTACAGCTGTGTGCGTGTCATTTTGCGAGTGTGTTCATGTCTGTCTGTGCATCTGTTTTTGTAGACAAATAGAGTCATGTTAGGCTGACAAAGCCTGAGGAAAAGCTTTATTCAATGTACTATATTTGGAGCCACTGACGCAGTATTTGGATCTTTTTTGTTTCCTTGCCATGCATGTTTGCGTGTGTGTGTGTGTGTGTGTGTGTCCATGCCTGCTGCGGGGTTAATTGTCCTGTCATCGCCATATGCCCAGATGGCCACAGTCTCCTTTTGATGTGATACAAACCACAGACTCCTGCTGATGTGACGCAGAAGGGAATTTCTCTTCTTGCATGAATGCACTTTATGATTGTCTTCAATGACTCGTTTCACTATCAGAATTTCATTCATCTGGTCCGATAACATTTGTAAAGTCTAGATGAGCTGCACGATTAAATCATTTTATCCCAATGTGGTATTGAGTTAAAATGAACTACAGTGTGTGTGTACACATGGCAATGAAGGAACATGACAGTCAGCGCAACAATGTGGCTCATTGATGGGTTTACTGCGATACACACATAATACTTTGTGTTAGTGGATACATTTTATTGTAGGTTTATGGTCTTTTCTGAATTTCAGTATCTCACCTGAGTGCTCCCGAACCCTCCGTTGGGGTTCCGCTGTCGGCTGAGCCACTTCATGAGGCTGAGAGCCTGCGTGACGTGCCCCAGTTTGTGTTGGGCGAGCAGCAGGTATGACACCATCTCAATGTCTGTGGAGCGCGGCTGCCACGACGACGAAAGGCCGCCGTTTGGGGAAGACCACATCGGCACGCCATCTACTCGCAGAGGAGAGTCCGAGGAGATACAGGCGTCATTTATACACATGATTCAATGGAATATAATAAAAGAGAGGCAAATGTTGTTTTTACTCCACTACATTAATTCAATAACTTAGGTTACTTTGCAAATTCAGACTAATGACACAAGACATAATCAACAAATAAATGATGGTGTATTGTATAATAGGTTAGAATAATATTTATTAAGTATTTATTGGGGATTTTCGGGGGGGAAACCACAAGCTACCCATGTGAATATAAAGTAAATAAAATGAGCTCCATCTTTACCAGCTGCAACATTATAGTGATCAACACATAAATGCATCAATAATTAAAATACAATAATATATATTATTCTGAAATGGGTTACTTTTGCATATAGGGTACTTTTAATTTTGGTACTTTAAGTACATTTTCATGCTAATACTTTTGTACTTTTACTTTAAAAAAGTTCCATCTTGAATGCAGGACTAGCTTAATCCATAGAAATGTACTTTATTACAGTTATAGTTTATTAGTTAATTATATTTTGTTTAATAATGTGACTCTTCAAAGTAGCTATTAAATAAAGATGTCAAAATAAATGTAGTGCAGTAAAAAGTATGGAGTTGCATAAAATGGAAATACTCAAGTACAAGTATTTCAAAATTGTACTTAAAGGACAAATCTGGCACAAAATGAACCTAGGGGTTAATAACACGTGTACCGATTAAGACAGTATATAAAGACAGTACCGTTTACGTATACAGCCAGGCCCCATCTTGGGAAAATAGTCACGCTGTGCAACCAGTAACCAGTAACATAGCTCAAGCACGGCGTTCGTCGTTCGACTGGCCGTGACTGTTTTCCCAAGATGGCGCCCGCCTGTATACGTGAACGGTACTGTCTTTATAATCTATCTTTTTAATAAACTGTCTGTACACTTACAAAGTTCTCAATGCTTCGGTTAACATGTAGGGACCCTCATTATGCTACCGTGGAAGTGTGGTGCTATTTTGAGCCTTGTTAGTGGTATAGAAATAGCCATTTGTTTGACGACTGGCGTAATAAGCTAATTAACGGTTTGCACTAAAACTGGTCACATTCGATTAGCATGAAAACATATCCCAGAGAACGGTGGACTCGGAACACGTGTTATTAACCCCTAAGTTCATTTTGCGCCAGATTTGTCCTGTAAATACATTTCAGAAAGCTTCTCAGTACACACACACACACATACACACATACACACACACACACACACACACACACACACACACACACACACACACACACACACACACACACACACACACACACACACACACACACACACACAGTTGCCATCGTACCTTTCATCTCAGCTCGTCCAATCAGCTGGCTGAGTGCGGCGTCGGCGTTGGAGCTGCCAGACAGAGCCAGAGCGTAGGTGAGCAGGCTGAGGCTGTAGTTACTGGACACCCCGAGAGCCAGATGGGTCTCCAGGAACATCAGGGCTGCAGACACCTGGCTGCCGTACTTAACCTGACAGAGGGGAGCAGCGTCTCACACAGACGCAGCGAGACAAAGCATTAACTTAGCGATTTATTGACTCTCACCCATAGACTGTAAACATAATAGAAGTAGCATCGGTGTCGTCACCCATTGGTTTGTGGACTGCCATTTTTAAGTCAGTTGTTTGTTTTCACGGTTCCCATCTTGGTACTTTGGAGCCAGAAGTGACCATATTTGGGACAAAAAGGGTGGAGCTGGGGAGGATGACGCATCTGAGGCAGTGTTGTGTATGGTTTCAATGGCGCTGAGCTAAGCAATTTTGTGTTTTTAATTTAGAGATTTATAATTTCTCACTCACCCCTATACTGTAGAAATAATGTCACCCATTGGTTTGTGGACTGCTGTTTTGAATCCATGGATGTATTAAGATAACGTTTGAATCTCTTTTTTGAGCCAGAAGTGACCATATTTGGACAAGCCAGTGTCTCTATGGTTTCAATAGCACTGCGCTAAACTAAACGCTAAAGAGGGGAAATTGCCGAATTTCAACCCTTCTGACGCGAGTCATGCAGCGGAGATTTACTGGCGGGGGAACACAGACCTCCGGGTTCATGTGCATTTTGTCAGCATGTATGGCAGTACACAGAGCTGGTGGATAAACGGTGAACTTTCCCTGACGTTACCAGCTAACACTAGCGCTAGCTAGCAGCTTGGTTGACAACGGTGAACAAGACATTTTTAAGCAACCAAATCTTTTGGTGAAGTGAAAGGATCAGAGTTTATGATGAAAACACAGACAACAGCCAAAAACAAGATGAGATCTATTTTAATGTCCACAGTGTTAGCATGGTTAGCATTGCTAAGCCTCTGTCATGATTGACAGGTCCTAAAGCATCTCCTGCTTTATTGTCTGTTTTAAAATAAATGGGAGCATCATTTACTAAATGAACATCATGCTGTGTTGAAGAAACTTTTGAACTAGCGATTGAGACCATTATGAAAATGTTTACTGAGGTAATAAATCAAGTGAGAAGTAGGCTCATTTTCTCATAGACTTCTATAGAAATAGACTTCTTTTTGGAGACAGTGGAGTCGCCCCCTGCAGGAATTTAAGGCGAATAAAGGTTTAAGGAGCTTCCTCATTGGCTTCACATTTCAGACCCGGAAGTTGCCACTTGCTCTCACCCTGATGTTGCTGTCTTCCAGCAGGGCGATGAGGACGTAGGCTGTGAGGGAGACGGGGCCGTCCAGGCCTCCCTGGAGCTCGGTGTGGATGACGCGACCGGGCTCCATGTATCTCCCGTCAGCCTCCTGCTGGTCTCCTAACCAGGCTGCCACTCCCTGCAGCACTTGGTCGTCAATGCTGATGAACGGCCACGCCTGCAGGAAACACCTCAGCACGAACGCAGAGAGCCTGCAGAGATTTATTTTGTCAGTGTTTCTAAAGGGGAGTCATGTTCCTGCTACATGTACAGAATGAACTACTCTATAAGGCCGCGTTCAGACAGCCTGCGTTGGCCGTCCGAAGGTCCAGCAAAAACGCAGGTCTTTACCTTCATTTTGAATGGTGGTAGTGTGTTTAGGCTGCGGCGGGGGGTGCCCCAGGGGGGACACTCAAAAAAAAGTTGAGACCGATTCAACATTTGGAGAAACGCAACCACACGTCACACTGCGGTGGCCAGTCATGTAACCAGAGATCAGACTTGTCGGTGTGTTTTGAGCTGTGGTTTGAGGCAGTGTGAGAGTCCCGTACAGGAAACAGGAAACATCACTGCCTCTATCTCTGCCACAAGAAAGTTTTAAAACACCAAACACAAGCACTGAACTGCTCGGGAGTTTGTGGAACAGCTGAATGTTTCCTGCAACAACAAAGCACTCGCTATGTTTCTTTCTGTCTCTCCTGTAAAATGAAGCGGCCTTCAAGTGCAGTCGGAAACGTCGAAATCTATAAACGATCTGACGGAAAACAGTAATTGTGAATTATAATGTCTACTTGTGCTTTGTTAGGGGGTTTAAGAACACAACAGGATGTCAGACAAATGGGCTGTTCCATTGACACTCCTCCATGCCACGCAACCCTGCGGAAAATCCCTTTTTTTTGGTGTGAATGCCCCGTAAAGGCCGTTTTACAGTCGCTGTAGCCGAGCTGGCGTGCGCCAATGTGATGTCAAAATGACGTAGATCTCGCTGGCGCGCCAGGATTTTGAGTGTGCGACCACTCTTTTTTTTAGCGCCGCGCGACAAAGCGGAACTAGGAAGCATGGACGAGTTTGAGGGCAACCGGATGCCAGGACTCTCAGAGTGACTGCAAGTCTCTCTTGTAAACTTACTGGGTTAAGATGAGTTCTTTTATGGCGAATGAAAGGCTTGATCCCACCAATCAAATCGAAGCATTGATGTCAATGCTGCTGCCAGTACTGCCGTTGTTTACCTTTTTCTTCTTCTAGTCTGTAGAAATAGCAAAGTCGGTAGCCTTTCCTCATTAGCGCCACCTCTGTTCAGGAGAAGACTGCAACTAGTGTCGCGAGCACCATGCGCCACAGATCTGCTACGGCGAGTATACCGCTCGTTTAACTCACCAGGTGCTTCCAGATGAGTCTTGGTCTCCGAAGGCACTGAAGGAGCCATCTGCTCTCTGAAAAGACAGCTCTCGCTCATAACCTGGTGAGAACATCAAAGATTATACAGACAGCAATCAAGTCATCAGCAAAGTATGTGCACAAAAGTTCCTGACATGGATACGGAAGTCAAATAAAAATGACAGACAATGAGACAAATAACCCCAAAAAATAAACACGAAAGCTGATTATTTTACTCAATAGACTGTTCTTAATGCGAGTGCAGCAATAGTCTGTCGTTTTTGACGTGCTAACTATTGCAAGTAGAAAAACACACATTTATCTACAGAAACTCCTAAAACAAGGAGCAAACAACATGAAGGCAGAAAGTGGCATTATTGGCAGAAAAACAAGTCCATGTGAGGATAGATGTTTCTTGCATTTGGTAGTGAGATAAAATTTTACAAAAAAATTAATTTTGATCAAATTTCTATCCAAAAAAGGTATCATTCAGGAACCGGTATCTAATTCATTTATAGCATAAATTAGGGCTGGGCAATAAATCAATATTATATATTGACATTGATATATAAGGCTAGATTTAGTCTTACATTTTGGATATTGTAATATCGTGATATGACACAAGTGTTGTTTTAAAGGCTGGTTTACAGTAAAGTGATGTACTTTTCTGAACTTACCAGACTACTAGCTGTTTTACTATTTGCCTTTACCCACTTAGTCATTGTATTCACATTGCTGATGATTATTTATCAAAACTTTCATTCTTGTATTTTGTGTGTATTTTTGTGAAAACACCAATAGTCAACGCTACAATATCACCGCAATATCGATTGATTGATGAATTTGTTCAAAAATATTGTGATATTTTCTCCATATCGCCCAGCTCTAGAATAAATTATAAAATAATTAATAGTATTGCTACTATTATCTGTATCGAAAAGTTTGAACGATAACCAGCCCTATGAACAGGGGCGGGGCAGTCACTTGGCTGCCTGTTCTGCCAATCTTCCCAGCCCTTGTCACATGACCAATTCATGTTTCGACCATGACGACTATCCAAAACCAGGAACCAGCACTGAAATTGTTTTTTTAAAGTGGCAGACTGAGCCTATAGAAAATCCAACATTTCCTATATTTCTAAGCATATTTTCTATGATGATTGCCTGTGCCATCCCACTTAAAAAATCCTGGAATCGCCCCTGCCTATGAATATGTTAATGTGACTTAATGTCCGCTGTTTACCATTCATCATGTAGCCTGTGGCTCTTTCTTCGGTTTCTGTGTCCGTCTGTCCCACAGTGCTCAGATACTGCAGAACGTAGATGTTTGGTGCAAAGTTGATCATGTTCTGCTCCCCGCAGCCGTAAGGCATCTGGATCAGAGATCCCAGGCCGCTGATGGACGGGCCCAGGATGTCACCTTCATCACCATGGAAACCAAACATACCAGACATGATGACGGAGAAGGGAAAGTATGTACTGAGCTGACCTAAACATCACATCAGGCAGTGAATGAGAAGATGTTTTCACCGTCGTAGCAGATTAGGGACACAAATATTTGGATTCTGGGGAGATGCTTTGTCCAACTTAGTTAGGAATCGACTGTTGTGATGTTTTACAGGCATCAGACATCAGGGGATCTGAGTCTGAATGTGTTTCCCGGAAGATTGTGACTCAACATTTTTCCGGGGGGTGTTTACATACCGACAACTGTCACTGAAGCTCTCTTGCTGCCCTCTACGACATCTGCCGGGAAGGTGAACGTGACGTCTTGACTGGAAAACACCAATGGAGGATGCTCAAACAGCAGCGAGGCGGAGAACGACTGCTCGAGTCCTTCGGCCTGCAGAATCAACAGCAGTGGGAAATTAACACACAAACAAAACGTGGTGAGTAATTTTTCTGGGAAAAGGCAGAGCTGGAAAACCACATCATGGTTTTGTTTTGGGTTACAGTGGCGCAGCAGATGAATGCTGCAGCACAGACGCTTGTATAAACACAATATGACGGATTCAACTCTCACTACCGATAATGTTCTGTTGACACGGAACCTCTGACTCCATACTTCACTATGCCCCAGTAAGTCTGAGGGAGTCTCTTGATCAAGGCTTCCCAATTTGGGGCCTGCGGCACCAAATGTGGCCTGTGCCCCCTTTGTTTTGGCCCGCCATGACATTTGACATGCTCATGATTATTCTCCTCTTATTTTGAAAGTGATGTAAAATCCTAACCATAATGACTATGAAACGTCCATTTGGAGTTTTTCAGCAATGTAAAGCACAGTGCTGTTATACTTAAACTTCCCTATTAAATTACATGCGTATTCTAAAAAGAATATCAAGAAGTACAGTATTCTTCAACATCAACATTTATTTTGACCCGTGGCCTTCCATCCAGATACATTTTGGCCAGGTACCTCTGCTCTAGATGATTAACAGGTTAGGAAAGACAAAGAGGAAACATATTACTGCTACACAAAATAATCTGACTTTTCTTAAATGTTTACATTATTTTATAATCCTCCCCGTTAACTGTTTACTTTTTGGCATGGTGCATATTTTGTACTTGCACCTTATTGATAATATTTGATTGTTTACTTTTTATATTTGAAAACTGTTTCACCATATTTTCCCCTCAGGAAAAATAAAGTTCTATCTTTAGGATTGGTTAAGCTGAAACAAAAAGTGTATATTTGAATGTGTACCTTTGCTTCATATGTTTTCTATTTACTGTTATACCAGCAAATACTTAAAGGAACACGCCGACTTATTGGGACCATCTTCTAACCGTATACATACTGGGAACTATATTCTCAGAAGGCGAAGCACTGCTACTTCTGCTACTTGGGCGGAGTGATTTGCTCGCAGCACCTGAGAAGCCCTGTGGTGAGGAGCAGAGAGTAACAACGGTGCTTTCAGGTGTTGCGCTAATCACTCCACCCAAGCAGCAGTACTTTGCCTTCGGAGAATATAGTTCCCAGTATGTATACAGTTAGAAAATGTCTGTCTCATGTGACCTTGTTATTTACAAATCACAACATGTAAATAGGAAAATGTTGGCGTTATTTTTTCACTTATTGGGAGCAGTAGGCTAGATGGAGCCGGTTACCTCCAGGATCTGTGCTAAGCTAGGCTAGCGATGGGGTCGTCAGACAGAGTTACAGCACGCACGGAGATGAGAAGGGTATGTATGGACTTATCTAACTCTGGGGGATACAGTGAATAAGACAAAGTCCCAATAAGTCAGCGTGTTCCTAAATTGCTCTAAATGATATGACTTCCCCGGTATGATTGTCACCTTGACGAGCACCGTCCTGCGGACGAAGTCGGACGCTGCGGCCGATACGGCTTCCACAGAGACGGGGATCTCCCCGAGGACCAGCGGCTTGATGGGAACGAGGACAGACGCTCCGCTCTGACTCCCCACAGACACATGGCGAACACTGGCCATGGACAGCCCCTCAACATCCGGGACGACAAACTCAAAGGTGTCGCTCTCTGCAACAATCACCGTAACCTGACAACAGAGAGCAGAACAAGAACCCGCCCGGATCACATTTAACAGAGGGCTGGCAATACAAAGAGTGTGGGAGGAAACACAAGAAGCATGTTTTTGTAACCAAATATCAAATTAAAACACAAATTCCGGCTCTCTCACGGGTCGATGAGCCCTTTTTATGAAGCCTTTAGGAACTGCAGATTAAAGAGAAACTGGGTCACGTCTTTAGTGTGTCTGCAGACATGACAGCAGTGTTGTATAAGATGTTAAAACCACTGATGCCTCATTAGATTATAGCAACCTGGCTATATTATCTGACACAACCGCACTAACCCTGTGAACCGCAGTCACTTGTAATCCAACACCTGCTGTATTCTACTGTTGGTGCAAAGTGAACTATATATCCCACGGTCAGACTCAGAGTGATTAGGGCAAGCCATTTTAACATTTAATCAAAAGTTTGACTAGGGTACATTCACAAAAAGACCCTAGGTTGCATTTTGGCGAGAGTTATGCTTTAAGAAAGTTCCTGTGAAAGGAAAGTGTATGGTGGTACGGAGCAGCAGACTGACCTCCAGGTCCTGAGGGAGGTAGTTGAACAGAATGATCTCCAGCAGCAGCTCCTCTCCTCGGATGATGTAGGCCGGCAGGTTCAAGGACAGGAAGAAATCCTGGAACACTGTGAGCTGCAGGAGGGGTTACATGGGCCCTTTATACTTTCTCATTAACTTACGAAAACAGAAAATGCACAATTTAATTTGATTCAATTTATTATTTATTATTATTTATTTCAAATCATAACAGAATGTACCTTAGGACTCTTTACAGATAGAGTAGATCTAGACCAAACTCTATGATGCTAATACTACATTTGCTTTGGTGCTTTGCTTTGCAGTGGTGGAATGTAACTAAGTATATTCACTCAAGTACTGTACTTAAATACAAATTTAAAGTACTTGTACTTTACTTGAGTCTTTTCTTTTCATGCCACTTTCTACTTCTACTCTGCTACATTTCAGAGAGAAATATTGTACTTTTTACTCCACTACATTCATCTGTTACAGCTTTAGTTACATAGTATGTACTTTATAAAATATGATGTTTTAATATAAATTAAACTACCCACCAATATATAGACCTACAAGTCCAGCTGAAATGATTAGAAGATTAAACACTTAGTTGATTGACAGAACTGTTTGGATCGTTTCCACTTTCTAAAATGGGAGGACTTTTCTGCATTGAGTACTTTTTATACTTTAAGTACATTTTCCTGATGATACTTACATACTTTTACTTAAGTTACATTTTCAATGTAGAGTATTTTAACAGTGTGGTATTAGTACTTTTACTGAAGTAAAGGATCTGAATACTTCTTCCACCGCTGCATTTGTGTAATACAAAAAGTCAAAGAAGAGAAGAGTAACATCCAGTATTGGAGATCAGACAATGATTAGAATTTCAAAGCAATGACAAAAAGGAAAAACATTGGTTTGAGGAAGGTTTCTCCATGTCTTTTAATGATTATTATTTAGTCTTTTTTTTTTTTTTTATGGGAAGTTATTGAAGTGATGATTAATACCTCTGCCGGCATGTCTACGACGCCCAGGCCCAGGTTCTCAGATATGACGAAGGCAGTGGCTATCCAGGTTGTGATGCTGTCTGGTACAGTCAAAGGAATCTCTAATAACTTTGAATTACTGCCAAAAAAAGATAAGAAAAACATATTTAAAACATAAAATAAAACAATGGTAAACAAATAGGATTAAAAAAATACTGTATTTACTAGGGATCAACCAATTATCAACCTGGCCGATTATCGAGGCCGATCAGAGGCGCGGGAAGATATTTTCAGCAGAGGGTGCTTGGGTGCTCGATGGGGGGGGTGGAAGGAGGGAGGTCCACGGTCTGCGGTCCACGTAGAGTCTAAAGATACTATGCTACACAGGCTCTGTATTCTGCAGACCACTCTACCTCTGTCTCCTTTTAAAAACTCACTCGCCCCTCCCCTCCATGAAGTACAGCTGAGCTGACGGTGCATACAAACTGTATCCCAACATATGGCCTACTGCAAACGACACTGTGTGTCCCCAAACATAACATGACATGGGGTTTGAGATCTCCACATATCTAGCAAAAACGTTAATTTCAACATTAGGGGGGACAACTTAAAACCAGGGTGTCAAACGCTTTGTTTCCTGCATTCTGGGGAATTTTTCTGTTTCTTTAGTTATAAAAATATTATTATTATTATTATTATTATTATTATTATTATTATTATTATTATTATGAATTAATTAATCTGCTGTATTGTTCAAAACTTTCTGCAGATTCAAAACATTACACATGTTTCGGGATGCTTTTTTAAGGAATTATGCATACCTTAACAACAAATATTTGCTTTATACAGAACGCTCTGACTTCATTACCCTGGCCAGTTTTGATTATTGGGGGGGTTGTACCCCCCCTCCATCCCCTCAGTAAATTACGCCTATGTTTCAGAGACTTCACCTTGTGTTGGTGTCCATCCATATCCAGGTCTCTGGAAAGTTCCAGCGCTCTCGTGGCTCCTGTTGTTGCTCTATTCGTGAACTGTCTGTCGTTTTACAAAAGAAGGGTCAATTGTAGTAGCATTACATAGTGAAAACAGTGACGGTGAAAAAGGCAAACGTTTGATTATCGTTGATTTTTAAAACTTACGAAATTCAGGCCCCCAGGGATAATTCATCATGTGTAAACTGGCGTCAGTCAACACCACAAGGTCGCATGTCTGCACAAAAAAATACACATTTCACACCACATTGTAGGAGAAATGAAGAAAAGAAAAAAACGGATTAGTATATTAAATGCTTCAGCAGCTTCAACAACCACTCCATAAGAGATTTGACATTGACATGAACTACATTATCACAGTAAGACCAAAGGTTTTCGCGATGATGGGAAAACCAATATAGTTTGTCTTAAATATACGTTTTCTGACCTACTGGCGGTTTTTAATTCAGCATCCATGTAAACATAATGGAGACGAGTGCATATGTTATCATTATTACTTTCTTGAACATATTGGGGGTAGCTGCTGGTCACACTTTTTAACCATGACCCCCATCTTTCCTAACCGTAACCAGGTAATTTGTGGTCCTACACCTAGCCAAACGGTAACTACAGCGGTGTCAGATTACTAACTATTTTGAAAGGCAATGACAAATGATATATCGTTTGTGCTGTTGTAATGTAATCTAATTTTATTTAAACAGGGACAACGCACAATTAAAGGTGCACTATGAGTTCCTGCATGATGTCATTTCTGTTGACGTTCCAAGTAAATACCAAACAAAACAGAGCAAGCTCGCCCCTCCCCCCATGTTTCCGTAACTGTCATGACTAACTGACTAACTGTCACTAACCCCCACCCCCTCCAACAACCATCGTGTCAGTGATTGGCTGGAGTGGTTTGTTATATTTTGGTGTCTATCCTGTGCCTCTAGTGTTTGTTTGACGTTTACGACCCCTGTGTTGTCTCCCGAGACCGGGCTTTTTCACGGTGTTCAGGGGGCAGGCAGCCAGCGGATCAAGGAGAGATGCCTACGATTTGAGATTAAAACGAAATTGCGATGAAACCATGCAGGAACTCATAGTGCACCTTTAACCATTAACCTTGTATAGGAACAAGGACCGATGCATTGCACCAGGTTGTAGCACAATTGCTATTTTCCGCCCATAGTCTCTGGGCTGGTAGGTAAAAAAATAAATATTCAATGCAACTGAAGTACAAACTATCAGAATATACAATTTTAAAAACACATTCACACCTAATTTACAGTAATACAAATCTGCAAAGTTGTTCTGGCAGGCAAGCACAAACTGACATATTTTGTTGTTAATTTGGAAGGTTTGTTGCCATCGTAGTTGCAAAAAAAATGTATCAGTTGTTTTTATTGTACTTATTTATGTATATGTATTTTATGGATTGTTTTTAGAGTCATTAATAAAGAGCTTTTATTTATTTATTTATCTTTGGTTTTTAAGTGTCTTGCCTCTGGTGATTCCTCACATATGATGGCGTTTCAGGACTCAGAATGGGGCTGGGGGGGTATTGTGTTATGTGTGTGTATCTGTGTGTGTGTGTGGGGGGGTATTACATATTTGTAATGTATGAAAAGTGCTGTATAAATAAAGTCTGATTGATGATTGTGTACACACAATCATGTATGGCAGAGAATGTATACGCTAAAGATTACAAGTAAATATACTCAAAAAGACTAACAAAGTAAAAATAGGGTGAGAAGTTTAAAAATGTTGACTTTACGTGAGACAGAAATATGATTAAGTGTGATTGGAGTCAATACAATGCTCTGCTGATCAAACAGACTGATATAATGGTTTAGTGATTGAATAAACAGATGTGATGTGTCTCTGGGGAGGCTAACCTCGAAGACGGAGTACGGATCTCCCATTGTCATCATGTCAGAGAAGGCGTCGGCCATGGAAACGCCATACTCCATCATCTCTTTCAGCACCTGTGAAAACAACACCAACATATCCTCAGAGCGACAAAACAGAAAAGAGCACCTATTGTTTAAAACCAGTTTGACCGAGATGGGATAAAAGTGTGTGTTGCCTCAGTTTGGATTAAACCAATACTGGGACAGGGGCAGCAGATTGGGTTTCATAGAAATACCTGCAGAGGATGTTAGGAAAAATGTGGGTGGACATATAACCAGAAAACTGTTGGAAAATATTAAACCGGAGAGGACACTGGGGAGTTATGGAAGCTTCTGATATTCACAGATCACATGATAGGCTGTAAATGACAAAGCCAATATGTGACAATTAACAGTACAAAACAAGCTTCAAGATGTATCTCTTTTGAGTGAGGGTCAGGCTCAGGGTTTCCCCCGGGCCTACGTTGTCCCCACCAGGCCTAAGCCACTGGGGGGGAAATTCTGTATGTAATTTGAAGACGTTTTTTAAACTAGTTACAGTGGGGCGGCTCGGTTGGAAACTAAGACGTAGACATATTTTCAAATCTCCAGTTAGCTTTTAGCACAGACTTAATTTAGAGCCTTGTTGTTGTTGTTGTTGTTGTTTTTTCACGTGTGCTAAATAAATAAATGAAATAAAATCAAACTGAAGAAAAAGTTGAAGGATGTGAACAAAGACTTGGGCGTTGTTCTCACCGTCTCCTTGGTTATGTCATTGTATGATCCCTTCCACTTGGTCGCCTTATCGACCACCAGGATGCCGACCAGAGAGGCGGGCTCCGACACCGCGACCCTCAGTGTGACCTCGTCAGCTGGCCGCCGCGTAGTGTCGCTCCAGCTCAGAGACACCTGCCGATCACAAAACACCATCACATCACCACTTTAGACCTCCGTACACCAACAGACAACATTAAATTGTGCAACGTAGCCATCCGGTTTTCTCACAGGAAACTGGTTTGCATAAGTATTGAATTATTTCATTTTTGGCCCAAAATATGGTCAAACTTCAAGATAAATAATTCTAGATAGCCTTTTTCAACTGCATTGCAACATAAAAGCATTCAATTTTAAAAAGACGTATAAGAACGCTCCAAAAGACTTCTGGTATGTTTCAATTAAACATTGCCTTAAAAGTGAGTTTTCTATCTCACACCAGACAAACCAGAATACTGATTACATGATCTTTATTGCATTCAATTTGGTTACTTTATAAATGTGCTGTACATTTTCTGACTTTTTGAAAGTCTCTACTCTGTATTGAATTATTTCATTTTTTGCCCAAAATATTTATTTTTTATTCAAGACAGATATGTTTAGATAACTTTAAACGTCCATTTTAACAGCAAAACCACACAAAAGCATGAATTTATTTACCAAAGACGCATGGGAACGCTTCAAAAGCCTTGGATAAGGCAAAACAATAAATCACCTGGTTTTTTAAAGTTTGGGTGATGGGTATCTGCATGACATCATTGACGATCTCTCCGTTGGGACGCACACAGTAGACGATGACGCAGGCCAGAGGAGCCCAGGTGATTTCTGGGATCAGAGTTAAAACACCAGAGCTTTTCCCAGCAGAAACTACCTGCCCTCTGGACTTCACCTTCACACACAGAAAACAGATGTATTCTCAATGCTTTTATACATTTTATTCTTAAAACTGCAATCATTGTTTGGTTTTTGTTGGCCACTAGGGGGAAGACAAACTCCAAAACAAGTAGGCAGACATATTGTGACTTTCTAAAGTTGTATAATAACAAACTGTTGATAAAGCACTTTAGGGAAAAAGGGATGTTCACAAAGTGCTACTTAAGTTGTGAAAACACAAAAAATAAGAGAAGAAACAAAACATTGCAAACTAAAATAAAATATGTGAGAATATAGCAACAGAGAACAATCTATAAAATAAGAAAAAATCATACAAATCTAATAATTTGAGAAAGTCAAGTTTATTACACTTGATGTAAGTCACTCTAAATTAAAGCATTGGATAATTGAATCAAATATTAATCAATTAAATGCAATATATTAAATTAATGAAGCTTTGAGTGTCATAATATTGTACTCACTATGTAGTGAATCTCAGTCATTTTAAAATTTCTGTCAATGTGCAGCAGGAGGGGTGAACCAACCTGAAGGAATACATGATTGTGATATAACATGTTAAATGATTACACAAGTGAAGTAAATGCACATCTGGTTTTTAATACTCTTGACCAAAATTATTTCCACAATGCTACTAGACAGAACAATATAACACAGATGTTACGAAGCTCCTCATATTTACCACTAAAGGCCTGGAGGGTTTCTGGATCTGCAGGTAGGAGTCACTGGGGGATGTGTAGCTTCGATAGAGTTGTAGAGTGTTATGACTGTCCTCAAAATATGCCTGAAAAAAAGAAATAAGAAACAGATAAATGTGTGAAAAAGCCTATAGTTTTCTCTCCTGGTGCCAAATAATCTTGCTGAATATCTTTTTTGATGCATGCAGATGATTTAAAACTTAGCCCCAGGAGGCTTCATATCCTTTCATGCAGATGATACCCCACTTTAAATTTCAATTAATCCCATCAAAAAAGACTACTGTGTTCAGATTCCATGCTGAATATTAATAGTAAAGTCATCCCTAGTCTGTAGCACACTATGGCACAAGACATTAATGCACTTTTGCTGTTTTGTACCAATAGGAAATATACAAAATGTACCGACAAATGTCAATGAAACTGTGACCGTGACACGCTGCTGTAAATTTTACAATTTTATCTTTCATTCTGGCATGTCTAAGTCTTCTCATATGTAATTTTGTTACTATGCAATCAATACTTTGCAGTCTAGTTAAAAGGTCAAGTTTTTAAGTTGATAAAAAAAGATCATCTTACATCAATCGTGAGTGTTTCCGTTTCATTCATGAGCTGAATGTTGAGGGGTATGACTCCATCTGCAGGGACAGGAAATTCCATTTCTTCGGGCAGCATCTCCTCTGGATGCACAACTTTTGAAGGGCCCGAAATATTTAATATATGAGGCACCATTTCCTCCACCTCGGCCGTTTGCATAATCCACGGACTTTGCTTTTGTTGCTTCACTGACACTTTAACAATCTTCTGTTGATCCTTTTGTGACAGTGGCTTATCGTTGTATGTAGATATTTTTAGCTACAAAATCAAGAAAACTATTGAAAAGATGCTTTCTAAATTGAATCCTTTATGTAGAAATATAGAGCAGTGTGTAAAATATATTGTGTAGCGTACAGAATCTGAAATAAGAGGCTGTTGTCTTCGGATGTCGGTACTCAATATGTTGATGACACTTTTTGTACTTTGTAATAAGAACTAGTCATTGTGAATGAATTTTGCTAATTTTATCAGAAAGTACCAGTTTGTATAATTGTTAGAAATGTGTGTTTGGTTAATTACCGAAGAGAGATTACGTTCATGTGTAATGTTAATGTGCTGAGGTTAGAAAATAGCTGATTTGCACTCAACGTCCCAACACAACTAAAAACAGACATTTTACTCAAAAAAGTTAATCATGTTTAATAAAAAAAAGATATGGAAAAATTATAAAAGCAAACACTTAAAAACATTATAAGCAAATTACATTTAAACAATAAAAATATTTGCTTTCCTTACCCTGGCAGAGAAGTTCAGAGAGGGCCTTAATACTTGGGAATAGCCATCAAAAGAAACTTTATATCTGTACCTTGCCAAAAACACCTTTGCCGTACTGTTATATGTGAGACCTGAAACATGAGAAGCATCAGTATTATCACATTAATTAATGAGCTTGGTCACTAGTGGAAAAAGAAGGCATCACAGTTTATTCAAAAGACATATTGATACCATCATTTCATAACTGTGCAAACCACTAATCTGTAGAGCAGTTTATACTCTGAGAAAATATGTTAAATAAAAGCTGATGGTGCAACACATCTGATAAGTTTCGATAGCTTCCTTCATTTTGGTCTGGTTCCGTTTCCTCAAAGACGGTGTGCTATTGGTCAACGGCTCAAATTTGCAGAGTCAGAATTCACCAAAGTTTAATTTTGCGTTGATTTACATTCATATCAATGGGAGGGAATCAATTACACTGGAAATAATTGATTTCACTGTGAAATTCTGCTGTTATGAATACAAGTTTTGAATACGCGTCCACATGATACAAGCCTTCCGTGATCGTGCACCACCCCCACCCTTCCTCGACACAGCTACTAGTAGCCAAGAGGAGGACACGGAGGATTAAAAAACATCATGGACTCTTCAGAAGAGGTAATTAGAGTTTCTGCACGCGAAAGTTGCCGGACAACACAATCTTCTGAACATAGCCATACTGAGAGACATAGAGAGTTTTGTGGCGCTGATGGTCTTAATTAGCTTTGTAGCAACTCATTTGGCAATGGCTTGAATGTACCGGACGTTCATTAATATAAAAAAAGTTACGCACTAAAGCTTTAAAAACTAAATCTTGAACCAAGGGCGTAAATCCCAGGGGGGTCGGAGGGGGGGGCAGGACCCCCCCCCTTCTCAGGGTTGTCCCCCCCTAGAAATATCATTAAAACAATGCTGTGTATTGTAAATAACATAATGATGTATACTTACTTATCTGTGTAAGTAGTAAAACAATACAAACCCCCAAAAATGCTTTTTAAGTTTAGAAACATTTTGAGTCCCCCCTCCCTTGCCTCACAGTGGTTTGGTCCACTGCATGCTGTACGTTACCCATCTTCACTCGACTCACAGTCACATCGGTAGTGACCATATACTGTAATAATATAGAGTCTATGGTAGTGACCATAGACTGTAATAATATAGAGTCTATGGTAGTGACCATAGACTGTAATAATATAGAGTCTATGGTAGTGACCATAGACTGTAATAATATAGAGTCTATGGTAGTGACCATAGACTGTAATAATATAGAGTCTATGGTAGTGACCATAGACTGTAATAATATAGAGTCTATGGTAGTGACAGGAATGTAGTAAGTAGGCGGTTCAAGGCTTTTTATTCACATTAAACATCGGATGAAGTTGTTCTTTTCTCAAGTAGAAATGATGCTGAGTAATTAATGAATTAGTTATGACAAAAAGTTTGCTATGTTAGTGTAATATAATGTAACGTTAGCTAGCTTGTTTAATAGCTTGTTGGATAGACATGCACCCACTACAACTAACGTTACCATGGCGATATGCCTAACTGACATTAGGGTTAATATTGAAGATCTACAGCTATGTTTGAAGTGGCTGATCAGTCGGTTTGCTGCAGTTAAATATATATCCTCTGTCCCAGACCAAACCTAATATTTATGCGGAGAACCCAAGTATTTTTGTGGCTTGGAGGACAAACGTCCTCTACGAGTATAATTGTGGCTGTATTATTTGTGTCCCCTTCAAAAATTGCTCTTCAGAAATGTTATTTTTATTGTCCCCCCCTACTGTTAGATCAGATTTACACCCATGTCTTGAACTACCCTGCCAAGGAGGTTTAGGTTAGGTGTCTTTGTCTGGCAGCAGGAAAACTACTGTACCGGTTTTCATGGAACTTGGCGGAATGGTGTATCATGGGCGAAGAAAGAACCCATTATATTTTGGAGCGGATCTGAATTACGCGGCAGATACGCAAATTTTTCACTTTTGTTAACATTGCGCGATAGGACATGGCCCTGGCGGAGGTCTGCGCTCTCCGAGTGCCCTTCTAGTTTATTTATGCATTTGCTGGCCTAAAAGCACAACAATTTAAATACATTTAAGCTAAAACATACTGGAATGAATCTGTGAAATATTTACTTTGTAGAACGTAAAATCTCCTTAAATTCCCAGAAGAAATTCTGAGGACATGACCTTAGTGTCCTGTCCTTGCTGACTTATCCATACAAAGGTCCATAAATCAGTTTAGCCTGGAGGTGAAAACGGATTACCTGTAAGATGCTCAGTCACATTAACATTGATCATTAGATACTGATCGTCCATGTAGCCGTCATAGGAGAACATCTCAAAAGCTCGTTTGCTCATGGGGTAGTGGTAGATGGGAATGTCAAACATGAAGTCTGTGCTGCCGTCGATCTAAATCAAAGCAACAGTGATGCCAGATGCCATTAAGCATATTGATTCTTTATCAGTTAATATGTCGATTAAACAGTATTTGTTAGTTTATTAATTGATTGGTTGGTCTGCAAAAAGTCAGTGATGATAAATAACCAGTTTACCAAATGTCAAGTCTTCAAAATAATTTTTTTGTCTAACAGTCCAAAAACTCTAAAAAACTCTTTTTTGTATATTTGTAATTTCTTTAAATGTACTCTTATTGTTAGCGCTGGATGCAGTAAGCTACAAATCTTTTGGACAAAAACCTTAACTAGCATTTACACAGAAAAGGGCAGGTGACGTGATAATATAACATCAATTTACCACGATATGAATGCAGTTGTTTTTACATAAGGAACCTGTGCGTGTTTTACCCCTGACTCTTAATAGACCTGTTATTCTTCATCTACCAGGTTTGGGTTCTATGACCCCAAGCTAATGTTTATGTTCGCCGTAATCACATTATGATCAATATTTTCCTCAGTCTGCTTCCAAATCACATTATGAGCTTTAAATAAAAATGACACACCTCTCTATCTTCATCATAAGCATTTTCAATACCATAAAGGTTCTGGAGGAACGTTATATTCATGTGTCCCTGAACAGGCTTTCCGTACATGTACCTGAGGATGAAAACACAATAATCTTAAATAATCCTCCAAACAAGAAACACAAACTTATAAATATAAAGAGTAAGTATTAAAACTGAGAATATGTAACACAGAAACAAAGGTTCTCACTTTGCTGTGACGGAGCCCCACAGAGTGTCCTCTTTATAAATGACATCTGGAGCATTAATCACAACTTCAAACTTTGGCAGAACTGCAACCAAACACACACAATGAATGGGGTTTAGGGATGAAAAAATCCAATATCGCAATGTGTTTTGCAAGACATCTTGTTATATCAACATAAGGATGTGAAGTCAGAGAAAATACGTACCATAATGAGCCACGTTGAAATTCTTCTCGCTTGAAAAACTCTGTAAAACACACAGACGATAAACAATTTTCATTGAGGTAACAACATGATGGTTGCTCTGGTGCCACCTCCAAGACAAACTTTATATATTTTTTCCCACTAGTAGGAGGAAAAACAGTTTCTTTTATTAATCTAACATATTTGTTTTCTAGTGTGCAGTTAGCATCCTCAAGAAGGGCATTTGTATATCTGTAGACTTTTAGTCATGATAAGTCTTTATGATGTTTGAGCGTCGCCATAAAGGCCCAGATATACTAGCTTTTTAACTATGCGTACGCGTAGACAAGCGGCGGCGGCACAAATGGCATTTTTTACATACCGTACTTTGCGTGTACCTGGAGGATTACACGTATATCCATTAGGGAGCAGATCAGGGGCATATCATCCCCGGCCAACACCAGAAGATATTCCTGGGCCGGAGTGCGGAGCAGCTGCTGACCTGACTGTCAGATTATATGCTGCCCCCACGTTCATGTGCTGAATTGCATCTTGCAGACGCGTAGTGTTAATTTCTGAAGACGTACACAACCGACGCTCCAAAGGAATGCAGTATACGTGTGGCAGCAGTCTTATGTACACAAACGCGTAGTTAAAAACTAGTATATCTGGGCCTTTATGATGCAAAGCCATCTGAACTAGATTCTCGTGGACTCGTAGGTCTAATCTTACAGCAGGAAAGTCATCTGCTTTCTCCTTTTTTTCTGCAGAGCTCTCAAATTATGTAATATGGTTTCAAGGATACTGAAAGTTTTTTAATCCTAAACAAACGAATTGAAAGAATTTGGCAATAGGGCATGGAGATATTAAAATACCTGACACCTTATAACGAATATTTTCCTATAGACATATTTAAGAATTGCTTCATATTATTTCATCCAACTTCCATCCAAGTTTTCATTGGAATTTAATCTATAAGAAAATCTGAGATGGGTCCCTACTAGAGATGGAACAATTCCAAATTTTGCTGTACAATTAATAATCTCAGAAATAATTGCGATTAACAATATAAAAGTTTTGAATGAATCTCAGGGTACATATTTTGCTTTACTGTCATGTGACCCAGATAATGTAATAACACAATTACACAGTCTATGAAGTGAACGTCTCTATTATCATAAAGCTTTTTTTCTAACTGTATCCCCCCCTCTTCATTTTTGTTGTTATGAACGTGTTTAGGGTCAAGTGCCAACAACTAGCCTAGCTTTTGCTCAACAGTCTGACCAATAATCTTATATAATTACAATTAAGGATATACTGATTATCAGGCCTTTTTTTTTTTTTTTTTTTTTAAAGGTCCCATGGCATGGAAATTTCACTTTATGAGGTTTTTAACCTTTTTTTTTTTAATTAATGAGTTTAATCAATGTGAGTTCCACTAGCCTGCCTATGGTCCCCCAGTGGCTAGAAATGGCGATAGATGTAAACCAAGTTAATGAATTAAAAAGTGTTCTACTTTGGCTCGGCTACAGCTCTGTGTCTGTCTCTCTGCTCTGGTTTCACTCACCACTGAGTTTGACTTAATGCCCCCCACACAACACTATCTGACTCCCTGTTACTGGGGATTATGTTTCTAGCATTTAAACAAAGTTTTTTGTTGGAGTTTGTAACATTCCAAAATCTTAATTTTGATTTAAAGATTTTCATTTTCACTGTATATGCACATTGGTTCCAAATATCAGTTATCGGTTTCTAGTAATCGGTATCGGTATCTGCTGTGAAAAACCAGTATAGGTCGATCCCTATTTACAATTTGGCAGACCATCAACAGTCATATCCTAAAGACCTAAGTTAATGTTAGCAATTACTTGCAGTTTATCAAAGATACTGCAATTACGTAAAAAAAAAAAAAAAATAAGACAATTATGTAATAGTTGGTACAGGCCAAGTCCCTACAGTCCTTCTAAAAGCTGGGTCTGGGTGAGAGGTAGCAGACTTACAGCGACTGTAGTAATGATGGTCCATTCACCCAGAGGCGGGTTTTCAGACAGTTGGTACTCTTGGGACACGACCCCGAGGACGCTGTCCAGGGACAGCCACTGTCTGAGCATGTTCCCCCTCGGATCCTGGATCAGGTACAACATGGAGACAGAGAAATTAAATGATGCTTTATGCTGGAGGACAGAGCTGCAGACAAGCAACGAACACAGACAAAAACATGTTGTTTTTTTTCATCATTTCAGCATTTTGCGTTGTGATGTTGTATGGGAAGATGTTCTATCAGTGATACACTCAACGTACGACTCACGATTTTGGTGGTTTGGTGGGGGGTTGTAACCCACTCATTCCCCCCGTAAATTACACCTATGATGGTTCCATCCCTAATGCTGTATATTGAAGTCCGACTCACTCTGATGATGATGTCCACCGGGCTGACGTAGGGTTTCCCGTCGGGGTGAATGGACACCGCTCTGATCTTCACCGCCTGCCCCGGCATGTAGTTCAGTTTGTCTGTCTGAATGAAGGTGGACAGGCCTTTGGGGTCAAAGTGCAGCTGCGTTGAGTTGGAGAACACCTCGGTGCTGCCCATTTGACCTTTAACCTCCAGGCGGTACGGCTGCCAGTAGCTGGACTCGCTCTGGCCGATCTGCAGGGGTTAGAGTTCCCCAGATCATTTAGAAAGTTCCTTTCAATTAGGGCTGTAGGGCTTTAGTCTTGACCCAATACATCAATGTTGATATTGCGACAATATTGTAGCATTGGCAATTGTTGCTTTAACTAGATACACAATTAGATTTTCTATAAATAATCAATTATAATGTGGATATAATGACTAAGTGGGAAAAGGCAAATACCAGAACAGCTAGAACAGTCTAGTAAGTTAAGATTACATCACTTTACTGTAATGCAGCCTGTAAAACCACAAAAAGACAATCTCTTTCAATCTCATTTATAAATGCTTTGTGAGGCATACACACCAAATACTTCACTAACAACGAATAACTTCCTGAATTAGTCATGAATTTCAGTATTAGTAAGTGTTTATAAAACATTTTATAACACTAACTGACCATTAGTGGCACAGGCAATACAACACTGCATCACTGAGTGTTACTGTCTGTCTGTCTGTCTGTCTGTCTGTCTGTCCATCTAGGGACCACAATGGAAATACGTCTTTGGGCTTTATTGTGTCATCCCTGACTATTTATTTATGTATTTTAATGTATGACACAGAGTACTGTTTCATATGTTTATATTTAAGTGGTCAAATAAAATCAATCAATATCTATCTATCTATCTATCTATCTATCTATCTATCTATCCATCCATCCATCCATCCATCCATCCATCCATCCATCCACCCGTCCGTCCAAAGGGACGACTGACCGCTAACAAGGCTAACAACTGAAATATAAAGACAAGTCATACTTACAGCTGGTAAAGTCAGCAGCTTGGTTGAACCTTTGAAAAAAGATTTTGACAGTAAAGAGTTTTAATTACACAGAGAAGTACAAACCACTGTTGGACTAACCCCAACCTTGCTTGTGAACAGGGGCGTAGCACAAAATTCTGGGCCCTGTAGAAAGGCTTTTTCTGTATGCCCCTCCCCGCATCCACAGCTATTCATTCTAGCATCTTTTTGCTTTCCTTGGGTACTCAGTAGGGGTGCAAGATATATCGACTCACTATTGTTATCGCAATATCACATTGCGCAATATTATATCGAGGGGTGCAAGATATATCGACTCAGTATCGTTATCGCAATATAATGAAAGTGTCCCAATAAGTATGCAATATTTAGTTTATTTTGTGGAGCGCTGCGTCCCGTCCGTTTTCTGTGTGGCTTAGTTGTGTTTGATTTAGAGCTCGCTTGAAACGCTATAATGATCCTGTTTCATTGGCCAGTTACTGTGCCACTTAGACATGTTAGTGAACGTCAGCACACGGGTCCACTACGTGACAAACACTAGGGAGTGTACCACGTGACGTGTGTGCATATTTCAATAGAGTGACAGTGTAAGTGAAGAAATAGAAACGGAACGAATCAGAGAAGAGAAAGAAAAGTTGTGTCCTATTCTCTTTATTTATATATTTTATACTGCCCAATCAGTAAAACATGTCCTGTTCTCTTTATTTATATATTTTATACTGTCCAATCAGTAAAACATGTCCTGTTCTCTTTATTTATATATTTTATACTGTCCAATCAGTAAAACATGTCCTGTTATGTAGACATAATCTTTATTTATTTATATATTTTATACTGTCCAACCAGTAGAACATGTCCTGTTCTGTAGACATGGTCCTTATTTATATATTTATACTGTCCAACCAGTAGAACATGTCCTGTTCTGTAGACATGGTCCTTATTTATATATTTATACTGTCCAACCAGTAGAACATGTCCTGTTCTGTAGACATGGTCTTATTTATATATTTATACTGTCCAACCAGTAGAACATGTCCTGTTCTGTAGACATGGTCCTTATTTATATATTTATACTGTCCAACCAGTAGAACATGTCCTGTTCTGTAGACATGGTCCTTATTTATTTATTCATGTTGTACCAATCCAATATGACTGTCAGTTAAGATAAACCTTGTGTTATATTTGTTATAAATCTATTTTGATGCATTTTTCCGTAACTTTTGTAATTTTACATGTTTAAAAAATCTAAATTAATATCGATATTGCAATATCACATTTTGTCAATATCTTGCAACTCTAGTACTCAGTCCCTTTTTCCCCCCAGTCCGACGCCCCTTCTTGTGACCGACTGAGCCTTTTGGGGATACCTCTTTCATACCCAATCATGACCAATTAACCTGTTAACCTGTGGAATGTTCTAAACAGGTGTTCTTAGAGTATTCCTCAACTTTTGTTGCCCCTGTCCCAGCTTTTTTGGAATGTGTTGCAGGCATCAAATTCAAATGAGTGAATATTTGCAAAAAAACAATAAAATGTATCAGTTTGAATATTGGATATCTTGTCTTTGTAGTGTATTCAGTCGAATATAGGTTGAAAAGGATTTGCAAGTCATTGTATTCTGTTTACGTTTTACACAATGTCCCAACTTCATTGGAATTGGGGTTTGTAATTTATATCAGAAGAGTCCTTGGTTGATGATACACAAACAGGGTTTACCTCCCTGGACAGTAGCGAAGTCTGAGGCCACAGTCTGTTTGCCATGAGCGATGTGGGCAGACACATTGACGGAGGAGGCGGTCAGGATGGTGACGGACACTGATGTTGGGACTCCGGGGCGGAGGACTCCGGGGGCCAACAGCAGGTAGGAGGGCTGAGGGTCGGGGCTGGGAAACCAAACAAACACACTGAGAGAGTCCTGGGCCAAACAAACAGGGATGTTCTGTTAGAAAAACAGATTCAACCCTTCGGTTGTCTTCCCATCCACCATGAACATGCTGTACTTCTGTGTCAAAATTGAAAATGAACTTTTTTTATGCTTTTGTAACTTTTTTTTCCCATATATTATATTGTAAGTACCCATTTTTTAGATCCTGAGTGTCAAAAGGTGTTTTTTTACTTTCTCTTTTAGTTAATATTTAACACCAAAATCCTTTTCTTTTTTTTTACATTAGGACAATTTACCTATGCTGGCTTGTCTAAATTCACACAAACAAACAATATGTGAGTGATATTTTGTCACTTTTATAACTTATACTCATATTTTAAGAAAACATTCACCACAGAGACATTAAGCATGTAAAAACTTTATATAATATAAAAAAAATATGTTGTGGCTCTGCACCTGTAAGTTTACCTGTGTGTGTGTGTGTGTGTGTGTGTGTGTGTGTGTGTGTGTGTGTGTGTGTGTGTGTGTGTGTGTGTACCTGTGTGTGGTGCTCTGGGCGCCGGCAAGGACGATGAAGCCGAAGATTACCCACACCTGGAGACGCTCCATTTGCATGAATGAACCTCACTCCACGGGACTTCACTCAGTGCTGGGAGCAGGTGGACGTCTGCGACCGCCTTCATACCTTCAGACAGTGTCCTCGTCCTCCTCCTCCTCCTCCTCCTCCTCCTCCTCGGATCACCTGATGAACTGAACCAGTGTCAGTTTACCTGAACCCACCCTGGGGAGGCTTCGTTAAGGAACTGAGACTGGGTGTTTCCACTCTGAGGACATTAACTCTGTTTACACAGAGGAATATGTGATATTATATCTTTTTAAAGAGGCTTCGGTTCTATCTCACTGGTGCTGTGGAGACTGACTCTCTCTGCCTGACGGCGCCAGTGTCAGTTTGACAAAGAAAGAGAAAAGATTTTCTACAAACTGTTCAGAGTGGGAAACAAGGATTCAGATGTTTTCCCCAAAGGATGAATCCTACTGACTTTGTTAATGACCCAACGTTTCCTTTTAGTGCCACCATGAGGTTGACATTTAGGGAATGGATTCCCATGAAATTAGATACGTAGGCTACATCATTTCCATGATGATTTGTAACAACTTCTGTGATTCTTTGACTTTTTCTCTAGCACCTTAGTCATCGCCCAATACTTTGATTTATGACCAAAACCCCCCAAATCAATAGACAAATATACTGAGTGTATTTGTGCCTAAAAATATTTTAAAATGTTGTACCTCCGTGTCGGCAGGGGGCGCTTCTATTTGTCTTTATGCCTTTCATAGTAAGCCGATGTCGTTTTCTTCTGTGAGGTGAAAGGACACAGAGCAGCAAGTCAAGATGACAACATTAAGACCGTTTACCTGCGATGATTTATTTAAATTTAACAACATGTGAGTGAAGTCTTCTCAGTTTTATTATATAGATTCTTGAATTATCCAGCTGTCTTGTGTTTATGTGGCTATGTCATCTGCACATCCTGTTTTTTTTGGAGTCCAGCAGATTTAGCAGGCTAACTAGTTTGACCGCAGATGGACTGCTGACTGGGAGGAATGCTGTGCCAAACTCCGTTCAAAAGAATCGAGAATTTAGTAGTCCCATTGTCAACGGCAATACGGATACTTTTTAATGCCTGACTGAAACACATTGTAAATCGTTAGTGTCTCCTGAAAGAATCGGCACACATTTAATCAGTCAACTAACTTGTCTTTTCAGTAAAAAATGTAATTGTTCTGCTAGTTACGCTAGCTTACGTTAACGTGTGTTAGCTAGCCTAGCTAAGAGGTTAGCGAATAACGTAATGTGAAAATCATGGTGTTTAGTCGTGCACGGGTATTCCATATTTACCAAAAAATCCCAATTATATTATGATAACCTTTAGTCATATTTAGGTTAAAATCCATAAATAACGTCAAATTATAAAACGTCGAATTATTCGATTGAGTTTGGTTTGCGTGTGTATTCATCAAATACATCAACATTCTCGTGCTAGAATTGTTATTGAAACAGATAAATGACAATTAAGATGAAGGATTATATGACGTACTCTTTGTGTTTTGTCCAACAGCAACCTGGACCCATTGACAGAAACGGTATCCTTTTATTTTAAGTTAAATATCAGCCATATGTCATTTCACATGTAGTTTATTCTCATGTAATAAATTAAAAATGACTTACTTTGTTTTGTATATGTAAGTCTGTAGTTTTCTTTTAACCTTTTGACCTCCAGTATGGGATCCCGTTTTACCTCCAGTACCTGGCTCACTGGCCGGAGTACTTTATCGTTGCTGAGGCTCCTGGTGGTGAACTGATGGGCTACAGTAAGTACACACACACACACACACACACACACACACACACACACACACACACACACACGCACACACACACACACGCACACACACACACACACACACACACACACACACACACACACACACACACACTCAAATAATGCCCCAGATGAGGGTTTTATCACATTAAATCAGCTGCTTTCTAAATATTTTTTATTTTGGCAGACATTAATCTGTAAAGTCCTCTATCTGTTGGTGTGGGAGGCTCGGTTGTCTGTGAAAAGAAAAGAAATATCCTTGTCTGTACCCATACAGTCATTAGCCTCAGTGAAAACATGTCTAAATACATCCTCAAAACAATTAGTATCTCATAAGTTTTTTTTTTTTTTTTGTTTAAGCATTTCAGCTTTTTCACAGAAGACTATTTGACATGTTCAAAGAGAAAAAGCCCAGGTGTAAATAATACAACTAATGTCTATGAGACTTGGTCTACTGTAACTGGAGCCATCGTTACTGATATTAGTAACACCTGTGGCTTTCCTACTACTCTGATGAGTAAAAATGTCTGCTCTGAAATAAGCCCATTGCTAATTACATTTAAAAAAGGGAAATAACCCCGTTTTATACAGTCAATGGGAAGAACACAGATTTATGTGTGCTGTGTTTAAGTTACATACTTTTCTGTGTTTTGGTAGTAAATTAAACTCTCAGTAACACTTTTTTTTATTATGGCTGACTCGTTGCTTGTTTGCAGTCATGGGGAAGGCGGAGGGATCTGTGGCTCGGGAGGAGTGGCACGGTCACGTCACCGCTCTGTCTGTGGCCCCCGAGTTCAGAAGACTCGGCCTCGCAGCCAAACTCATGGAGATGCTGGAGGAGATCTCGGAGAGGTTTGTATACGCGTCTCACCCTGAAGTACACAACGCATACTGGACGTTGAAGTCTGTATCTGCAGACAGGAGATACATGTGACAGTGTTGGTGTCACAGAAGCAGACAGATCATTTACTTAAAGTGCTCATATTATGCCCATTTTCAGGTTCATAATTGTATTTAGAGGTTATATCAGAATAGGTTTACATGGTTTAATTTTCAGAAATCACCATATTTTTGTTGTACTGCACATTGCTGCAGCTCCTCTTTTCACCCTGTGTGTTGAGCTCTCTGTTTTAGCTACAGAGTGAGACCTCTCACTTCTGTTCCATCTTTGTTGGGAGTCGCACATGCTCAGTAGCTAGGTAAGGACTACTAGCCAGTCAGAAGTAGAGTATGAGGGCGTGCCCTGACAGTACCTAGGTAAGGACTACTAGCCAGTCAGAAGCAGAGTATGAGGGCGTGCCCTGACAGTACCTAGGTAAGGACTACTAGCCAGTCAGAAGCAGAGTATGAGGGCGTGCCCTGACAGTACCTAGGTAAGGACTACCAGCCAGTCAGAAGCAGAGTATGAGGGCGTGCCCTGACAGTAGCTAGGTAAGGACTACTAGCCAGTCAGAAGCAGAGTATGAGGGCGTTCCCTGACAGTACCTAGGTAAGGACTACTAGCCAGTCAGAAGCAGAGTATGAGGGCGTGCCCTGACAGTACCTAGGTAAGGACTACTAGCCAGTCAGAAGCAGAGTATGAGGGCGTGCCCTGACAGTACCTAGGTAAGGACTACTAGCCAGTCAGAAGCAGAGTATGAGGGCGTGCCCTGACAGTACCTAGGTAAGGACTACTAGCCAGTCAGAAGCAGAGTATGAGGGCGTGCCATGCTAGCAGCTAGGCGAGCATTATAACGTGTGTTACAAAGCGACGCACGTGTTCAAATTTTTCAAAATTCTTTTTTTCCTTTTCTTAATTTAAATTTTCTTTCTGGATGTGTACATCAGGCCCAAATATCAGACTTATATTGCCTCTTCTATGTGATTGTTTCACGATAAATGCCCAGGAAAAATTCACGTTTTTATATAAATACATATTTCCACTTTTCCCTTATAGGTTTTGAACATGTTGAAGGTTTAAATCCACTCAACACATAGGTCCCCCTCTCAGGTGTACCTAAGAGTGGGTCTGGGCAAGCTTCATTCACAGCCCATTTCCAAAGGGGCGTCACCAACGGACGCCGCTCAAATGCCTCTGGGTGCAATTGGATAGTCCTTCAACCAATCAGAGCAACGATCCGGGTGACGTAGCAGCGACAGCAGCATCAACGGGTTGCTGCGCTTCGGTGGCCGTCATGTTGAATGTAAAGAAAAAGCTGCTCGCCGTCGCTGCGCTGTCGTCATCATGTAAAGCCCGCCTCAACGGTTGTGATTGGTGCCTCGATTTGGGAAAATTGGAAATGGGCTTGAATGGGCTCTTGGCCAGACGGACTTGCAGAGCAAATCTCAAATTTGCCGGAAGTTCGTCAGGGTTTTACCAGACTAGGTTCATGTTTTTAATTCTGAAAATCAGTGTGTGATGAAATAACAGATGTTGTCTAGATCTGTGATGGCTGAAGTTATCTCATCATGGAAGTGTTGAACATGTTTTTATTTTATATATTTTTTTTATTTTAAAGGTTTAAATTCACTCAACACATAGGTACCCTGTGTTTAAAGTCATGTGTTGTTACCTTTTACCGTTGTCTTGTAGGAAGGGCGGATTCTTCGTGGATCTCTTCGTGCGCGTCTCCAACCAGGTGGCGGTGAACATGTACAAACGTCTGGGCTACAGCGTCTACAGGACGGTGATCGAGTATTACTCAGCCAGCAACGGAGAACCGGACGAAGACGCCTACGGTGAGAGGAGTTACCAAAACTGAAACCAGATCATTAACAGGATTTGGCAAGCAATTAAATGAGTCTCTTTTAAAGAAAAAAACTTGAACGGGGCAGAATGGGTACATTTAAAGTGGCATCAATTTGAAGATTCATTTCCTACTCTTCAGGCAGCTGTTGCATTTATTTATTTCAGTACAGTGAGACTGTCAACCTGCTCAATTTAGTCAAAACACTAATATTATGCTTTTTGGCTTTTTCCCTTTCCTTTATTGTGTTATATATCTTTTTGTGCATGTTATAGGTTTACAAAGTGAAAAAGCCCAAAGTCCTCCCCAAAGGGACTTACCATCTCCAACAGAAAACACTGTTCACAAACTGCTCCAAACAGCTCTATTGTAGTCCAGCCTTTACTTCAGAGACAAACGTGGTCACTTTGGAACACACGTTATAATGCTCGCCTAGCTGCTAGCATGGCACGCCCTCATACTCTGCTTCTGACTGGCTAGTAGTCCTTACCTAGGTACTGTCAGGGCACGCCCTCATACTCTGCTTCTGACTGGCTAGTAGTCCTTACCTAGCTACTGAGCATGTGCGACTCCCAGCAAAGATGGAACAGAAGTGAGGGGTCTCACATAACCTGATATGTGGTCTGATATAACCTCCAGTAACTGTCAAAACTAATCAAAAGTTATAACCGTGAATGCTGGGAATGCTTTGCTTTCAGGTGTAAGAAAAGAAAGCAGGTAATAACTATGACAAATTGTCTTTTCAGATATGGCTGGCTTAGTGTGGATGTATTCCACAGTCCCATACAGTGAAAACAGTGGATGGCACTGAGACCTTAAATGACAAATGTTCACATTAAAAGGGTCAGTTCTAGAGCCCGACCGATGTATCGGCGGGCCGATATTAGGCGTTTTCCAAACTATCGGTATCTGCGTTTATAATGGCCGATGAATGAATATTTAAAAAATAAAAACGGCTGAAACCCCCTTCAACCATGTTCAGTGTTGGCGTTGCATAGTCTGTCCACCAGAGGGCGCTATACAGCGTCCCTGTTGGCAACACGCTTTGATTTTTGTTAAGTGTTTTTTTTCAAAGGACTTTAAGATTCATATCTTAAGTTTGTATTTTTATACATTTTATTTATCAGAACTTTAATACATTTTGATGTTCCTCTGTTCTGTTGTACAACAAAACTGTTCATTTTTAAACCCCATTATCATATTTTTGTGATATAACCCAAATAACTAATGTTAGGGAAATCTGTTCAGGTTTTGTTACGCGTTTCTGGATTTAAAATATATATATATATTGGTTCTGCACATTTGGAAAATCTGTCTTTATAACACCCATCAGAAGAAGGAGCTGTTCCCCCAGAACAAGCAGAGACCTTTAGGTTTGAAAAACTGACAACTTTCTATTTGGTCTTTCCTTATTGCAGACATGAGGAAAGCTCTGTCCAGAGACACTGAGAAGAAGTCCATCATCCCGCTGCCACACCCAGTCCGACCAGAGGACATCGAATAACAGACGGTGGCTCTCTGACCCCTCTTCACCCGTGAATAATATGTAATAACAGACCCTGCTCAGTTACATTGTACATAGTTAAACTGTCACAGAGGCTGCTTACCACTTCAGTCATAGTCAGAGAGCCACACTGTACACATTTTAAGGTCCCGAAAGGATGAATTCCCATTTCCTGTAAATTCTGAATGAACATTTTCTTAAGAAATAACACAACAAAGTGGGATTGAATTGACGTTTGTATAATGCACAAAACATGGTCATACAATAAAGACTACTCGTGAGCTGGTTTTGTTAAAGAAAACATTCAGTAGAAAAATGAATCCAGGATGAGCGTCACCCTGAACGTTTGAGCGGGGAAACATGAATCTACTCTTTATCTTCATCTCCGCCCTCCTCTTTCTTTCCGTTCTCTTCCCCCTTTTTCTTCCCATCATCTTCATCATTACTGTCACTCTCACTGCTGCTGCTGCTGTCGTCTCGATCATCACACGTCTTCTCCTGTTCAGTTTCCGTCGCTGTGTTTCTGTCAGAGTCATTTTCCGGCAGGTTCTCGGGAGCAGCTGCGGGCTCGCCGGAGGGCGGCGATGTCGTCTCTTCGGCCGCTTCGGGAGACTTTTCTGGACTTTCGTCCTCCTGAATCTGCTGCCTCTTCCACATCTTTGCCATGGCCAGCAGCTTGAGGTTGGGCTGGTTGGCCGCGTCCTCTGGGAAGATGTAGTCGTAGTACTCCTCCCAGCCTGCGTCCGACTGAAAGAATCACAGACGAGAGATGAGATTAATTCCTGTGACTGGCTGCAAAGGATCATTGGGTAAACTTTACTTGAAGGTATATCTACATAAGAGTGACATGACACGGTCACGAATGTGTCAAATGTTTATGATGTAACGCTTCTGTCATGACAAGTTAGGGTTCATGACAGGGTCATGTCACTCTTATGTAGATACCTTCAAGTAAAGTGTTACCGAATTATTTTAATCAACATTTGAAATTGCCAGTGCAAAACTAAAATGTCTTAAGTCCTAAAGATATTCTGTTAATAATATGAAACTGAGAAAAGTAAACAAAAGGTCTGTAATGCTCAAAAGAAAATATCATTTTGGAACTTTATCTTTTTAAAAGATTATTCTGGGCATTTCCGGCCTCTATCTTTGACCGGACAGCTGAAGACATGAAATGGGAGGGGGGGGGGTCGAGGAGCACACCTCTATACACGGGCGCCTGCTCTACCAACCGCGCTATCCGGGCGCCCCATTTTGGAACTTTTGGCGGAACAAGAACTCCACACCGCTGTCTATTATCTTCGATACGACACCACGCCGCTCAGTTAGCAAAACCAGTTCTTACCCCGTCCTCGGCCGTCAGCTTCCTCCTCTTCTTCACCTTCTCTGGCAGCAGCTTCCGGACTCTGTCCATTGTGCTGTCGGAGCCAAACTCCCTCTCAAAGTCCCTCCAGGACTCCAGCAGCATCAGCCGCTCCTCCTTCTCCTCGCAGTTCCTCATGCCCTTGTTGGCCTCCTCGTAGATCTGCCGGCACTTCTCCAGCCGCTCGCCGCTGTCGATCGACAGCTCGAACTTGGCGTAGCTGATCCAAACCTGCACGAGAGGGGAAAAAAATAAGTCAAGAGTTGGTCGTCTCGCAGTCGTCGGTTGGTTGAAAAACAGAAAAATGGATCAGTCTGAATCCAGATCGTCAATGAGCACAGGGCGCTACGGTGCAGCCCTCACCTTGACGTGCTGGGTGCGCTGCAGCAGCCTTTTGTAAAGGTTCCGGGTGTTTCCAAACTCCTCCTGCTCAATCTCAAAGTCAATGTAGGACTTCCACAGCACCTGAAAACACAACAGACAGATGCTTTGAAGGCCCTCACGCACTGAATGCATTCCAGTCATGAAGGAAAGGATGGATATTGAACGAAGTACTTTGAAGATAAACTTGAACCTGCCTTCCACAAAGGACTATCAATGCAGTAGTGGGGAAAAAAACTAACTGTCCATATGTTTTGGAAATATTTGAGATTTCTTTAGTCCACATTCTAACCTGACGCAAGAGATGGTTTGTTACACAGAACTCTCTCTTAAAAAAAAAAAAAAAAGCCTTCAGCGGAAACTGTTTGGAAAAGAGAAGGCCTTTTTTATATATATATATATATATATATATATATATATATATATATATATATACGCGCGCGTTATCTAAACGGATTATAAAAAGCACACTAACTCAGTTTTCTAAACAGTTAGTTTTCAGACTAATTTAAAAAAAAAAAAAAATGTTTGCTCTATAATTTCACTTGAAGCTGTTCTGTGAAAGCACTTGTCAACAATGTCAACGCAGTATTGATATTGATGTATTTGGTCAAGATTATCGTGACATCTGATTTTCTGATCGCCCAGCCCTGGTGCGAGGTAATCCATATTCCCCGGCTCTGACAAAAGCAAAAAGGACGAAGACATGGATGAACAGAACGGCAAGCGATACCTCAGGCATGTCCAGCCGCGGCTGTCCGATGGCGAGTTCGAAGATGGCGCGGGCTCTCTCGACGTCTCCCAGGATGGTCTCCAGCTCCGAGAACTTGATCCAGGTGGTGCAGTTCTCCGGGCTGAACTCCAGGTACTTCTCGTAGAGCTTCCTGCAGCGGTCAAACTCACGCAGCTGCAGCTCCAGCTCGATGTAGCCCTTCAGCAGTTTGTTTTTCGGGCATTTGCCAATCGCTGTTCCCTGAAGGAGAGAAACGACAACAGGTGGAAAAATCACAGATGCAGTCAGAGTTCATCTGCTCAGTGTTTGTAGAGTGTAAAATGTCTTAAGTATTAAAAAAAAGTGACGTGTTTGCTTTGAAATTGATTAGTTTTGCCTGACTTTAGATATAACTGTCTGTGCATCTTACCAGATATTTGTTTTTATCGATTATGCGGTATCATAGTTTGAGTAGGGCTGCACAATTAATCGCAATTTTATCAAAATCGCAATATGGACTAGTGCAATATCCAAATCGCAGGGCGGGGGGAAATATCAAAAGGGGGAGGGGGTGGGGGGCATAACATGTGTCAAACATTTCTGAATTAAGTATTGTGGTGCTTTGTTTTGTACAGATCCTTGGGGAAAAAAAAAAAAAAAAAATATTATAATCACTTACATTTTGTATTTGAATATTTTTATAGGAAAATAAGAATGATTAAAAAAAAAAAAAAAAGTCCAATATCGTGGATCATACTGCAATCATATCAGTCAAAATAATCGCAATTAGATATTTTCCTCACATCGTGCAGCCCTAAGTGTGAGGTATTTTTTAAATTTTTATATTATGTAAGGGCTGCACAATGTGAGGAAAATATGCGAAAACGTTGAATACCACGATAACTATATTACTTGCGATAAATAAACAGATATTAAAGTGTGCTCAGTTCTGCTAACCTGACTCCGCCAGATGGATTGCTTCGCATTTGCTCGGCATATCCGTCTGGGAACTTTCCGTTGGAGAACTTTTGGAAAGTGGCGAAAATCCTGGTTAGCTGATTGGATAAACCATCTGTCTATCACCACTATGTTGGTGATGGACGGGCCAAATCAACCAATCAGATCAACGATATATCAAACTCTTGCCGAAACCAGTCGGGAGAAGAGCAAAAACATCTTTTCCTCCGAGAAAAGCCTCCAGTGCCGTTTTTGCTCTTCTTTCAACGAAGGAATACTTTCTAATGCGCGATAGCTACGCTCATCTCATCCGTGGAAGCCGTCGCGTTGTTTAGACTGAACAGTCGCTTCTCGTTGCGTCACACCTAAACCCGCCTCAAAACCAACGCTGATTGGTCGGTCGCTTGGCGAACGGCTCTGAATTTTCTGTCTCAAGATGCCAGACTGATCTGCGAGTGGAAAACTGGAGCTCACGAGATCAGGACGCTCTCACGAGGCTACAGTTCTGCTGCTTTCAGCAAAGCTTCTAGGGTAAGAGGCTAGGGAATGCATTATGTCAATGATGGGTCCCCACAAAGATAGTGAAACAAATGTGTGTGTGTGTGTGTGTGTGTGTGTGTGTGTGTGTGTGTGTGTGTGTGTGTGTGTGTGTGTGTGTGTGTGTGTGTGTGTGTGTGTGTGGATGCATTCGTGTATGTGCTCCAGCTATTGTAAACTCGCGCATGTGTACAACTGAAATCACGCTTTTGCTATTACAGAGAGAGTAAGGTACAGAAAAGGGACCAATCTCGGTTCAAATGTGAACAGTACAAAATCCTAATGTTGACCTTAAACGACAATATATACATTTTGAAAACTCATCGGTTTGATGAGTGAATCTTACCATGACCTTTCGGGCTCCCTGCAGGTTCTTCTGCCGGATCTCAAACTGAGCGTAGAGCAGCCAAATCTTAGCGAACGTGAACTGAAACCAAAACATGAGATTATCCCAACCTGGTAACAACAGTGCCGAGACTTTTGTGTGTGTGTATCTATCTATCTATCTATCTATCTATCTATCGAGAGAGACTCGCACAAGAAAAAGCAAATATCTGAATTACCTTTTTATGCGGGATGAGGTCCAGAGAGGCCTGGTACACCTGCCTCGTTTTCTCAGGATCCTAGGGGAAAAAAATTAAATATGTAGTATGTATTCAGCATAATGAGCACAGCTTAGAAATCTTAATTAATGAGAAATTTAAGCTGACTGACACAGTAAGTAGTTTGTGAGGAAACTTCTATTCTGTCAACAACTTTTTTTATTTGAATTTTTCTAACTCGACACGTGTATGCGGGATTCCTTTCCCAGTGGTCTGTTGAGGTAAAAATGAAGGTTGATTATGATGATGAGGAGGAAAGTCGGTAGACGGACCTTGACCTCCAGCTCTTCGTACAGCGCGTAGTTGATCCACAGATAGATGTATCGCTTCCAGTGTCTCTTCTCCTGGATGGGGGGGATGTTGGCGATGGCCCTCTCGTAAACATCTCGCACCGTGTCGGGGTCGGCGTCGTTCTCCACCAGGCGCAGGTAATCGAACCACGCGTCGTAGTTGTGTGGGTTCGCCTGGTGGAAACAGAACAAGGTCAGCGATGAGGACAGGAAGTAACTTTTTCCAATATGTTGCTCACATAATCCTATTGCCGTCTAGGGCTGCATGATGAGGAAAATATGCAAACAATATTACTTGCGATAAATTAACAGATATTAAGAGTGTACTCAGTTCTCTCTGTTGCTTTCAGTATTCTTTTAAAATACAACAACTTGATTGTTGAATTTAAAACAAATAATTTCCAACATTCTTTTATTGAACAAATTGAACAATGACTTGACAAAGACAGGCACCACTAAAAATGACATATACACTTTAAAGTGCAGTTTTCTACTGATATTTTCTTTCAACTAACACAAAAAATCTCATAGTATCTATCGATTTTTTCCAAAGCGACTTACAATTGCTATATATGTCAGAGGCCACACGCCTCTGGAGCAACTAGGGGTTATGTGTCTTGCTCAGGGACACATTGGTTGATGTATCACAGTGGGAATCAAACCAGGATCTCCCACACCAAAGGCATGTGTCATATCTACTGCACCATCACCAGCATCATAGAGAGAGATCATTTCTATTTAAACAAATATTCAAGAGAACATTAGCCGAAAAGTGTCACACACAGGACACAGTTCTGTTTAGGGTTGGTTATCGTTTGGATTTTTACGATTCCGATGCCCATCCGGTACTTTTAAAACAATTCCTAAACAGATTCTTGAAAAACTGAAAAAAATGACACTAAAGATGTAATGTGTTTACTAGCGATCACGTGCAGTGAATGGTTAATATGCTTTTACGTCCTTTTTGGTGAAAATATGGCATTTTAAAAGTAGCCTACATTTACGGTAGCTAGCTAACGTAGACTACAGAAAGTGTGATATTTTTACGTCCGTTTCGGAGCGACAGAGGGAAAATATTTCAGTCGACACATTAAGTGGAACCGAAATGAGGAACCGAAATTTGCGTTCTAATCCGGTCCGATTCCTACCGGTTGCGTAGGAACAGGTTCCATAGTGGAACCGGGTTTCTGTACCCAACCCTAGTTCTGTTCAGGACTCAATGATCCAATAAATGGAACTTTGTATTCATGTGAATCAAAGATGAAGAATTTTTTAAGGCCTTTATTTTGACAGGACAGTTGAAGACATGAAAGGGGAGAGAGGGGGGAACGACATGCAGTAAAGGGCCGCAGGTTGGAGTCAAACCCGGCCCGCTGCGTCGTGGAGTAAACCTCTACATATGGGCGCCTGCTCTACCAACTGAGCTATCTGGGCGCCCCTGGTTTTTTTTTTTTGTAAAAACCTGAATGTGCAACATTGATTTTCCACGATAAATACCTTGACTTCCTCCTCATACTGGAACCTTCGTTTGCTGACGATGACGTCCTCGATTCCCCTCCGGTCTCCGAACTTCTTCTCGAACATCGTGTAGAATTTGAAGAGCTCCTGCGCCTGGTGTTTGGGGATCCTGTCCAGAGCGTACTTATAGATCACCCGGACGCGTTCAAACTGTCAAGCAACGGGATGTTTCACACAATCACTCAACAAGTCATTCAACAAGCAAAGACAGCCAACACACGTCTGTCAGGTTAGTTCCACAATCTAAAGACAGGGTTATCAACATTTTTGATAAGTCTCCAGCATAACAAGAAACCAAAGGCTCCGATTTGAATTCATTAACGCTGTTACAGGTCGGTCGTGTTCTCCACAAACCTCTTTCTGTGTCTCCTCGAACTTGGCGAAGGCCACAAAGAGGTTTTCGTCCACATGAACCTCTCCGAAGAACTCCACCGCCCTCTCGTACACCTTCCGGCTGTGGGCGATGTAGCCGTGCCTCTCTTCAAAACGAGCGTACTTGATCCAGTTCTTCACCTCGGGATGAACCATGACGAGTGCAGGGGGGTTAAAGAGTGTTTACACAAACTTACACATTTTTCAAGCAAAGACACCAAATATTCTCTGGTTTTAGCGTTTCTAATAAGGATAGGCCGATTATCGGCCCGTTTTTGGGCAGTTTGCAGATGATCTGTATCTGCGTTTTATTTGCCTGATAACGATTAAGTTAATGAATTAAAAAGTGTTACTTTAGCACTACTACAGCTCTGTGTTATTAAATAATTGCTTAAAGCGTTTAAAAAACTGTTGTGTCGGAGTTTGTAAAATCTAAATTTTGACTTTTCATTTTCACTGTAAATGCATATCGCTTTCATTAACTACTAATAATCAGCATCAGTATTGGCCTTTAAAAACCAGTATCGGTCGATCCTTAATCTCTCATGTGAGGATTTACTGCTTTTTAATGATTTATATCACTGTAAATGGGTCTATGGGTTTTGGACTGTTGGTCCAACTGGGAACTATATTCTCAGAAGGCGAAGCACTGCTACTTCTGCTACTTGGGCGGAGTGATTTGCTCGCAGCACCTGAGAAGCCCTGTGGTGAGGAGCAGAGAGTAACAACGGTGCTTTCAGGTGTTGCGTTAATCACTCCGCCCAAGTAGCAGTGTTTCGCCTTCTGAGAATATAGTTCCCAGTATGTATACAGTTAGAAGATGGCTGTGTCTCATGTGACCTTGTTATTTGTACACGCTGTGACTATACAAATAACATGTAAATAGGAAAAGGTTGGCGTTATTTTTTCACTTATTGGGAGCAGTAGGCTAGATGGAGCCGGTTACCTCCAGGATCTGTGCTAAGCTAGGCTAGCAGTGGGGTCGTCAGACAGAGTTACAGCACGCACGGAGATGAGAAGGGTATGTATGGACTTATCTAACTCTGGGGGATACGGTGAATAAGACAAAGTCCCAATAAGTCGGCGTGTTCCTTTAGCTGGCAGATCAAAGGTTAATTCAAATAACCGTTAGGTGCAGCCCTAATGATGAACTTGAACTTTATTTACGCTTTTGGCTGAATGACATAACTTAAATTTGAACATTCTTTGAGGGAGGACCATAATGTGCCTCCTTGTGTGTTCAGTTTTCTTATCTTAAAAGTGTTTGTGCCCATTGTTTTGAACGGCCACTTTTCCTGCACAGTCCTCGTCGCTGCTTAAAATCCTGAAGTTTGAATTTGGCATAGCACCACCTTCTCTCGGTGGATTAATACTCAGAACACAACACGGGGAACACCACCAGAAAGGATATATCGCTCATAAATGGTGCGAGCTTTGTCCACTTCCTTGTAGCGCAGCTCAAAGTTGATGTAGGAGTGCCAGGCCTGCTCGTCTGGCTCCCACTCCATCCAGCGCTCAAACGCCTGCCTGCAGCCGGCGACGTTCCCCAGCATCTCCTCCATGTAGGTGTACTTGTACCTTTGGCAGGACAAAAAAAGTCAAGGGGAATTTAAATCAGAGGAACGCGTTTGGATAGCCATGTAGAAAAACTAAAGTTAAAACACACACCAGAGATTCTCTCCATCGGCACTTTACAGGCACATGAAGCTTTTCGGAGCTTCAACCATCCATTCTAAATAGATCCAAGTCTTTCTCTTCCTGTATTTTCTAATGGAAGGTAGCCAATCACCCGTTCCCAAGCAAAGCAATCCAACTGAAAAAAGAATCTACTCTACAATTTAGGAGTCCATTCCACTAACAAACAAACTGTCAGCTACAAACTTAATTCGTACCAGAACTGGTTGACTCGCGGGAGGATGGTGATGGCTCTGTCCCAGATGTTGCGGGCGTGGTTCACCTGCCGGCTCTTCATCTCCATCTCGGCATACTTCAGCCACAGAGTGATGTTGCGGTGGTCGACGTCCAGCGCTCGCTCGTAAATGGAACGAGCCCTGAAACCGGAGGAAGCAGCGGTGAGGGAAAACTATACAGCAGAGATGTGTGTGGGACTGTGAAGGTGGGGAGGGGGGGTGGCTACGGCACACTACCTCTGGATCTCCTTCAGGCTTTCCTCCCATTGTGCGTATTTGATCCAGTTACTGATGACAGTGCGATTCTTTCTGATGTTGTCCTCAAACCCCTGAAAGACACAGGCAGTAGTATGACAATAGCCAAAAATACAATAAAGTTGTCCCATAGTCTTTCTGGTGGGTGTCTGAGCAAACATCCAACAGTGTGATCTCACACCTCACACTATCAACTGACCAATACACGCTGCATTGAACAAGTCATGACTTTAAAATGTACAATACGAATTGGAGAATCTCAGCTTATTTGGGGCAGATTTCCCCACTTGAATACGGCACGTTTAAATCCAAACATGCCATGTCAGTGGAGAGATTGAAAGGCGAGCGCTTACCTTCCTCTTCCTGAGTTTGTAATCGTTCAGCTCCTCCTCATCGGTGATCTTCTGTTTGGGTGGCGGCGGCAGAAGTTCGAGCTCCCTCTCCTTGGCTTCCCTCAGCAGCTGCTCGGCAGTGATCTGAACCTCTGCGGGAGCTTTATTCTTCACCTGAAACACAACAAGAAGTCATTTAAAATGATGCGGCTCCAGTCGTGGGCATAATGTCCCAATGCTCTACATGTCTTAATGCTAAACATCCGTAACCTGTTAAACTGTCTTATTTCTTTCATCCCATGACATTAATGATCTAGCGTATCAAGTTGAAAGTTCAAGTCAACACTAAACCTACACAAAACAGGAATTGAACACAATGTTCCATTAAGTAAACTGGAAGTCTTTAAAAGGTCCAATGTGTGCAATTATGTAAGCACATAATGTAATCTGCAAACTGCTGCCCTGGTTAAAAAAACAATGCAACTGATCTCAGCTGGTATTCTGTCTATAATGGAGTGGAATGGACATTTCTAAGTGACCCCAAACTTTTGACCGGTAGTGTATTTGTTGAAATCCGTGTTAGTGAGCACTTCTCCATCCACCTGACAGGTAATTAGACAGCATGATTATTACACAGGTGTACCTTGGGCTGTTCACATTAAATGACACCGATTATGTGCAGTCAGTGTTAGCTCAGTATCTTTTTTTTTAGTTGTATATAGTCAGACAGCTTAATGTTAGCGGTTGTCGAGCTCATGCGGGTTCCGTCTGGCTAACGTTACCACTCTCAAACAATACTTTCATGTATATTCATAGCCGAGGTGACAGCTATATACTATCTGGTAGTGGTTAAAAGCAATAGTGCGCACTATCTGGCGCTTTGCTCAATCAAAGTTTAGCGCTAACTATTTGTTAGCATTAGCTTAGCCGAAGTCAAGAGCTCATGGCAGTTGTATTGAGCTTTGTTTTCTTACCTTCGCCACCTTCGGTATCCGCTGTTTGCCCGCCGCGGTGGAAGCCATGGCTAATGGCAGGTTTAACACCAAAGACACTGAACAATTAAGCAACCAAACGCACGTAAAACGTTTAGAAAACAACACAACTAAAACCAGGTACCGAAACGTTTTGGCAACATTAAGCGCCAGCCACCATGACAGTACCCAGAATGCCTTGCGAGCACCAAGTACAAGCCAATCAGAGGCAGAGTAGGGTCATGCCTTCGCCATCGTTGGAAGGAAAAAGCTGCATTCACGTGCTCCTCGGATTGTCGCATTTCCCGAGTTTAAAAAACTCGTTTTTCCGACTTCGGTATGTTCATGAGCTTTAAATCCATGGTCTATGTTCGTAATGTGGGAGGAAACATGAACGCTACAAAGAAGATGTGTTGTATTTTATTGCTTAGAGCGTTTAAACAATATATATTTCCAGTATTCATTTCCGGTTTGAAGCTTTATACTAGCTCCAGTCGGCCTATATTTCCTAAAACCACTAAAATATTGTGTTACTAATAATCTAGGTCACTGTATGTGGACAGCAACAAACAGTTACAACCTAATATCATGTTACAAATTACATGAGAGCAAAAATTGATTTGATGATGAAATTATTTACTTTAGTCTGCCATGGCTGCAAATTTGGAAAATCGTTTAGCAAAAACGTCCGAAATGTTGTCCTGACTTAAGGGGGCGTTCACGTGTATTCTCCCAGTGGGGTGCTCCTTTTTCCGAATATTTCGACACCACGTGAATGCAACAAAATATCGCTCCGTTGCTATGGTTACAGGGCTTGTGTTAGCTAACGGCTGGGACGATAACGAACATTAAGTAAACTTAGAGTTTTTTTTGAGGAAGCTACGTATATTTTTGGTTTCTAATTTTAACCCACAAGCAATGTAAAGTTAAATAGACCAGCGCCGTAATTTATTTAGGGGGAAAGTCAATGTGCGACAGCAGGTGAGTAGCTAACGTTAAGAGTTGTTATGGGCTAGCTAATGTTAGGACTGCAACTAACGTTAGGCAAGGCAAGGCAGCTTTATTTGTATAGCACATTTCAGCAACAGGGCAATTCAAAGTGCTTTGCATGAAAACAGATTAAAAAAAATAAAAACAGTTAAACATAAAAGCAGATAAAATAGGAGATTTTAGGCTGCTAGTATGGGACAATGTATAAATAGTATTAGTGGTATAGTATTAATGTAGCTATAGATAGTTAGTGTTAAGATAACATAGCTAGGACGTCTGTTGTTGGTGTTGTTGGTATTGTCCAGTGGTGGAATGCAACTAAGTACCTTTTCTCAAGTATTGTACTTTAATACTTCCATATATAAAACAGTATTTCTATTTTATGCAATATGCTTGTAGACTACTCCACTAACTTTACATTTCAGGGGTAGCTACATATCTTAATTTTTACTCCACTAGCTATTTGTCTGACAGCTTTAGTTACTTTTCAGATAACAGTTTTTCATCCCTTTTCCTGTCCAGTGACAACCATGTATCTCCAGATGTGTTGGTGTTGAATAGAGCTGGGCGATAAGGAGAAAATCAAATATCACAATATTTTTGACCAAATACATCAATGTCGATATTGTGGCGATATTGAAGGGTTCGCTATTGGTGCTTTCATAAGTATTTACACAATGAGAGTTTTGATAAATAATCACCAATAATGTGGATACCATGGCAAATTATAAAACAGTAAGTAAGTCTGGTAAGTCCAGAAAAGTACATCACTTCACTGTAATGCAGCCTTTAAAACCAGGAAAAGACAACACTTGTGTCATATAAGAAATACTACGACATCAAAAATGTAAAACGATAACTATCTTATTAAGCCAAAAAAAGTCCTTAAAAAACATATTGGATCAGCTGAAAAATGCCACAAACATCAGATATAGTAGGAAACCACTCACATTAAATATTTTACTGCACAGTAAGTGCTTTCACGTTTCATACTTTCAATACATTTTAGCCTATAATACTTAACTTTTACCACAGCTTTAATCGGTCCGAGTGAAGATGAGGACCATAAGTTCAGCCAGTGGCCAGGAGGAAGCTGTGAGCGTCAGAAGAAGCGAATCAGCCGATGCTCAGGGGATTGACCGCCTCATCAGCCCCTCAGCCCTGGCAGTTTTTGGAAGGGTCAATGCAATTCATCTTCTGTAAGACAAATGGAAAAAAAATGTGCCTTGCGAGTAATCAAATTACTGCTGACGTACTTGTAGTGTTTTGTTTGCAAAAAGTGCTCATATTATGCTTTTTGGCTTTTTCCCTTTCCTTTATTGTGTTATATATCTTTTTTGTGCATGTTTATAGGTTTGAAAAAGCCCAAAGTCCCCCCCAAAGGGACTTACCATCTCCAACAGAAAACACTGTTCACAAACTGCTCCAAACAGCTCTACTGTAGTCCAGCCTTTACTTCAGAGACAAACGTGGTCACTTTGGAACACACGTTATAATGCTCGCCTAGCTGCTAGCATGGCACGCCCTCATACTCTGCTTCTGACTGGCTAGTAGTCCTTACCTAGGTACTGTCAGGGCACGCCCTCATACTCTGCTTCTGACTGGCTAGTAGTCCTTACCTAGGTACTGTCAGGGCACGCCCTCATACTCTGCTTCTGACTGGCTAGTAGTCCTTACCTAGGTACTGTCAGGGCCCTCATACTCTGCTTCTGACTGGCTAGTAGTCCTTACCTAGGTACTGTCAGAGCACGCCCTCATACTCTGCTTCTGACTGGCTAGTAGTCCTTACCTAGGTACTGTCAGAGCACGCCCTCATACTCTGCTTCTGACTGGCTAGTAGTCCTTACCTAGGTACTGTCAGGGCACGCCCTCATACTCTGCTTCTGACTGGCTAGTAGTCCTTACCTAGGTACTGTCAGGGCCCTCATACTCTGCTTCTGACTGGCTAGTAGTCCTTACCTAGGTACTGTCAGAGCACGCCCTCATACTCTGCTTCTGACTGGCTAGTAGTCCTTACCTAGGTACTGTCAGGGCACGCCCTCATACTCTGCTTCTGACTGGCTAGTAGTCCTTACCTAGGTACTCCCCAAAGATTTAACAGAAGTGAGATGTCTCACTCTGTAGCTAAAACAGAGAGCTCAACACACAGGGTGAAAAGAGGAGCTGCATTAAACCATGTAAACTTATTCTGGCACAACCTGCAAATACAATTATGAACCTGAAAATGAGCATAATATGATCACTTTAATGTTGCAGCGCTATCTGAACGTGATTCTGTGGTTCTTGTTTCCTCTCTGCTCCCCCTGGACCCTCCAGAGAGAAAGCCAATCTGGCCGTGACCCTGGCCAATGAAAAGGATGACATCCTGGCCCACGCTTCCTTCCTCGACCACCCCGTTGGAGACTTGGTGGATCCGACTCACTGGCAACCTTTCCTGCAGAAACACTTCAAAGCTGGAAAATGCACAGTCGGTATCATTCACAAATTAAGATCATAATCCAAAGGGTTGCTGATGTAGGGATGTTTTTCACTGGATGCTCATACTTATGGAGGACGGGACCTGCCAAAATAAAAAAATGAATAAATGACTCAATAAATAATTAAATGAATATGTTGTCTTTAAATGGAACAACATACTATTTAAAAAAATGACATAAATTGGTGTTTCTGTATTATTTTCCCTATTTATTTACATTTCTTTTCAATTATCCATTTTATTTATTTATTTAATGTATCCCTTTGCATGTATCTATTTAGTTTTGCATTTATTTTAAATGTAGTTATTCATTGTACATTTATTTAACTTTTTTCCCCCAAAAATCTAAAAAATAAATAGTTTTCCATCAACATTTGGTGGAATTCTTTTTAATTCATAAGGAACACTGGTAACATGTTTTATACTTTCTGTGAATACAATCCAATATATCTTATTTTCACATATGTATTTTGTAAAATAAAATAGTAAAACAAATAATTTAAATAGAAATCTCAATTTATGTCACATTTTATCAATAAAGTAATGCCTAAACTTTTTTTTTTTTTTGGTTTAAAGGTGACGTAGGTAGGATTCTGAAGATCCAGGACTTAGCCAAAAAAATTGAACATCGACAACTTCTCAGTCCCTCCCCCCTTTCTGCTAAAGCCCAAAACGGTCTCCTAAGCCCCTCCCCCCACGAGCGACAGCTGTGCACGATAGAGGGGGTGGGGGACCTATCTGCAGTGTGTGCGCGGTTAAGGGGGGAGGGGAGGTCGCTAAGAAATGCGTGTGCATGCGAAGTGATTGACACGCAGTTATTAATTATATAATTTTTTTTTTTATTTTGGCAGTTTCCGTCCTCCATACATACTGTAGTTTTTAATTGCATAAGATCTGATTTCTCTTTGGTCCCAACAGAGCTACTCTGTCTATATGCTCATAATAACAGTTTTTCACGATTTTAAAGCTAAAGATTTAAAGAAAAGTGCTTCTTAAATGAGGTGAAATGAAAGTTAACTGACACCTGGAGAAAAACTGGCTTAATCTTCTCACCTCTACAGCCTTTGAACACACTCTTCCTCCACCTTTTCGTGGCGGAGCCGGAGTTTGCCACAGCAAGTGTCAAGGAAATAATGAGGTATACAAAAAAGTGTATATAAGAGAATAAAACATAGCCATATGTCACTTCATTTACTGTTTTGTATGGCGAAGCATTTATAGACAGCTGGACTGTAAAGTTCTGAACGTTACACTGTCGGGGTTCAACTCCCAAATGTCATGCATATAAAAAAACGGTAAGATGCAATGTCTGCCAAATTCTTATTCCCTTGTTGCTATGCTTCTTCTTTACAGGGCTGTCTTTAACGCCATCGCAGAGCTTGAATACATCTGCTTGGTTAGCCCGAACGTTGGCAGTTTAGGTGAAGAACTACTTCAAATGTATAATTAAGTTTATCATCAATTATTTAACCCTGATGTTGTCCTCCCGGTTCAAAATAAGCAGGTTTTTTTTGGCGCTTAGTTCAACATTTTTGGCACTTTTTTCCCCCTTTACCACCAGTATTTTCACCACTATAACCAACTTATTAACACTAGTTTTACACTTATTTTCGGAGTTCCTGGCCAATAAACCTCATTTATATGAAATTATCTAATTTTTGTATTAGAAAAAAAACAGAAATTATGAATGATTTTGACTAAAAGTTAAGATCAGAGGAATGAAGGTAATGGATAATCACAGATATGTCAAAGTTTAGTCAGGATAATGCTGTAAAATTGAATAAAACACCCAAAATTCTGATCCTTAATTTCACTTGTGAAGAGCGTTTTATAGAACCATCCATGTTATGTTGCGGCAATTTGGTCGAAAAAAACCCAAATGTCTGATATAGAGACTTTGTTAACGTGTCAAATTGGACCCGAGGACAACAGGAGGGTTAAAAATGAACTTTGAGGAGACCGAGTCTTGTGATTGGTGTTTGTGCAGAGCGGGCGCTGGATGAGATGTTTGAGCCGCTGCAGCGCCGGACTTGCCCCGGGCCTCAGTGCTTAGCATTCATCTGCCACAGAGAAAAGAACTGTCCACGGCTTCATATCCGCCCCGCCAGGTGATTTCAGCGGATTCCTCCCAACCAACAAAACATCTTCCCACAAAACAGTGAAACTTTTGTATAACTCAAATATGTGGAGTGCATATTCATATAGTGCAGTGGAAAGGTTGTGGAGATCTAGGTGCTGGGCATGCATGTGAACATTTGCCTTCATCTTGAGCATGTCATGAACTGGCTGGATTGCCCTCTTTAAAAAGAATGAAGCAGGCAGTGTGACAATTAGGGCTGCACGATATGAGGAAAATATGCGATAAGGTTGTTGAATATCACGATAACGATATTTATTGCGATAAGCAGATATTAAAGTGTACTCAGTTCTGCATTTCTGCTGCTTTCAGTATTCTGCTTAAATACAAAAAATGTTGAATTTAAAACAAACGAAAGGAAATATTTTCCAACTTTATTTTATTGAACAAATTTAACATTGAATTGAATACAGAAGGCACCACTAAAAAAGAATGACAGTATCTTTTTAAACTGTAATTTTCTACTGATATTTTCTTTCAACTAACACAAAAAATCTCTGTCTATCGCGATATGTCGCAGCCTTTCGCAATGTGTATAATGCGGCAGTTAATATTGCGATAACGATAAAAAATGATATATTGTGCAGCCCTAGTGACAATAGTTAAATTGCAGCAGAATGCGTTGGATGCGGATCTTTTGTGCTGTAACTGAGTTAAAGGTGCTGTAGGTAGGATTAGGAAGATCCAGGACTTAGCCAACAAATTTGAACATAGACAACTTCTCAGTCCCTCCCCCCTTTCTGCTAAAGCCCAAAACGGTCTCCTAAGCCCCTCCCCCCACAAGGGAGAACGTGTGCATGAGCAGTGATTGACAGACAGTTAGACACCCCCCTCTGGCCCTGATTGGTGCATCTGTGCAACCACTGTGTTGTCTTCCCTTCAACCTTGAAAAAAACACTTTTTTTCCAACGTTTTTTTCACAGTTTGTTTTTGCTTTTTCCAACGTTTTAAATTTTTACATCTTTCTTCTACACATTTTCAGCGCTCATTTTTACGTCCCATATTTTCTGATGTAAAACAAAAAATCATGTAGTTCTACTAGAACATTGGGTCAGTTTCAGCAGATATGACAGAAAGTTAGTTTTATAAGTCTTACCTACTGCACCTTTAAGTTAAAGCTGCATTATTAGATTTTTTTTAGGCCACTTGGGGGCAGAAGAACTTGCAACAAGGTGACAAACGTGCCGCAAAACCGAAACTATGAACCAAAAGAGGCTAAAAGTGACGATTTTAAAGAGCTGCAGAGTTGGTGATAATTATTAGTGGGTTAAGCACTGTCCGCCTTTTCATGTTGTATAAAATATATTGGTTGGTTGAGCTTTAAGATGTAGGCTACTACTTTTTCTGTACATTACAGGGTAGAAGATCATGATGACATCATGTGCGTGTTTGCGGAGCAGACCAAACTTCTGTCGGTCATCGACCAGCCGTACTTCCTGGCAGAGCTCATTGAGGCACAGGACGAGAAAAATCACAGCGCTGTTTGTGAGGTTTGTTCCAACTTTTAGCCTTTTCCTCACTTAAACACACAGAATCACATCTTTGTTTGTTTTTAGTTCAGGGTCAATTTTGATCTCGGTTTCGAAACATCACACACAGAAGCTATTAAATTGAGGAACTAGTTCAACCCTCCTGGTTTGTCAGATCTTATGTGAGTTATGTGAGTTGGCGACGCCTTCTCACTCCCATCGCATCAAAAAGTGACACTTGGTCAGGTGCCTTTGGCGTTTGTTATTGGCGCAAAAAGTCTCTTGCCGTAACTTTTTGATGCTCTGGGTCGGCACGTACGTTTAACTGACATGCTGCACAAGAACTGTACAGTTAGGTTTAAAGAAAAGATGATGGGTGGGGTTACAAAATGTAGCTTTCAATGACACACGGACAAAAACGGGACATGAACCCCCCGTCTCCTGGTTGAAAGTCTTGTTGTTTGACCCATCCACTCCCCCAACCAACCTCCTAACGTGGGTTTACGGTCTTTCATACTACTCTCTCTTAAAGCTGTTACACACCAACCAGACGGCCGACCGTCGGCAGAAAAGCCAGTCGGACTGATCAGTCGGGTCCCCGAGGTCCAAAAAAATGCCTCAAAACACACTGAGGCGACACCGAATTGAGCGTACGCTCTGCACGTAATACGTCTCCATAGCAGCAGGCGGCGCTTCTCTGTATTGTTTCCCAGAAAATGAAAACCGGCAGCTGATAGGACGAACGCGTCGGTTCTTTTTTCTCCGGAAATTCACAGCCAGACTGTCACCGTGGCTCGTTCAGAATACGATCTCATATTGGACTAAAATAGTTCACTGAAACGTGTTCCTGAGAACATGTTAAGAGAGAAATAGGCCGTGCAGTTTCTGAATCTGTCTTCATTTCAGATCAACAAAGGTCAGTTTAAAAGCTTTTCGTCAGATTTTGAGAGACTCATCCGCTCACCATTTCCGGGTGAGTCCCGACTGCCCTGTCTCCGACTGAGCATATTGGGTCGGCCAAAATAAAGGCCAACAGCTCCTCGGATGGACGACGGCACGGAACACACCGAACAGACTCGAGTCACCGACCTTGCCAGACGGTCCAACGGCAGATTATCGGGTTGGTGTGTCAGGGCCCTTGATACTTCGTCATCTTACAGCGCCACGGTCGAGCTGCTGCTCTGCTCGGTGTGTCCCATACAGACGCTAAAGGGTGATTTTTGCGTCTGTATCTGACGCTCAGAGCCCCTGACCAAGCGTCAGTATTTGACGAGTTGGGAGTGAGAACGGGTTTCATTTGTTCCCAGTCAGATGCTCTGACTGATTGTCAGAAAGCCTGCCGGGGTCCGTTCCCTCGGGATGACAGATCTTCTCTCCCTTCCCCTCCCCTCCAGTCGGGCTGACATGTGTTCATGGCACCAGCATATGGCAGATACAAGCTAACACTTGGCCAAGACATGCTCTCACTGAACATATTGTGTCCAGACATCTGAAGCATTTTGGGTTTTTTGTCTGAATATGTTCAGCACTCAGAGAAGCAGTCGGTCAGACGTTGCCCCAGAGGGTTGGGCTGTTCCCTCTGCTGAATGCCACAACCTTTTTGTTAAGCTACAGAATATGTTGTTTCTCTTATCCTGGTAGATGATCTGTTACAGACACGCCATTATTTCAGTCCAAACTCAAACCAGCGTGAGAGTCAATAGATGTTCGTGAACCCAATTTCAAATAATGATAAAGATATATTAATGATCACATAAAAAAAAAAAAAACAGTACTTATGAATTCTAAAAAATGTTTTGCCAACTTTCGCCAAGATCATGATTCTAAAAATATCTCTGTACTTCACTCACTTGTCAAACAGTGTGGGTGGTGCTGTGATACCTTTTTTTCTTTGCCAGTACTACCAAGTTCTGCTACTGCTGTTTATTTAGACCAGAAACTTAAAAGACTCATCTCAGGAGAGAACAGCTAGCAGCAAGTGTTTGAAACAGAAAATGTTAAAAAAAAACCTTCATGAGCTAGCTGGGTTATAGACAGACGAAAAAAGGGAAATAGCATTAAAGATGTCTGTGTGTTTTCTCTAAAGGGTGATGGAGTCGCCATGGGCTTCATCAGGGTCACTTCTGATGTTGATTTGAAACGGCTGCACGACAGCTTTGAGCTGAGTGGGATAGACGGTCTGTACGAACCGCAGCAGCTAAAACAGGACGACACTGCTGCTCAGTCCGACTCAAAAGAAGAAGATGAAGATCCAACAAAAACCCAAACCGCCGACTCACAGCAGGTAAATCACTGCCACTGTGAGTGTTGATCACATAAAAAAAGATTGGAATTTACAGCTAGTAGTTGTAGTATTTGAATATACAATAATTATAATTTAATTTACAACCCCCCAATAATAAAAACTGGGCTTTTTCCAAAGTTTTTGTTCCTTTTTAAGATTTTCCGTTGCTTTTTGGGACGTATTTGTTGTGTTTTCAATGTTTTCTTCGCTCTTCCGGCATTTTTGTCGCTTTTTTCAACATTTTTGTCATGTTCTTCAACATTTTTTTGGCAATTTTTTCAACATTTTTGTCAACTTTTTCTAGTTTGTTTTAGCAGTGTTTCGTAGTTTTAATCTCAGGACATTTTTAAGGGATTTTTTGACACTTTTTTCAATGTTTTTGTTGCCTTTTTTTGAATTTTTGCCAATTTTTGATGTTTTTGTGCTATATTTAGTCCATTTAGACATGTCCCAGGACCTTCCTTGATAGTTGAGATCCCCCAATGTTAAATAAAAAACTATTCTTTTTAATAAATAAGATAAAAATAGACCTACTGTTGCCACATTTCTCCTGTTTAAGTGCAAATGTGTTAATCAGTTAACTTAAAGAGCTTTGATGACCTCCTAATTATTATGTCATGGGAAGTTCAAAATAAAGGTGCATCTTAAAGATATGTATCAATGTTTTCATGTTGCATCGATGACGGTGTAGTTTTCAGTCTTTATCTTCTAGTTTGTAGTTATGTTCACTTTCATCTCAGCAGGAGGAGACACAGCCGACTGGAGCGGCACATTCCCCTGAGAAATCCAACGTTGTCTGTATTCAGTTCTTCATTATTGACAAGAATTATGAAATGAGGTACGGTCAGGATGGAGTTTGTGTGAGGAAATTAATGAGGATAAAGCTGGCAGTCATCTCGGTTTCATCTTTGCATCAAATCCCATAAAAAGACCAACAAATGTATCTCCTAACAAGTGTTGTGTGTATCACAGCTTGTCATATCATAAATACACATCAGTGAGCCACACTGTTGCACTGGCTGACATCTTCCTTCATCACCATGAACACACACACTGTAGTTTATTCTGACTCAATCCCACAAACACTGTCCTGCTGCCACAGACAATAGAGCACCACATGTGGATTAATCCAGCGCTGAAAATAGTCTCAAACAAGTCTAGGTTTCCAGGGTGGAGAACAGGTCAGGTGAATTCCGAGAAGGAGCGGGTCCGTTACAGAGAGACAGTAGGCCGGCTAGCGGCCAGGTCCAGTGGTGGTGGTTCCGGTTCAATGTATGGCAGGAGTGGAGCGGTAGCAGGAGTCAGGTTCCAATGGAAGCTGGAGGCACGAGAAAAGGAATCAGGACAGGCAAACATACAAGTAGACTAAAACAGATAGGCAACGGTTTGTCTGGAGCAAGACTAACTGTGGCAGTATTGTCTACGAGCTGACGCAGAGTGAAGGAATGACCGGGTATATGAAGCAGAGCTTGCTTGTGGTAGATGAGGTGCAGCTGGAACCCTGACTCCCGCACACCAGACTCCACTCCTGCAATTAGGACAGACAGAGGGAGGGAGAGAGGAGAGACAGAGAAGCTACCTAGGGGGCAGCGGGCCTAACAGAGCTCTAGAAAATGTTTGCTTTAGACTTGATCCTACTTGTTGTGAGGAACTTGAAGAATATGTTCTTTATATCAAAGTAGAGAACTCTTTCGAAATGAGTTACAGTAGTTATAGTACTTAAGGGTAACATGCAACTTCAGCCCAGTTTCTGTAATTCAGTGATATTGAAAGTAAGATACCCCACAAAAAATTATTATTATATTTTTAACTTGCATTTGCATTTTTTTCCACTTTTATAAATTTTTGGGGCGGTGCTTTTCATGGCATTTGTTGACTGTAAAAAAAATAATAAATAAAAATGTAGAGTAAGGGCTACCTTAAATCCTTTAAATGCGATAGTCTTGAGCTCGAGAAAATGTTTGCTGCAGGCTTGATCTTACTTGTTGTAAGGAACTTCAAGAATATGTTCTTTATATCAAAGTAATAAGAGGACTTTTTGGAAGTAAGTAACATGTACTTAAGGGTAACATGCAACTTCAACCAAAAAATTTCATTTACAGAATTAAGTTTTTGTAATTCAGTGATATCGAAAGGAAGATACCCCACAGAAAATGTACTTTATTTTAAAATGATTCGATATTTGTAAGTTGCATTTTCCCACTTTTATACATTTCTGAGGCGGTGCTTTGGCATTAGTGATGGCAGCCGCCCAGAGTTACATCAGTCATATGCTGTGTCAAAGCAGGGAGAGTGTTAGTTGGCTCCTGCTGAGCTCCTCTCACCGCCACCTTACCTCCCAGCTGTTACTGAATATGGAGCCGAGGCGCGTCCTGCCGAGAGTGAGCATGTTATTAATGAGAGCTACGCTTAAAGTGACAGCGTGACAGAGTTGGAGGCGAGAAGTTGAGCTGGAAGCAGCGGGCAGATCGGGCGGCCAGTTGTTCCACCACAGTGATAACCAGCTTGGCTTGAATTCTGAAGTCTGGCACTCGCACATATTTTCACTTAACTTCCCCTTCTTCTCTTCCAGATCAGTGGACTTTATTCCATATATATTTGACTGTTTCCCTGTGAGTATCGTTATTGCATGACATGTTACCGATGTTTTACCAGAAAGTAATCACAATCAGATCAGAAAAGGTTTTATTGCCGCAATAAGTTACACTGCCTTGGTGAAAGGTGCATACATAAACAAACATCCACATTGATTTCCAGGAAAGTTTATGAAGTTTAAGAAAATTACCTTTTTTAATGATGAATCGAACATATCTGCTCAGGTAAGTGTGTGTCTGTATTAGTTGTCCTTGTGTCTGTCTGTCAGGGCGCGGACTTCTGCATCATCACCGTACCAGCGCTGTCCCCGGAGTTCCTGTTGCTGCAGAGCTTCCTCAGAGTGCCGCCCCGAGCCACCAGCTTGCTGCCCCTTGAACTCTACGTCTTCCACCGCACCGGGCTCAGGTGGGTCAGCCTGTATCTGTAATCTGTTTCTTTTCAGTCGACATCAGTATGTCAGATCCCTGTTGCCGTCTGGGTAAGGCTGCCAGGATACCAAGTCCACAACTTTGAGATTGTTAGTGCTCAGGGAGGAGGTCCCGTACATTTGTGGCTCCACCTGTAAATAAAAATGATATGGACAAAACCATATTAAAGTCTCTTAGCCTGTTGGATTCGCTCACATTCATTTTTGGAAGTTTTGGAATGGAAGATGATGTTTTAACAATGTTTTTATTACCCCCCTCACCCCCCAACCCACAACCTCTGCCATACTACAACAATCAAACAAAGTATATGACAGTAGCAGCTCAGCTATGTCTTCTACTTTTACAAGCCGGTCAAATGGCCTCCAGATTTTCTCATACACCCCCAATCTGCCTCTCAATATATATGTCATTCTCTCCATGGACATACATTGCACCATATTCTTGATCCAAGCACCAATTGTAGGTGCCTCCATTTGTTTCCAGATGAGAGCTATTAGTCCTTTTTGCCTGTAGTATAACAAAATCAATAGATGTACTGTATATCCTTGGGGTTTCAGATTCAGATTAGTTGGATACAGGTGCAACGACATCAGACAAGATGAACATTGTTGTTGATCACCTCCCTCCAGTATGGTTTAATTTTGTCACGCTCCCAGACACGGTGCTTAAATGTTCCTTTAGCCTTATTGCATTTAAAACAAAGGCCAGGTGTAACAGGCGTATTTAAAGTTTTTAAAGATTTTATTTTTTATTGTAAATTATGTTCTAAGTGACCTGGTGAGGTTTCACTATAAGCCCCCACGGGCTTCTGGCCTCTCCAGCACACACTCTTTCTCTTTCTATGTGAAAGACATAAGTTGAGATTTATGTTGTATTGTTTTTTTTTTCTTTTTAGGAATGTGTGCAAAAAAACCCTTAAACTAAAATGAACATGTATGAAATGTAATGTATAGCTGACGTATTCGACAATTGTCCATGGACCCCTTACAGTACCATTACAGACCACTAGGGGTCAATTGAAACATTTTTTTTTATCTACTTCATCTCTTGTTCATCAGAGGAAGAATACAACACAGCATAGAGGCTGCTAGAAAGCCTGCTTGGTGATGATCCTGTTAATTTATTGTAATAACCGATAATGTCTTCCTGTTCCATGGTGTGGTTGTTGTTGCAGGAGTGTGAAGGTGAGGCCGGCTGTGGCTGCAGACCGGCCGGCTGTCTCTGATCTAGTGAAGGGCCTGAGACTCAATGAGTCGCTGCTGCAGGACCTGGACTGCTTCTATGAGACCCACAGAGACCCGGTCAGTCAACACGCACTCATATCAACGCACCACTCTACGTTTGTGTTTTCTTCAGACTGCAGTTAGGATCGGTGGTGGTATCTTATTTATCAATGTTAGAGATGGACCGGGTCAGAACTTTATTTGAAGGGCCACAACTATGATGCAGTAATGAAGAAGTAACGTTTACTTAAACATGATTACAACACTGCAATTCCGTTTTTTTAGCCTGCCACTTAATCCTTGTACATTACTGTAAGTTCATGAAGTACTACATGAATGAATTCACGCTTTTTCATACATGAAGTCATGTGTGAATTCATGATAATTCATGTACCATTATTATAAAGTGTTCCGATTCTTTAGTTGAGTAAAAGTACTAATACCCCACTCTAAAAATACTGTTACAAGTAAAAGTCCTGCATTGAAAATATTACTTAAAAGTAAAAGTCTGTCAGTATCATCAGGAAAATGTACTTAAACTATTAAAAGTAAAAGTACTCAATGCAGAAAAATCCTCACCTCTGAAACCAAACCTACCTTCTTCTCTTTGAATATACCTGTTATTTACTTTTACTTGTTTACCCATCGTAGCAGGAGTAGCAGTCTGCTGCTATAGCTACACTCTCAGGCTAATGTAGCTACCACTGCTAAAGTATGCAACAACAAAAAAATGTATCCAACATGAAACCAGCTGGCCTGTACTATGGTCAGTGTTTGGGAATCATTTGAATTAGCATAAGCAGTAAATAGAGAAAATAGCAATGTTGAAATTGTAACTGGCTTCCCTTTAACATTGAAAATTACATTCTGATTGTTTTGGACGATCAAGTGTGACACGAGCTGGTTATGATGGTCTTGGAATAACGAGGACTATCGCCCGCGTGCCAGGGAACAGATTGGTGAGAATTCAGTTGAACGGATTTCCCTCTCTGACTGACACCCCAGCTGTCTCCGCCGCAGCTCCAAAACTGATAATTACTTCTGCGGCCACTTCATGTGAATTCATGGCACTGGACGGATACAAGAAGGTGCACATTCAGTTCAACACACACACACATGTATGTTTAACAGACTTTGTGTTTTGTTTAGGACGGCGTGGCGCTGCAGGCCTTTGTGGCCCAGGCGCAAAGTCAGGTTGTTGGGTTACTGATCGTCAGAGACGAGCAGGTAGGTGCAGTTTACAAGATGACTCTGAAAGGCTTGGGTTAGGGTTGGGGGTTATTTTAAGTACAATTCTGCGTCGGTCTCTCAGGATCAATATGTACTAAGTACTAAAAATATTATTATTTTACTACTCTACTAGGAATAATCATGCTATAATTCAATTTTAAAAAAGAAAAAGGAAACTGAAAAAGCAAAGTTGAAATGTAAAATGATCATTTGAAAATGTAAAGTGACAATGTAAAAACTCACATTTAAAATGCAAAACTTAAAAAGAAATGCTCAAACTGAAATCTTAAACCGAAAGATGACATTGAAAATCACAATGTAAATAAGAAAATGGAAACATCAAATATGAAACTCAAAATGTGAAATGGAAAAGCTTAAATGGAAATACTTATAAAAATACAAAATACTTTTATTTTAGCCTTTGCACTTTCTAATTTTCTATTTTATCTTTTTAATTTTACATTTGGCAATTGCCCTTTGACATTTGGAGATTCACCTTTTCCGTTTTGATTTACGTGTGTAAATGAGGAGGCACAGCCCAAAGGCTGGTGGGAGGGTCTGAAATGGAACGGGTGCAGAGGCACCTTAGGGACAGCAGGGGGAGCTGACTGATGGGCAGTACACTGTCTGCAACCTGAAAACGGCGACAACAGAGCAAGTTGAGGGAGCAGGGCTGTATGGACTAGAGCTGTAATCGGGTCTTAAAAGTTAAAAGCCCGACAAGGCCCGAGACCGACAAGTACATATTGATTGACAGCTTTTTAAAAGACCGAACCCGTTTACAGCCTGACATTATTCAAATGTACACACGCACACAGCTCTTTTGCCTTTTGTCAAGAATGAGTCATTTATATATGTTTTTAACATAATTTATTCATGACTAACATAGGCTATAGGCCACTTGGAAGTTGGAACAAAGAAATAAAATAAGTCCTCCAGAGGCCAGCCTTCGTTCCACCTCGTCAGCATCCATTTTCGCGCTAATCGAAGCACATCACCTGACCGCTTATTTACCGCGCAACCCGGAGCGCAAGCTCAAGCCTGTGTAAAATGATAGAAATTAAGACCGACCCTGTCGTCGGGTACGGGCAAAGATCTTCAGCTCTAGTAGGGAGGACTGTTATTTATAAGGCAATGGCTTCAACTTGATGGTGAAAGTGTTCTTACAGTGTCCATACAATTCATGGTTTTAAGTTTAGATAGGATTTCCTCAGGATTTCTTTCACAGAATGACGTATGGTTGCATGGAACTCACTTCTAGCTGAGATTACTAAAGCACACAATAAAGCAAGCTTTAAAAAAACAAGTAAAGCAACATCTAATGGCCCTAGGCCTGTAACCATATTTTGTAACTTTTTATGTATTTATATGTATACAAATATGTAAGATTTCACTTTTTGTAAATTCTGTTTTTTTATTTTATTTAGTGTAATATATATATATAAGAGTATATGAAGAGGAATATGTATAGTTATGTTTACGAGAAAGACAACAAGTTGCATATTAAACTGGGCCTACAATAACTTGTAGGGCAGCCTAAAGCCTTTATACCTTTTTTGCATAGAATACTAAGCTATTCAAATAGCCTACTAATTGTTGGCATGATTTTATAAATCATATTTTAATGTTAAACATACATGTGGCAGAGTGAACCCTTAGGATCAACTGCATCTGTGGATGGCCTTAGTGACTATCTTACCTTTTGGCCAGTTAGCAGTGGGGATTTATATTTGCTAATAATATGTTGGATTCATGTTAAGACGTTTAAATTTTTGAAAAAACTTTCAAAAAATTAACAATAATTTGGAGGCCCCCTTGCATTGCCTCTGAGGACCGCCTTGGGTCCCGGCCCCCCTGTTGAAGATCCCTGATCTAAATTGTACAAAAACAGGGGAACTGTATTAAACAAAAGACAGCTCTAGAAATATATTAAATGCAACAATTTGTCCTGGAAATGTTCCTCTGTGATGGAGTTTATCTACAGGAAACTAACTTAATTATTTCATCTGTCTTTGTCAGGACATCGAGTACATCCGAGCCCACTACAACATCGAGAACTTCATCTATTTCAGCCATCACCGCTACGAGGAGCACGCTCAGATACGCCACTTTGTCCTCAAACCCTCCTTCCAGCACTTCACCAAGCACGTGTTTAAGGAGGTCCTCCGGCTGGCTCACAAGTCCTGCCTGTTCCACAGAATCTACCCCTCGGACCACAGCCAGGAGGTGGGTGCACATAGGGACCCTCGGGACCTCACTGGCCCCTCAACACTGGGCCGCTTTCCAGCCTCTGTGCATGTCTGCTCAGATACAGTGTCATTAGTGTAATGACCCTCAGATCATACACTGCAAGAAATATAAGAGTACAAAAGTACTTAAGGAACTTTTACTCAAGTACGAGTAAAATTACCACTATAAAAAGCTACTCAAGTAAAAGTAAAAAGTAGCTCCTTTAAAATGTACTGAGAGACTTTTTAACAGCAGGGTAGATATACTTTATATTTCAATCAGAAAATTGGTATGCATTTAACTTTGATCTATAATATGGCAGACCACACTGTCTTTTTCTCTGAGCTAAATCTGCAGAAAACAAGAAACATTGAAAGACAATCTAAATCATAGACTGTATTGTCTTAATCTACTCTTGAGTTCATGTACTCTAAAAACAAACCTATGACCCTTGATCTTTAAAACTTGCATTAAATATTCTATATTAGTACAGTTATACCTGGATCTATTTTTGTTTTGGTAGTTTAGCATTGATGCAATGTTCCTGCTGTCGAAGCGCCCCCTGCTGGCAGCAGAAAGAAGCTGTTTTAGTGAGTAACTTATAAATTAATATAATTCTAAATTAATGCATGACATAAAACATCCTCGGTTGCTGCTGTTATTTATCATTCTACAATTTAAGTTGTTTTAATTGCGCTTGGCTTGAGAGGCTGGCAACGTCAAGTGTCCCAAATGGGGGGAAAAACGAGATTGGCTCAAAACTGATGGGTTGTTGTTGGCCCGCTGCAATTTGGTTGGCTGTTTGCCAAGTACCATTGTTGTCATTGGCTCGTTGTTGTCACGACGTTCTTTAAGAAGATAGTAACTGCGGTCACCATGAACGACGGGAATTATCTTCTACAGAACACATTTAAAACTCTGTCTTTCAAAGAAAAACTTTAGAGAAAACACCTTGGTGCTCACTAGCCGCGGGATATAGTTATAAATCAAAGCTCTGGTAAAAAGAATCCTATTTAACGAGGAGTGGGTTCTATCTTCACGACAAAATAGCTAACTGCTAACGTTAGCTTGTTAGAGAAGATACTTATTTTGTGTTCCGGTGTGTGTTATTATTCGGAAGGGTCAAGAACAAGCTTTCAGGATCTCAAGCAACTTTCTGGGTGGATTAAAGGTCCTATGACTTAGTTAGCCTTAGTTGTCCCCTAATACTGTATCTGAAGTCTCTTTTATATAGGCCTTAGTGGTCCCCTAATACTGTATCTGAAGTCTCTTTTATATAGGCCTTAGTGGTCCCCTAATACTGTATCTGAAGTCTCTTTTATATAGACCTTAGTGGTCCCCTAATACTGTATCTGAAGTCTCTTTTATATAGGCCTTATTGGTCCCCTAATACTGTATCTGAAGTCTCTTTTATGTAGACCTTAGTGGTCCCCTAATACTGTATCTGAAGTCTCTTTTATATAGGTCTTAGTGGTCCCCTAATACTGTATCTGAAGTCTCTTTTATATAGACCTTAGTGGTCCCCTAATACTGTATCTGAAGTCTCTTTTATATAGGCCTTAGTGGTCCCTTAATACTGTATCTGAAGTCTCTTTTATATAGGTCTTAGTGGTCCCCTAATACTGTATCTGAAGTCTCTTTTATATAGACCTTAGTGGTCTCCTAATACTGTATCTGAAGTCTCTTTTATATAGACCTTAGTGGTCCCCTAATACTGTATCTGAAGTCTCTTTCCCGAAATTCAGCCTTGGTGCAGAATTACAGCCACTAGAGCCAGTCCCACAATGAGCTTTCCTTAGGATGTGCCATTTCTGTGTCTGTAGCTTTAAATGCTATTGAGGAGGAGAGAGGGGGGGGGCAAGGTGGAGGGTGGGGGTGTAGCCTTGACCAACTGCCACTTTGCTTGTTTTCAAGCCATGGTGTCTCTTTCTTTCTCATGGGCGGGCCAAATTCTCTGGGCGGGCAAAGTAGAGAAAGGGGAGGTAACCTTTCCCCTTATGACGTCATAAAGGGAAGATTCCAGATCAGCTTTCATTTTCTCACCCATCGCCATTTCTAGCCACTGGGGGACCGTAGGCAGGCTAAGGAACTCATATTAATGTTAAAAAACCTCCTAAAGTGACATTTTCATCTCATGGGACCTTTTAACGAACATGAAAGCAACATGACAATAATGTATAATTGAGCAAACATAGCTAAGGTTACCTAAACTGGCGTGGAATTGAGTAGTTTAACATCAATTAACGTCAGAGTGGAACAGGTGTGTGCTCTCAGATTATCACCTGTTAAACTGGGTGGGAAATGTGAAATAGCGCATTATTTAAAATTGTATCTGGTTTTGCATCTGTCCAAAGTAGTTGTTGCCCTACCATTCTTTCCACCTAAAATCACCACTGACAACACGACCGATTAGCTACACTTTAGTCCAGTTTAGGTGCCAAAGTACCTTGTAGCTATTTGCTAAGTAATCATATAATCTTTATAGCGCACCTGTTAAACACCAAGTGCTTTACAGCTAAAATAAAATATAGCAGTCATAAAAACATCAGTTTTAAAAAAACAAATTAAAACTAAAGTGAAGTAAAGTGTTAGACGCACTAGACTTTAATATGGACGAAGACAACAAATCTGCAGCATCTCGGATATCGCAAATTGTCCTCTGTAGCTGTTCAGGCTGATCCGACAGATGGATTTGTTCATGTAAAATGTTCAAAGCAGACCATTTCTTGCAGAGTGCGCCCCCCCAGCAGGCTGCTGTCTCCGGGGTCGGGCAGCAGGTGCCAACAGTGCTGCCAGCTCCACCTCTCCACACCATAATAAGACATTTCCTCGACATGTAGAGGCCTCCACTTCCTCTGCTAATTACCTTTCACAAACAAGTACCAGATTGGGGAGATGATGATGTGCAAATAGAATAATGGCAGAAGATAACCAGAGAATTATCTCTGTTCAGGCAGAGGGTGATGTTTTCCACTGAGCTCACAACAGTGGTGTAAACCTTGCATCATCAAACCTCTTCACCTGAGCTCATTATCACTTCCAGTTGCCTCCCAAGTCCCCACACTGATGCTGTTTAACCTCATAGGAGATTCTCTCTTTCTGAGCTCACTGACATTGTGCCCTCTTCTTCTACACACAGAATTCCTGCGTCCACCATCTGGATTTTGTCCTCAACTGTGCGGTCCCTGTCCGCCCACGACGCCAGATCATCTACCCGCTGGAGGAGCTTGGCATCAACGCCCCTTCCAGGCAGATCACCGAGGACCAGGTGGGCACAGCGGCAGCTGGCTGACAGGGCCGCAGCCTGCCTGGGAATGTAGATTAGCTGGGGGCTGCTGACAGAGGGAACACAGCAGGGTGTTGTGACCACTAGACGGTGCTGTTTCAAAAGGGATCAGAGTGGCACCCAGTGTGATGAAGGGGAACCTCCAGTAGAGACGGATAGAAAACACAGTATTATGGAATGTCCATTTATGTTTTGATTTTCTGTTACGTTTTTTTTCAGAAAGTGTATTCACAAACCACATCTAAATAGTTTTTTTGTTACCCCTGAACAGTTAACAGCAACATTATACATTTTATTTCTGTGTTGAAAGGCAAACTAAAACATTGCAAACCGATGTTATTTGTAGAAAATAATTGAGGTTTTCAGTATTTGTAAGTAGAAATAGAAAAAATGTATGAAGAAAGTTTAAGAGCTGGAGTAACTCAGCAATTATTGAGTTTATCGGATTTCTCTGTCCTCCTGGATAACTTTAAGATAATAAAGTAGATTGCACATCATGACATACAAGTTTCTAAATGTAGAGAAACTACATTCTTCTCTACAGACATAAAAATCAGAAAATGTACAAAAGAATAGCTGAAAATGCACAAATATTTGGAAGATCTCTAGCTTTAAACCAGTGATATCTGACCTATTCTGATATGAGTCTTTACAGGCGCCTGGGTAGCTCACCTGGTAGCGATGCGGCTTCGTTTCCGACCTGCGGCCCTTTACTGCATGTCATTCCTCTTCTCATTCCCCTTTCATGTCTAAGCTGTCCTATTAAATAAAGGCCTAAAATGCCCAATAAAAAATTAGTCTTTACATATTCACTGTGAAATGTAATGAGATAGTTGGGAGATTTTTTGTCATCATTAAACAAGTTCTTGGAAATATATAGCCTTTTGAATTTGGAGCTGTGTAGGAGCCCTTAATGCGAAAGTATCTTTCAACCAAAGTACTTGAACGAGAAGCATACCCTAGCCTTAAAGACGCATGTTTTTACTGAGTCTGTCGTGTGTCACTGTCCCTCAGGGCTAGTTGTCTATTTCAAGTAACTTAAGCAGATAGTGTCACTATGAGAGCAACTTCCTTTTTCGTCCTTTTTTTTTTTTTTTTGATAAAAAAAAAACTAAGCTGGTAAAAGAATAAAAGTAACAGGTGAATAATGATAATCACAAGCTCTCCTTCTGTTTAAATTCTACCGTGAGTCCTGTGTTCTTCCGAGCCTGGCTCATCTTAATGTGGCTGTGATTTATTTTAATGTCGTGCACTTCAAATATTTACCACACGTGCACCAGCAGCTGTCTTTAGACCCGAGGCGACACCGTGTACACTCACACGTTCATTACACTCCATCAAACCCAGTCCGCCCCCTTCGCCTCGGTTACACAGCAGTCATGATTTCCAGGCTGCCGTGTAGATAAGAGCTTCGCCTCCGAGCTGCATCTCTGCCTCCTGATGTCGGCCTCGGGACCATTAATCACATTTAAAGCACCTGTTCCCTCTCTGTCAATACAGGATCGTATTACACAGAGCCGCAGTCATTGTGTTTCGGGAAGGTGAGGCATCTCCGGCTTGATAAGAGCTGCTGCACCTGCTCCAGCACACATGTAGACGAGGCGGGAGCTTTGTTCATCTGATTACCTCATCTGGTTAATTCCTGCAGTATTCACATTGATGCATGTAGACAAATAAAAAATACGGGGTTTTTACATATAAAGTGATACTCCTTTTCAATAAATGTCAAAATACAGCGTCTACATGACACACGGCTTAAAAGTCATTGTTTATGGTTTATTATGATACGTTTTGTAAGTGTTTTAATGGATCACTTTTATATGAAATTATAGCCAACAACATATTTAATCTGGTCTCTGACTGCTGTTACTCTGCAGTAGACTATATCCACGACGTTCCACTTCCGGGATTGCTCCGGTGCTGCCGGAAAATCCGCCGGATGTCCTTCTTTTTGGCCGGATGTCCGTTACCTTCTGCTTTCTTTGTGTTGGCGTTCTAAACTCTGGTGGATTTCTAGGACTATGGTTAACTGCTCCTCAGATCTCTGCAGGGTAAATCCAGACAGCTAGCTAGACTATCTGTCCAATCTGAGTTTTCAGTTGCACGACTAAAACAACTTTTGAAAATACACGTTCCACCAAAACACTAGCCAGACCTTCCTCCGCAGCGCTGTGGAGGAAGGTCTGGCAATGCGAGACTACTCAGCAGTGATCCCGTCCAGCTTTTCCACTTAATGCTGTAATATAAAATATATATCATCGTTGCATTTGGGAACAAAATATGTTGCCGCAGTTGCTGAATGCATCCAAATGTTATCTTAAAGTAACCTGCTGAAGACTGACAGTTTAATCTTTAGCTTCAACTTGTTGCACAAAAAGCAGAATTTGAAGTTCTGTGACTGGATGTTTTGTACCAAAATGCTCCCTGGGAGTCGTAGTTAACTTCTCTCCTTTTGTTTTTTCACAGGGCACAGGCTTAAATATAAAATATCTCCCCAAAGTATCCCCAAAAACTTGCCTTTTATAAGTAACTTTTGACCTGATGACAATGATAGTTGAACAAAAGTATTAAAAAGAAGAAATTAAAAATTTAAAACTGGGTGATAGTGTTCTGAAGTATACTGTTGGTAGGCACTATTATTCGTTTTTTTGTTTTTTGTTGCTAAGATTAAAAATCTAATAATATATAATGATACGTGCACACATGCATTTATCATATTAAATAACCACAGGCTCTTTTATTTCCCTGCTAATCAAACCCCACAACATCTCTCAGTATGTGGCAGATGTCGGCCACACATGCCCTCGTGGAAATTATTTGAATATTACACAAAGGTTAATTTCACCCTCGGGTTTCCCCCACCTATTTGCTCAATGCTGTTTTCATCCAACAAGGTGCATTGTGGGGCCAATCTGCCTAATTACAGATGATGAAGGAGCCATTAGCTGCCTCAGCTCACAGTGCGAGGACCAGACACGGTCGGTGGTGGAGGGATTGGTAAATTAGAATGTGGTGTTCTACTAATTCCCGTGGGAGTGTTTTGTAATGATTGTGGAAAAGTGGTCCTTAACTGTCAGGTTGCCCGTTTGATCTCTGTGTTTCTATCTCATTACAATCTAAAGCTGCATTTACTGCAATTCTCCTATTTTTCTTACTGTGTTTATTGATTTGTAGAACATCTGAATAAAGAGCAAGCATCTGATTAATACTCAAGCGGGTGTAGACAGCGGGAGGAAAGTACGTCACCAGTCATTTTGGTAGATTTTGTCTCACTGACTTGTCTTCTCTCTCTCTCTCTCTCTCTCTCTCTCTCTCTCTCTCTCTCTGTTTCTCTCAGGCATCGTTTGCTCTCAGTCTCATCAGCAGAAAGTTAACCATGGAGCCAAAGGTCACCATTAACGCCAGGATTGTGGTGGTGGGGGCGTCAGACACAGGTTTATCTCTCCTCGAGGTGCTTTGTTTCTGGTGAGTCTGCTTTAGAATTAGATCCTCAGTGTCATTATTCTTTCCTTTTTCTGAATTACAAATAATGTCACAATTCTTCCTCTGTAACCATGACTGGATTAACCTTTTAAGGGGCCCTGGGGCAAAATGTTTCTCTCCGACCCCTATTAACCCCCCCACATACACACGCACCTCTCACCATCTGTGCATGGTGTATGTACCCTGTCATCTCCAACTTTCCATCAAAAATCATGCACACATCAGTCTATACATGACATTATTTGCCCAGAAACTCGTATACCAACCAGTGCTCCTGTGCTGGGATAAAACAACCTGCTCCCAAAGTTTTCTTTGTGTCCGTTAGTTTGTAGTAATTCAATATAAGGATCCCCAGCCTGATATATTGTCTTTGTCTGTGAGCCACTCTGTAATTTGGCCCTGAAGCTGAAAAGTTGAAGTTTGCTTTTTTGAAATTGTTTTGGTGCTTTTGAAATTGTTTTGGTGCTTGAAATGAGTTTACCAAAGTCTAAGGTTCACGAAAGTAGTGTAATACACGAATAACAGTGTAGATAAATGTATAATAAATGTCTAAAATGAAATTCTTTGAGTAGAAGTGTTGTCCCTCACTCTACTTTCACCATAGAGGGACTTCATACTGCATATCAAGCTTTATGGGATGTGTGCAAATGAAAAATTAATTACTACAGTTTGTTTTTTTCAAACCAATATTTATTATATATAAAAAACACAGAAAATCACAATGTTTACATAAATCTGGGCAGAGATGGAGGTGATGCCTGCTCATAAGATGCTGCAAGTGCTTTCATCATACTACATGACAATCTGAGGAATCATTGTATGCTGCAGCCCGCAGTAGAAACAGATTAGGACAAGACACAAAATCCAAAATTGTACCCAAACAGAACTTCTATGAGCAGCGTAATAACTGTCTGTGCCTGAATCTGTCAGTTAGTGTCTGTTTGTATAACACATACCAGATGGACAACACTTTTATCTACAAGTGCCAGTAAACACAGACGAGCAGTAAATGCAGGAGGTATGATAGAACTGGCAGCTGTTAAAATAAAGCATTCACATCATGTTCCTTACTAATTCTGATGCTTCTGTAGAGAAATACTCCTCTGAACCCAAGGAGAGCAGGCCCTCACTGAAGCTTCTTTCATTTTTTTTATTTTTTATTTTTTTTATCGTCTTTTAATCCAGGAATCCAATCTCTGGAAATGTCACTTGACTCCGGGTCGGACGTCTTACATGTTTGCCTTTGTCCTCGCTTTGTGAGATTAACTGCTCGGGCAGATAATAAGAAGCGCAGGGCTGCTGATTCAGAACCAGACGATAGCTGCCAGGCAACCGTGCTCGTTGTTTTGCGCGAGCGAGATCTCAGAGCTGGCGAGGCTGGCACGCCGATGATGGCGGGGCACGCAGCTGTGTGAGGCCTGGCATTCAGCAGGACCAGCGCTGGCCCCCTTTAATTAGCCACTCCACTGTCCCCTCCCCTCCATCAGGGATCTGCTGCAGCGATCTGTGTTTGCTGTCACTAATGAGTTGACTAATGAGGCAGTTAGTGTCCACTGAACTAATGGTGAGGCGGCAACGCATTGAGAGGGTGAATGATGGGTCAGTTTCGGCCTGCTGGGGCCCCTCTTATCAGCCCTGCCCAAACGTCCATCCCCCTTCACCACCCCCCCACCACCCCACCCCTACACAGCTCTCCATGTGCTTATTGAATGCAGCCCAGCAGCAACACCCCCCCCCCCCCCCCCCCCCCCTCCCCCCCAACTTCATTACTGGCTGGGACAGGGTCAGACAGATAAAGAGCTCTGCGGCGGCTCGGCCCTCTGCTCACCGCGGTCAGGCTGCAGGGTTACCACGGCCGTCTGTCACCGGCTGATAACGGAGCAAATCCATGGCTTCAGATTCACTCACACCCAGACACCAATAATGGGCCTTAATGCCTCACTGCTGCGGCATAAATCCACCTTCTGGCACAGATTAACATGGAAAGTTGGACTGCACACATTGTCTGATGGCTGCTTATTATTATTATTATTATTATTATTATTTGCATGTTCGCCTCCAAATCAAACCACTAATGAAGCAGAGCTTTGAAATGAGAGTTGAGGATTCTTTACTTTTTTTCCATCTTTGATTGCTGCGTTTTCGTTTTTAAACATTCTGCTCACTCTACAAGTGAGCATTGTAACCTAATATAAACTTAATCAACCAATTTTAATCATTTAAAGTCAATAAATCAATAATCAAGTTAATTATCAAGCAAAAATGCCAAAAAAATCGCTGGTTCCAGCTTCTCAAATGTGAGCATTTGCTGCTTTTCTATGTCTCTACACATTGTAAATGTAAAAATAGCTTTGGGTTTAGACTGTTAGTCGGACAAAAAACAAAAGGTTTGAGGACATCAGCTTTGGATTTTCTTCATTTTCTGACATTTTATATGAACGAATAATCAATCACTAAAGAACAAATCAACAGGTCAATCGATAATGAAAACCATTGTTTATTGCAAAATTTCCATGTTGTTTCTCACTCTACTAGAGAGAGAGGGTGGGAAACATGGGCACAATCTTTTATTACGACATATGCAATCAAAAGTATCCACAATGATCTAATAAAACAAGATTTTAAGTTTGCCGAATCTCTGCCGGTTGACAAATTTCTATCATCTCTCTCACAGTGTATATCGCCAGTCGTAGTACTCGTGAGTAATGTACCACAACAGCCAGTTCACCAGCATTTTGGTGTCTGGTGTTGTAGGTCTGTGCCGCTAGGCGTTCTTTCAGCAGGAAGCTGAGATAAGAACAGAGCAGGAGGTGATCACAGGCGTCAGTGTGATAAGGCTGAACAATGCGAGGTACACACACTCTGCTTTTCAACAGACAAAGGAGCTGGAGCTGCCATTATCTGCGGTGTAATGTCCTACAGGACACCACAGAAGAAGTAATTTGCATCACAAGAGATGTTGTATATTGTGGACAGTAAACACACACAAGGAAGGAGGGCAGTTCAGGAGTTCTCAGGATGCTCGGAAACCACACATGCATCAGTAGGCTGGAAAACTCCCATCTGAGAACCATTCATTCAACAGAGTTTCGTTTTGTTTAAGCAGTGAGACTCAAGCAGTTTGAGCAAATTTTGAGTGGAAGAGGAACTAGTAAGTGAAACTCAATGTCTGAGCTCCTTTATTTTCAACACTAACAGTATTAGCAGCAGCAGCTAATATTTAAAGAGTGCCAGGGTCAAACATCTTGTACAAACAGATGTATCTCTGTGTTTGTGTACTGCACAGACCTTCCTGTTGCATCTAACGCAAAGTTAGATTTTCTTTATTTCAGGTAATATTCTTTATTTTCAACTTAGCATGGCTGACATTAGCCAGGCTTTCTAAATGCTGTTGCACATCACTGTATGAAGAAGGTAGTTGTTGCAGGAATTAAAGTTGTGCCTCCCCTGTGTCCTGTATGTATTCACTGTGTCTTGTGGAAAAGCACTCATGCTGTTGAGTGTTGTTTGTTCTCTCGCAGCCCTCACCTCAGGTTCAACAACCTGAGCCTTGTCTCAACTCACGGTTTCCCCAGCGACTACAACCACGAGGACGTGGGCTTTCTGTCCACAAGGTGAGTGAATGTAACCTCAGGCATGGAAATGGAAAATCGTGTTCGGCATCTTACATTGAATGACTTATTGGATCTCAACATACCATGAGAACGTTCCAAAAACATTATTCCTTTATTTTATGTGTAATTTAAAAGTCAAGTTATCATTCACAACTACACTGGCTAACTACATTAGGGGTTTCTTCACTTCCTGCAGTCATGCATACAGCAGCAGAGACTTGACCCAGCTACCTCTGCATTCATACGTCAGTGTGGTGACTGGGAAGATGTTGGGCATCAACAGGAAGTCCAAACACATCCGTGTGTCCGGTGGTAGGAAGGTGCCCTACGATCACCTCGTCCTCTGCACGGGCCTGCAGTACCAGGTGAGACAATGGGCGCTTACGCTTTTTAAAATGTAAGCGTTGCTTTACCACTCACACCACGAGTTCGAAGCATGTCCGAGTCCGTCTCTGCGTTACTGCAGCACAGAACATGCAGGTGAACGGCGCCCGCCCTCCCTCTCCATGCTCCAAGTGCCCGTCATCTGGCTAACTTTTTGCTGGCAGAGCTCCGGGCATAAAGGGAGAGTAGGCGCTGTTCATCTGATAAATACAACACAGTTTTTTACTTTTTTGAGTGAGTGATTTGAGTATGCGGGTGAAATCTGAGTTGAGCAAGGAGCATAAATTAGATTTTTACCACTCCACTCGACTCACATGCTCTGTTACTAGACCAAACAGCTTGAGGGATCTCCCCCGAGAACTACATACCTTCAAGGGCTCTTTTTCTGTTTGCATTCACGCCGCCAATAGGAACGCAGAAGTCACAAAAGCTGGCCGGTCCCTCCACTTCACTCACCGCGCTAGGAGACCACATCGCCGGGAGGAGAGCGGACAGAAGCTCCTGAGACAGACGGCTAGCTAGTTAGCCGTCTGTTAGTAAAAATATGCCAACATTTTATGATCTCATTTATCTGACCTTTCACAATACTACTTCTCTTCTACGATTTATGAATGATCTTTGTGGGCCTGAGCTGTTTCAACTGTTTGTAAGTCGCTTTGGGGTTTTGAAATGTACGTTATACATCAAAATTGACGTAATTATTCAATGTGGGTCTGTTTTATGCGATGCTGTAGGTTCCCCGTCCAACTGGTGTGGATCTGAGCCAGCCCGTCACAATCAAGCAGCTGCAGCCTCAGTCCAGATACACGGGGCCCGTCCCATCCAACCTCTTCACCCTCAACGACCTCAGCGACTGCATGGCTGCTCGCCACTGGCTGTGCGCCAACTTTGTGGAGCTGGAGGGTAGGTGAACACACACACACACACACACACACACACACACACACACACACACACACACACACACAGATAACCTAAAATGAATCTGTAGTAGTATGTCATTACTCAGCCAGTCAGCGCTGAAGTGCCCCGGTGTAATTAGCAGCTAATTAGCTGCAGAGAAATCTTTCATCTCTGTGAATCAGGTCAGCCTCTTCCATCCCTTTTCCATTATCATATCACTTTCTGAGAGCCAGGCTTTTCAGAGCAGGAAAAAAAAATACACATTGTCATTAAGCAAAATTAATCTGCTCTCTGAAGGAATTGTGCAGTGATCTAGAGTGAGGCTTTTATATGTACTAATTAGTTGATCCCAGTCATAAACGAAAACCATTAATAAATGCAAATTGCCATGGCAGACTCCAGCAGATACCATGTTTATTTCCATATTTTAATAATAATAACAGAAAGAAACCAAGTAAGTGCAATTGTTTTGTTTTGCATTAGACTAAAGCAGGTGTAGCTGTTCTGTCTCGGCACAAGCTTTTAAAAGATATTTTTCTTATTAACAAATCCCATGAAAATTGTAAATTGAGCATTGTGTTAGTCTGTCTGTAAATACTCTCTGATTTCTCTCGGCCTCTATGTTCCTACTGAAGACGTCAATCTTTAAAACTAAATTTCAGATATGAAATTTTAAGTGTCAGTAATTTCTTTAAAACAGTTGCTCACTGTAGTATGTTTATCACACAAACAGGAGGAAGTAATGCATTTGTGGGGGACTATTTTCAGTGGTGGATTAATCCACATTTGGTTCTATAGTTAGTGTTTGTGGCAGCAGGACGGTGTGTGAGGGATTGAGTGTAAATAAACTTGTGTGTGTATGGTGATGAAGAAAGATGTCACCCAGTGCAACAGTGTGGCTCACTGATGTTGTGTTTAATGGCACGGAGGAAGAAGAAATATCAGGCTGTGATACACACTATACTTGTTAGCAGATACGTTCACTGTGGATGTCGGTCCTTTTATGGGATTTGTTGACAATAAGAAAAATATATAGAACATCACCAGACGTGTTCTTTAATGTGACTAATAACAGTGATAGCAAATGGGAATTAAATAGAATGAAAAAAATATTTGACAAAAACAAACAAACAAGGAAGCGCTTTTTGTTCATGTACTCCTGATGCACAGTTAAGCATCCAATGTCCCCCAAAACAAGGAATGATTTCCCCAAAAAGTCACGACACACTGGTTTATTCAGGTACAAGGATTTTATTTGCGTCTACATGATTAAAAACAAGACCAGTTGGTATTGACAGCACACCATTCTACCTCAAGACTCTGATAACGTCTTTTTCTTTCAAGCTTTGGTACGTTTTTGGGGCTTTTCACTTTATTAGATAGTGACCGTGAATAGACAGGCACGCAGCAAAGGGGCAGCAGGTCGGATTCGAACCTGCGCCACTGCAAAGGACTCAGCCTACATGGGGCGCACGCTCTTACTGGGTGAGCTAGAGGTCGCCCCGTGCCTACACTATTTTTATTGTAGAAATAAAAAACATGTTTTCCTTGTGTAGTTGTAGTGGTAATAGAGTAAATGTATGAAGTGAGTGGTGCAGTAGGGATTTATTGGTGAGAAGCTTTGTGTTCCGCTGGCCTTGATTGTTCAGTAGCAGCAGAGCTCCTCTGGTTCAGCACCACGGACAGAGACACTGAACAGCAGCCAGGAAAACTCTAACACTCCAATTGCAGTCGTCATTCACTGATGTAAAAGCGCCAATGCAAAACATACTCCATCACAAATAATACTCCTGCATTCAAAATACTTGATGATGATCTTTGCTTTTTGTGAAATATTGGATAATTTGACCTCTTTATGCCTCAAAAAGGCACTAAAATTAAAGCATCTGAGAAGTTTAGAGGGGAAATATCTCTTTTGGTGGAACTGCAAACTTGTAGAGATTTAAAACATAACAAGGCTCCAAATTACACGTTTTTATAAGAGTTGGCAAGCCAAAAATGTCGAGGTTGCTTTAATTTGTCTCCTGAAGGAGAAAAATTGTCTTGGTTGGGAGAAACTGCTGCATTAAAAATAGAGATGCTGGAAAAGACACTTAACCCTTGTGTTGTCTTCCCTTCAACCTTGAAAAAAACACTTTTTTCCTGCGTTTTTGACACCTTTTTTCACAATTTGTTTTTGCTTTTTTCAATATTTTAAATTTTTCTTCTACACATTTTCAGCGCTTATTTCTACATCCCATATTTTCTGATATAAAAAAACGGGTCAATGTGACTCGAAGTCAACACAAATAAAAAAGTAAAAAAACACACATGCTTACAAAAAAAACATGTAGCAAACACAGTTAAAAATTCAAAAATGTACAAAATATATATTCAAAAGATATACAAAAACATACCCCTGAGTTTATTAGAATATGTCTCGACACACAGCTATCACATGTGAGTTTGATTAGAAGAGATTTTGGCTAGAAAATTTAGATTTTTCTTTCTTTTTGCTGATGTGTTTACACAGGATGAAAGTCTCTGTTTTATAACCAACATTACATGAACTCCAGCAATAACTAAAGTACATGAGTATAAACGTATATACATATAAGTTTCTGATCTCCTTATGGAAAGACGACCCCGCTGCTCCAGGCTTGTGCTTTCCGTGAGAGAGGAGGAGCACATACTCATTTTATAGGAGCTTGTATGTTTGGAAAATGTCTTCTCTGAAGAGTAAACAAGGATGGATTTACTCCGGAAGAATACCAAATAGTGTCTTTTTATTTTAAGACATGGATGCTTTGCAGTCACCATTCACTTCCTCTTGATTGTAGAGCTTCTTTTGTATTCACAACAATATAATTTTGCAAGAAACATTTACTGTGCCTACAATCAGGAGTTACCACAACACATTTTTCAGCAAAAGTGTTGTTACTGTAGTGGGTAGTATTCTTCTGTTTATTTTTCTCTTTTTCATATTGTTCTATATTATTTAGTGATGATGTTTCACATCTGTTATTCATAAACACAAAACAGCTGAACATCTATCAGGTGGAGATATTGTATGGAACTTAGGAGACTTTTTTTTTAAGTGACTGTAGGGCTAAATATTTTGGAAGAATGTCCAGACTAAAATAAATCTTGTATGGAGTGCCATTATATATTTACAGATATGAAGCATCACATTCAGGCAGAGCACTGAAGTCATACTTGCATTAGTATTGGTTCTTTATCAGAGGGCTTTAAAGATTATAAAAGGCTATAAAGATTAAAGACTTTTAAGGTTATTAGCTCTCTGCAGAATCGTCATTGTTGTTTTTCTTTGAGAGCTCTGTCAAAGAGAGCCGTATAACTATTTGATATAAATTGCCAATATAAATTGGCGTTTGTGCCTCTGACTGAAAAACATTGTAGACACTCTGAAAGACTATGAAAACATGCTGCTAATTCCTAAGCTTCTTCCTTGTGTCTCTCCAGATAATGCCATTGTCTATGGAAACAGCATCGATGTCTTCACCACAATCAAGACTTTGCTCGGCCTCAGCATCCGGGGGAATCGGATTCATCTAGTCCTTCCACCTCTCGAGCCCGGCGACTCGTGTTTCAGCGACTCTGCCGTGGAGAAGGCTGTGGCGACGGCCATGGAGAAGGCCAAGGTCCAGGTCCACCGTAACTGCCTGCTGGCCCAGATGAACAACGGAGAACACCCTGATCCCCTCACATCTGTGTCTTTCACCACCGACGCAGAGCCCCTCCATCTGCACTGTGGGGTAAGTCAAAAGTCGCTTTCCGACCAAGTAGTTACAGGAACGTAGTTATAGGAAAAGTCCACTTCTAAACAGATCTACTAACTACTCTCCCCCAAAACCGTTTTTTCCAATTGCATTCGCACTGGCCAAGTGGCCATAGGAACTGGTAGGAGGGGTAAGGGAGTGATGCAAGCACGGCAACAGTCTTTATAGCATTAAAATCAGAAAACAAATACACCAAAAAAAGTATGAACTAAATCTAATGTATATAGCATATTTGTCATAATTTAAACAAGTCTCCCGAAGAGAAACAGGTATCTCTCTCTCCCGTGTGTGTGTGTGTGTGTGTGTGTGTGTGTGTGTGTGTGTGTGTGTGTGTGTGTGTGTGTGTGTGTGTGTGTGTGTGTGTGTGTGTGTGTGTGTGTGTGTGTGTGTGTGTGTGTGTGTGTGTGTGTGTGTGTGTGTGTGTGTGTGTGTGTGTGACGGCCGGCGAGCCGCAGGACACGCTTGTGGAGTTTAACTCCGAAAAGACAGTTAATCTTATGATGGACGTGTGTTGTGATATTTAAACAAACCGCCAACAGCGAAATAAAAGCCTCTTATTTACGAGAGCGGTCTGAGAGACCTCCAGCTCACAGCGAGGTGTCTGAGCATCATGACTGGCCGAGCGACGAGCTAGCGGCCGGGGCAGGCGCCTGCTGGCTGTCGCCTGCTGGCTGTCGCCTCACTTCATGGAGCTTCTCAACTCCGAAACCTTTGAAGCAAATTGTCAATTCGGCATCAATTTTCGCAAGACTGCCAATATTCAAAATCTAAACAGTTAATTTCTCGCCTAAAACATTGTCAGAAGTGAAATTAGTGATGAATAAGATGGCGAAAATTGTTAAAATTGTCCCGTCTGGTCTGTGTGTACCGGAAACCCGACCCTCGTTCACCTAGGTTCATATGCTGAAAGGGAAAAGAGAAAAGACCCTGCCCTGAAGTAGGAGCTGAAAGAGTTACATGAACTGCGTCCAGAGGGACTTAAAAATCCCTAAATTGGTCCAGTCAGAACACGAGAAAAAAAGGGTTCTAGGAATTTTATGTTCTAGGAACTGCAAAAATCCCTCCGGTCGGAAAGCGGCTATAGTTTCTGATTTCACTGCTTATCCAGTCCGTCATTAGTACATACAAAAGAACATGTTCTCCAAATAATGGTGGGTAACTGGGCCAGGGTGTCTGGTGGAGCTGAAAAGCTCACAAACGATTGGCTGAATTCACCAGCGTGTGGCTGTTGGTTGGATTTTAATTTCCCTGCTGGAAGCAGACTGTTTGTCAAGCACAAAATGATATTGGTGTGTTTCCCATTTGCATTGTTTCAGACAGTAGAGGTTTCTATTGTGCGGTTATGTGGTTTTTTTTTATTTATTTTAGGCTAAAATAAAGGCACCCTGCAGATGAGGTCTTGTTGTCTTTATATTATGCAACTACTGTGTGAGCTGTTAAACCATGCAGGTTCCAAAACATTAAAGAATTTGGCTTAGCAAATGGATTTTTTTGGAGAATGGACATATATTGACACATTTGTTTGGCCTCAATGATCCACAAAGTGTTTCTGTGAGAAACACTGAACTGTTGTTTACAGGGAAGCTCCACAGGGTACTTTTAACTCTGCTAATAATTTACAACTTGTCCCGCTCTACTTGTCTAATAACAGTTTCAGTTTGCTCAAAGAGCGTATTGTCTGTTCTGAAGGTTTCATTTCATCTTCTGGATATACAGTGAAGAGAACATCAGCAATCCAGTTGACTAACCATCTCAAGAAGGCTAAGAGTTAATATAACTGGCAACCTTAAATTAGTAGTCTACATTTTCAATGCAATGGATTAACCCTTGTGTTGTCTTCCCTTCAACCTTGAAAAAAACAGTTTTTTCCGACGTTTTTGATGCCTTTTTTTCAGTTTGTTTTTGCTTTTTCCAACGTTGTGTAACATGTAACATGATAATTAGTAGTAGTCTTTATGCTAAGCTAACAGGCTGCTGCAGCTTGATATGAAAGTGGTGTGTATTTTCTCGTGTAACTCTCAACAAGAAAGTCAATAAGTATAACTATTCCTTTAACAAAGACAGCCAGCCGTATAAGGATGAACACCAACAGGACCAACAGGAAGTGGGTTTGCAGGAAATGTGATTACACTGAACCTGATCATGAAATCACAAGTAAACAGAAAGCGTACTGATTTCTTCATTTCCTCCTTACAGGTGTTCATTAATCTCTCCAATAAAGGAGTCGACTACGACGCCTTCAGGAGCATCAACAACTCTTTCATCGTCTTTGACAGCAGGCTCGTCATAAACGCCACTTTCCACACCAGCGATTCAGCCATTTGTGGTGCCGGACCTCTCACCAAATTCTCCCGCTGCTACTACGCAGACGAGTGGTCGCACGCCAACTTCAACTCCAAGGAAGTGGGTCGGGACCTGGCGGCCGTGTTGCTGCCCCTCTTCGATCCGACCCTGGAGCCTGATGTTGAGTCTCCACCTGAACAGGATCGCCTCGTTCCACTGTACAGACAGCCCAAGATTCAAGGTCAGAGTTAAAGTCTGAAAAATAGATTTAAAGAGTTTTAAGGGTTGAGTAGTTTTTCTGTTAAGTCTGTAACCATTGTATTTGACTTCTGTCCTTCAGTGTTTATGTCCACAGGCTTGTACCTTTTGAGTTTTTATCGAAGAACCAGATATTTTTTGAAGACATTTGCAGCCTTGCAGTGGTTGAGACAGTCCCGTAAGGTGAAGAAGTGGCTGTATGCTGCTCTTTAACGGAGCTTAGGCGATTACACAGACGTCCATTTGCAAACCAACCAGTTAGTCTTTGTCCTTGAAGACTTTTCTCTTTTGAAAACTGAAAAATATTGTTTGAAAACACTTTTAAGAATGTACAAATCTTACCTTTGTCCAAGTACGTTTTCTAGTGCAGCGTCTTCTTCGCCACCTTATGGTGCTCTAAAAGGGGATTTATGGTTCTGTGGGGGCTGAGAAAAAGAAACCTACGCCGCTGTGAACATTTATACTTGTGTGCTGATGTGTCAGCGTCTTTCTAGCGTATCTCTTTAAGAGAATACCAGAGCAGGTGTGCGTGGGGAGTGTGTGGTAGAGAGAGTGACGGGGATTAGCTTTGGAGCAAGTACTGACTCCGGCAGTGGAGACGGAGAAACAAAGTGTCTCTCCGGTGCTTTCTGACCACGGTCGGACCCTCTCCTCGATTTCATGTGGTTTATGGAGAAGGAGAACCCGGAAATGAGCAAGAGGAAATGCGATATTACCAATCCCAGTTGTTGCGGTCTGCATCGGCGCAACGTGTAGTTACATTTTTTGAGAGGTGCACGTTTGTTTGTTTGTTTCAAATTTGTTTATTAGGATTACACGTCAGGCTACGGCGTAGGGTCCTGTGTATCTCCACCTACCTATGCATGTACCCATGGCGTAGATTTAACGCAGAGCCCTTTGGGCATAAGACATAATGGGCTCTTTATTCCCCCCTGAGGCCAGAGGGTAGACTGTCTCCCACACAGTGGATGACCCACTTGTTCATCTTTTGAATTGATCATTTAACCAGGAGAATGAATGAGAATGTATAGAACTTCTAAAACCCTGGACAACAGAAAAAACACTTCACCATTCTATTCTATCTTCTTGCTATTTTATTGAATGTTCAACAGGCATGTTAATCATCACTTTGAGATATTTAGTAGGTTCACATAAAAACAAATTCCTTCACATTCATCAGCAGATCTAAGGTTTTTGTAAGTTTTCAGGGTCTGTCAGTTTAGCTCAATACTCTTTGCATCCTTCCTCCTGTCCGTCCATGTTTTTGTCAGCTTTTATCTGCGAGAATTCGCACTGCCACTATTTTTTCATTATGTTTTTGTAGAACATTTTCCAATCTTTCACCCACTCACTGCCGCCGTTATTGTGGCGGACACTCAAACCATAGCTGGGGGTAACAATGCCTGCATTGCGCTGCTGTGTATTCACGGAGTAACCAAGGCCACTCCGCAGGTTACATAAACACAGCAGCCACTCTGCTTCGCCCTTTTCACAGAGATAAAACACACATGAACTTTTCAGGGAGAGCGGAGATGCCGTATCATCCCCCGCTATCAGAGTTCATTGCCTCAGCTTTGTTTTCCTCTGGGTGTATGTTAACAGTGAGATACATGTTATGATGTATCTGCTGTTGTCCCAGTTTTGACGCCAGTGTATGTTTCACCACTAAAACTCATTATCTTTTAACACGGACACCACGTTTAGGAAGATATTTTCAGAATTTTCGTATTTCTGTGGCAATGTGCTCACTTTTTCTTATTGTAAAGTAGGTCTGCAACTACTAGTTATATTTCTTAACATCCATTTGGTCTACACAGTATCAGAAAACAATGAAAAATGCCTGTCATAACTATTCAGAATACAAGGTGGCATCTTAAAATTCTTGTTTCGTGCAACCAACAGTTCAAATTCTAAGATCCTCCATTTATTTGCATGATATAAAACTGAGGAAAGCGACTCTAACATCTTGATGGATTCCTATATCCTATTAAAGCCTGAATTATATGAAGCCCATCACACCATAACCCTCAACATGTGGTGTCCCTCTCTCCTCAGGTGGGAAGCTGCCTGGAGGATATAACTACCTGCACGTTACAAAACCGTCCCCCACACACCAGACCGGTCCTGCTGTTAAACTTGTAAGTTTTCATTGTCAAACTAATCTGTCGGTATTAGTTTTTCTCTGGTTTACACACAGTCCGACTCAATTCCACATATCTCAATCCTGCTTCCCTAAATGTGGATTGTTCTGCCTCTGAAAATAATCCCTAATACTTTTACTTTTTCCTCCTGTTTGAGTAATGTTTGCTAAGTGACTAGCTGTTTTAGAAAAATACTGGGTCCTTTTTTTATTTTTTATTTTTTTTTATGAAACTATATATTTGTGATAAGCCTGCAAAATATGTCATACCATTGTTGAATATCGTGTTAACGATATTTATTTTTATTTTTATTTTTTGGTGCATTTTAGGCCTTAATTGTGATAGGACAGCTGAAGACTTGAAATGGGAGAGAGAGGGGGGAATGACATGCAGTGAAGGGCTGCAGGTCAGAGTCGAACCCCAGCCCACTGCGTCAAGGAGTCACCCTCTATATGTGAGCGCCCGCTCTACCAACTGCGCTATCTGGGCGCCCGACGATACTACTTAATTACTTAATAATTACTTAAATAAACAGATATTAAAAGGTTCTCAGTTTTACCTCTCTGCTGCTTTCTGCCGTCGCAGCTGTAATCTGTGACACATTTTTGAAGATGCATGTCTTCAGTGAGAACCAGAGCCACCGACACTGTAGGGAAGTCAGAAATTTTTTTTTGTGATTTGAGGACAAAAACAAAATAGGTGGCCGGGTTGCCTCAGTGGGTAGAGCAGGCGCACATATACTTGGAGGTTTATGCCTCGTTTATGCCTCCAATCCGACCTGTGACGATTTCCTGCATGTCTTCCCCCTCTCTCACTCCCCTTTCTCACCTCACTGTCCTGTCAGGACATTAAATAGAATATTGCAGCCGTATCCTTTTAAAGGGTGTAGGTACTGACCTAGGCAGTATCACGTTATTAATACAAGTCAAACACGTTCTCTCAATAACAAAGTTACAGGACAGTGGCATCATAACCGGACGAGTGGAGACGGGGAACTACTTCTGTATACAGCTCGACTGCAACGAGCTGGTGGAGGCGCTCACCTGTTTCTCCCTGAAGCCCCTCCCCGTCTCCAATTACCTGAGTCTGTATGGGAAACACCAGCAGCTGCTGGGCCAGCTGTCCAACCTCTACCACCAGGGCCTGATCCCAGACCTGTACAGGTGGGAGAGAGGAGGACACTATCTATTTACAAATGTCTACACACATATTGAAAGTATCCAGTCAGTGTATCCATTTTGTCAACATAAAATCTGTCTGGTAAAACTGATCTAAAAGAAAATCTGGTTTATTCAAACTTTTGTAGTTTAGCAGTAATTTATTATAATAATAACACCGTACTCACTCAAGTTATTTAATAAAACCTGTCAGTAGTGTTAGACATTTTAATAAGTCTTAATTTACACAGAATTCATACCAAAGTAGCTCTACGTCATTAAGAAAGTAAAGAACTAGTCAACTTTGTGCAACAGAGGGATTTAGAAGTCTTATTTGAAATTGGACTAGTAGTCAAAGTCTGTCCAGATGTTCCCAGACTTTGGGAACATGGTGCTGCAAAGAACTTTGATTGGACGCAAAACACAGATTTTAAACTAACCAGCAGTTTATCCAGATTATTTTAATAAACACTTAATTTGGAGAAATAAATCAAACTGAAAGTGGGCACACCTTAAAGGTTCCATGTCATGCTCTTTTTCAGGTTCAAATTGTATTTTGGGTTTCTACTAGAACATATTTACATGCGTTAATGTTCAAAAACACATTTTTTCTCATACTGTGTCTGAATATACCTGTTTCACCCTCTGTCTAAGACGCTCTGTTTTAGCGCCTGTCTCTTTAAGCCCCTTCCAGTCTGCTCTGATTGGTCAGCGTTTCCAGGTCTTTTGCACCTGCACTCTCTGCATCTCTACACTGTCATTGCAGCCAGTAATGACTGCAATGGCTCTGATATGTAATGTATGTATGTATGTATGTAAGTTATAGTTGTGACATCACAACAGTACCGAAGTCCTGACGGCTCATTTAAAGTCAGAGTTTCTGAATACTGTCTGTGTACATTTCTCTGTGGATTGATAGTTTTGATACTTTCACAGCATTTACATAGCACCTCAACCTGCTTTATAATAAATAAATAAAACGTTGCACTGGGAAGTCTGTAAACTGTGATGGATGTTTGCAGCAGACAGTTTGGTTCCCAATTCTACTGTTAGACTAGGCTGGGGGTTTGTTTACAACGTGTTATCAAAAGGAATAATGGAACAAACTACGAAAATAATATTATATTTTTACAGAAATCTTTGATTAGCGTCAATAACTCAGGAGGTAAACAACTCGTAGTACAACAGACCTGCAGGAATGATCGGTATGTTTTGTTGTCAACACACAGCTTCACCAAATTGATATTCTCTGCACTGTAATTTGGTTTTGTCCGGTGTTTGCTAGTTCTTCCGGCCTCTGTTGTAGTAGTACAATTTCATTTATTCACTTCGGCACAATACATGCTGCTGTTTTTTCCTCTGATTTTGGTACTATAAAGTAACCGATTTTTTTTTTTTTAAATAGCTGTTTTCCTACCTAACTTTTGTATGAAAACGAGCCACCTTCACCGTTTCTGAAGCAAATTTCAGTCTGAGAAAGGAAGTGTTTTGTTTTTACAGCTACAGGTAGCGAAATTTCCCATCATTCATCTGCTGACTGATGACCTCACACAAATAACACATAAGAGTGTGTGTGTGTGTGTGTGTGTGTGTGTGTGTGTGTGTGTGTGTGTGTGTGTGTGTGTGTGTGTGTGTGTGTGTGTGTGTGTGTGTGTGTGTGTGTGTGTGTCAGCGGGTGACCTGCTTTTGAGGTTTCATCACAAATGACCTCCAGATATGGACGTCTATTGTCCCCCGCCTCCTAATCTGTTTATGCAGCTCCCCAATCTGTCTTTGTGGCCGAGACGAGACAAAGCCGGAGCCTCCCCACTGCAGAGACAGATTCCTCGTCACGCTGCTCACTCAGCTGACTCGTAAAGTCATTGTGGAGGCTGACGGAGCATCGTGAGCCGTTAAAAATCATTGATTGACCGTGTGGCAGCGGGGGTCTTTCAGCCAATACAGTTTAGTGTGGCTTCTGTGTGTTTGGTTCCTTGGCTGTTATTTAAAGGGCCAGTTCACCCAAATTACACAGATAGTTTCTCTCTTACCTCTTGTGGTGTCTAGCTATGCAAACAGACAGTGGTGGAAGAAGTACTTTTTGTTCTAATACGCAAATCTATTTTGTTTTACGGACTTTTCTCTAATCTTTGTCTTTTTGGTGAAATATTTGAGTTTGACGTATTTGGGCCTTGATCAGTTTTTTCAAATGAAACGACATGAGAAGTTAAGAGGGGAAATGTTGGTGGTGGCGTTGATAACAACTCCTAGACATCTGAAACATGACGAGTCAAAAGCAAAACAGTTCAGGAATCACTGGTTTAATCTTTAATAATGCAATTTATTATATGAATAAAGGTCCTATGACATGCTGCCATGGGACCTTTACATGTAAAATCTTAATCTGAAAAGTAACTAAAGATGCCAAATAAATGTATTGTAGTAAAAAGTTCAATATTTTTTTCCTGCATGCAGTCGATTACAAGTATAAAGTAGCTTAAAATGTGAATATCCCAAGTATAGTACCTCATAATTGTACCTAAGTACAGAACTTGAATGTGGTTGTGTTTAGAGGTTCTTTCTACAGAGGAATGTGGTCTACTGAAGTCTTACAACAGTGTAGGAAAAACTTGAATGTTTGTCTCTCCTGCAGTTTCTTCAGGCAGAGCTGGTGTTTGGCCATTTTTCATGACAGATTCTCCGACTTTGAGCAGGAGCTTCAGCAGATCTCCTCAATTGCAGTTAGTACTTTTTATTTTTATCTCAAATCACCAAGCTTGCGCTGTCTGACCTTTCTGTCTTTCTTTCTTTCAAAAATGTAACATGTACAGTATGTCTGAAACAAAAGTACATTGATAAATGGCTGAAAAGAATTTGAAAATGTATGTAAAATATATAATGGCAGATCTGCCTTGACAGTCTAAGCAAGTGGAAACCGTTGTGAAGAATAGTTATTTTAACCCACGGAAACATGTAACTGTAATAATCTCTCTGTGTTCAACTCTGTGCCGCTGCAGTACGAAGAGTGGAGCCAGCAGGCCATGGACTCGGACGCCCCCCCTCAGGACAGATTCCAAGATGCTCAGAGTCAAGCGGCTCTGAGAAGCAGTGCTGTGAAATATCTGACCTACAACCGAAACCTGCTGCCCATGTTCGCCTGCCCCGGACAGCTTTGACATCACACGTGACCTTGCCAAGTTAACGAAGCTCTTTAACTCCGATAAATGCTTTTTAGAATCATTATTTTTATTCAAAAGCTCTGCTCACGTTCGCACGAACACACTGTGCGTGTCTACCAAAAATGCTAAATGTATTTCATTTCTCATAAAGCTTTTGCAAAGCCAATTCTTTTTTTTTATGTTTTCAATACGGCATTGTTCACATCCACGTTTGCTTCCTCCGTACCTTTGCCGGCACGTTGCTGCGTTTCTATTTATGTTCACCAACTGTCGATCATCAGGAAGGTTTATCTCTTAAAAACATTGCTCTGTAGCCAGCTGCTGATCTCTGCTGCAGGCTGGAGGCTCCAGGATACATTAGCAGCTGCTAGCATAACACACCACAATCTCCTGACTGAACGGTCAGCGCTCAAGTTGCATTGTGGGTAATGGAGGCGCCATGTTTTGACATGGAAGAAGGATGTGTGGCGTCAAAAAGACGATATCTCTGGCTCGGCTTTGTCCATTTTAATCATTTTTCTGTCCATGAGTTTGACGATGCTAAGGGAGTGTGATATAAATCAGCAGGTTCCTCTTTATATGCAGACATCAGATTGATATCGTTCTTCTCTAACTCTTGTAGTGAAAGGAAATGAGCATTATTTTCCAAGAATGTTGAATTATTCATACATGGCTCTCACAGGACAGCAATGCTTCATCGTATAGGAATATGAAGCATCACTGTAGATTAAACTACCCAACAGTGTATAAAGGAGTTCAAATGAGCACAACCTCAAACATCTACAGCAGGGAAATACAACAAATACATTAATGCAGCAGTGATATTAATCCAGAAACATCCGATAGAAGAGGAAAACACTGACAGGGAACATTTCACTGCATTTTGCTGAAAATACTGATACTCAAGCAAGGTTTTGAATGATTCTACTGCAGTAAAGGATCTGAATACTTATTTTAAAGTTCTGTTAAAGTCACTGAAAGATTATTTGGTATGTCAAGTCCTTTTGATTTGTTCCATAATTTGATCAAATTAAGGATTTTTTTTTTCTTCTCATGTACCCGTAACATTGTCTTAGCTCCCTACTTTGATGTTTACCTGGTTATGGGAACTAACTCATGAGGCACAGAAAATAGTTTAATACAAGTAAAATGAGAAAATCTGACTCCTCTGTTTTGTATTTCCACAGACCTCTCCTCCATAAAGTGCCAACTGTAACTGTGAGTATATGACTCTGCAGCAGCGTGACCAATCGCGGCTCGTATAGCGGCTGGAGATGAAAGCTTTTTGGGGGGAGAAGGAGAAGGAGGGGGAGGCTGAAGGGTGGAGGGTGTCACTCTACAGCTGTATGCTAATGAGGCTGAGCTGAAGCCTGTCCGGAAAATAACCGCACACACAACAACATATGTCTGCACCTACAAACAACCCCCAGGCTGAGAGAAACACACACACACACACTGCTGGTGTCCACATATAAAGTCACATATTATCGGATAAAAACAACCAGATTATCCTGAATTCCTCATGTGTAGGGATTTTGAATCTTGTTTTAAGATACAATATAAATCCAGGATAAGATAAAAAGGGACTTTTATCATTAGTGGTGTTTAGCTTCGAGCTATTAGTCACAAGTTACCTTTATGTATTTTATCTGTTCAAATTGCATTATATGTGGTTTCAAAAACAGGTATATTGAGCTTTGTTTATTATATAGATTTAAAACACGTTTTCACAAACTAAATTAAATGTTAAGCAACCCAACTTACCCACTGCCAAATACATCTTTTAAAGTATTTTTTATTATCTCTTATTGAGTCCTAAAAGTCCAAACGGATCAAAGATCAACATGTTTCAGGATTTTGGTCTAAGTTAGTATCCTAAGCTTGAAAAACAAGACAGAATAGTTGAAATGATCCCACCACTGGCTAATTTGTTGACTTTTTATTAAGAAAATATGACTTGAAGGACTCAATAATGGACAAAAGGTGTCTGGTGAGTGATTTTACTTCAGAGGAAACTAAATTTGAAAGTACAAACCCATGAAAAATGGAGGAAAAAAACAAGAATTATGATTATATTGATTATATTATGATTAGATAACAGCATAGCATTTGGGTGGTACTTGATTGTGTTTCAGTTCCGAGTTTGAACACCCTAACAGTCAAACTGATCCTGAGCTTCAACGCTGAGGCATCAACTGAAACCTGCTGCTTTCCATCAACGCGCTGATTTCTGCGTGCGCACAAATCTTCACTTGATTTTAAACCCTTTAGAGCTCAGCACCGACCCTGGTCACATCCCATCATCCCTCACGGTGGAGGACAGACTCATATCCAGCTGACCGGGTCATATCGGGTTTGCTGTGTTTTAACTCGCAGATAATCTCAGTTTGCCCCAATTGGTGACACAGAAAGAGCGCACTGATTACGCACAGCACGCGCCGACGGTATCTGGGGGCCAGATTGCTTTTGGGGGCCCCCACTACTTCTCCTCCCCCCCCCCTCAACTGTGCAATTTCCTTTTCAATCACGGCGGGTCTACAGATTGCACAAGCGAAGCCATTGTGATGCAAAGCAGGAAACCCTCCTCTCGCTATTAATTATGTATGCGCAAAATGACGGATTCATATGTCCGGAGTTAACTGTCACGCCAGCGCACATGCTGCCGGGCCACAGGGGTTTGCCATTTGGTTATGAAGTTGGTCGAATTTAATTCCATCATTCAGTGCGTAAAAGCGCGTTAAAAATCTTTTTTTGGGGATCTTTAGTTGTCCTGGAAAGTCTTGAAATGTCTTGAATTCTAAAATTTGAACAGCAAGTCCTGCACAGTCCTGAAAAACGGTTCAATTATGTGTTCTGAAAATCAGTCAAGTTAAACCCGAGCTCATACATTTTAACTTTAGGTTAGAAAATTGGTTCTAAATTTCCGTCTAACTTTGTCTGCGCCTTCCTTCTCTGGAGCTGAATTTCCAGCTTTCAGTTCTACATTTTCCACTTTTACTCATTGTTTTTTCTAATCACTTCTTCTTGACATCGTTTATGTGGACGGGTGTCTCCTTCTTGAACAAATCAGAGCCCCCCCCCCCCCCCCCCCCCCCCCCCCCCACACACACACACACACACACCCACCCACCCAACAGAGACACACAAAGCCGGGGCACGTGTAGATTTCTTTACAAACGCATCAGACCGTAAAAGTAGGAGGCTCCTGGCGTGTGCCCGGGTCGAGACTGTGTGTGTGTGTGTGTGTGTGTGTGTGTGTGTGTGTGTGTGTGTGTGTGTGTGTGTGTGTGTGTGCGCGCGTGAAGTACAATAAAACCCTCAGGTACATCTGCTTTGCAATCTGCAAACCCCCACCCCTCATGCATCAGCCTCTCCATCCTCCCACACCCACTCCCCAAATCCACTGGGAGAACTCGGCTCCTTCTGATTGGTCGGGGATGAGTCAACGAGGGGGGGACGGGAACAATGTCATCATGTCGCTTTAAAAAGAGTGCAGCTATGTTGTGGTGAAAGCACCTCGGGAGGAGAACAGAGGATCAATAGCAGCAGGAAACGACAACAAAAAGACGCATCAGATGTTTCTGTCCGCGCGCGGCTGAAAGTGGATTTCTTCTCCCCGCAGCAGCATCCCAAGTGCCTTCAGCTCTCCGTCCAACGTTAACATGCCGAGAGGATTTTTGGTGAAAAGGAACAAGAAACCAAACCCGGTGTCCTACCGGGTTCGCTCCGACGAAGAGGACGCGCAGCAAACAGCGGCTAATGCGCCGCCGCCGCTGCTGCCCTCCTGCGCGCCTCTCGCCTCCATCCCGGTGCGCGCACAGACGCCGACGCCCACCTGCGGGGCTGCTGCCACGGCACCGGAGCATGTAGCCAGACCGGTGCAATTCGGGAACCCGGAGGCGGTGTACCAGGCGCTCTACAGCCCCACCCGCCCCGTGAGCCACGACTACGACCGCTCCTACTTCGAGAGACGCTTCAACCTCGGATCACCGGTTTCCGCGGAGTCTTTCCCCGCACCAGCAGCGCTCCCCGCGTTGGACCACCTCTTTGCCCCGGTGGACCTGAAAATTGGCTCCAGCAACAGCAACCGCACCGAAGCCAGCGCCACATCCACCGCGACGCTCCCCACCGCCCGTACCAAACGGCCGTCCAGCGACACCGAGCGCAAAGGCAAACCGCAGTCCAAGAAAACCAAAGCTATCCGGAAACTGCACTTTGAGGATGATGTCACCACGTCTCCGGTCCTCGGACTCAAGATTAAAGAGGCTCCTGTGGACCAGAAGCCTCCGAGACCGCAGCTGCCCGGAGGGGACAACGTCCCGCTGGGCGAGTTCGTGTGCCAGCTGTGCCGCGAGGCGTACGCGGACCCGTTGGCTCTGGCGCAGCACAAGTGCTCCAGGATAGTCCGGGTTGAGTACAGGTGTCCTGAGTGTGACAAGGTGTTCAGCTGCCCGGCTAACCTCGCCTCGCACCGGCGGTGGCACAAACCGAAGCCGCAGAGCGGATCCTCCGGTGGGCAACACTTGGAGAGCGACAAGGCGGCTGCCTCCGGTAAGACAGCGTCGGATGAAGCGAAGGATACTAGTGACAGGGACACACCCAGCCCCGGGCCGTCCGAGTCCGGCTCAGAGGAAGGGCTGTATGATTGTAATCACTGTGGGAAAAAGTTTAAGCGCCAAGCGTACCTGCGGAAGCACCTTGCGTCCCAGCACGGCTCCCCAAAGCCGGCAGAGGACGAGGACGCGTCTGCCTGCGAGCAGAGCGCGGCGCCGCTAAACCTGAGCGCCTCCGCCTGCCACATGTGTCCGGTCTGCGGGGAGAACTTCTCCAACAGAGGCAGCCAGGAGCGGCACATCCGCCTGCTGCACTCCTCGCAGGTCTACCCGTGCAAATACTGCCCTGCCGTGTTTTACAGCTCCCCGGGACTCACCAGACACATCAACAAATGCCACCCGTCCGAGAACCGGCAGGTGATCCTGCTGCAGATGCCGCTCCGCCCCGCCTGCTGATCCGGGAATAAAGGCTCCTTTCACTGTCAGATACAAGCCTTGTTCCTGAGAGGATTTTAGGGTCACACTGCAAAAATATCAGTTTAAAAAAAAAATAAAAAAGGAAGGAAGCTTGGGCTCCTAAAATCTTCATTTTATTCTTTTTTTTTTTTTAAATCAAGGGAAAAATACTTGGCACTTTGGTGAGAAGCTGTAACTCTGGTTGACTCCACTGTTGATGGGAGTGATTTATTTTCTCTCTAGTTTCAATTATTTGGTAGAAGAAGAAAAAAACTAAATTTCTTTAACAATCTGCCAGTTTTTTTTTTTTGGTCTTATTTTGGGACGTTGATTCAAGCAAATGCACAAATCATAAAATAATAAAGAGGAGTGATTCCTGGCATCCCCATTTTTAGGCATGTTTTGACAACTCGTTGAAGTAGAAGAACCGAAAGGATATTTTTTACTAGTAACTCCTACAGCAAACAATGTGACTCACATGCACCATATTTGTAGAGGTCAGAGGTCAGCCGCTCACCTGCAGCTGGCAGGGATTCAGTGCCTTGCTTAAGGACACTTCAGCAGGTTCTGGGTGTGTGTTTGAACCCTGGCCTTTATCTCTCTCTCTCCCCCCTTATTTCAAACACTTAAAGCGTTAGACTGTTAATTTATTTTTCTAGCATCTCTGCACAAGTGCTATTAGCTTCTAGACCTAAGAGAGGGGACGACCTGTAGCCGACACAGAGCAGGACTCCCAGGCCTGAGAAGACCTTAAATCTCATCACTCTGATTAGCTTTAACATAGCTTGTGGATCTGTGGATCAGTAGCTGTTGCCTGAAAACAAAAAAAAACAAAAAAGAGTACAAACTAGTGTAGCCGGTAATGCCTTTTGGATTAGAAACTCCTGCTGTAAAACTGCCTTAAACTGATCTGATTGTCTTTTGATTACTTATTTATCACTGGCTGGGTACGATATGATTACTATTTTTTACAAAGCCTTCTGTATAACCACTATACAGTATATCTTAACTGCTTTCTTTCTATTTATTTATGTATTTATTAAGTTATTTGTGTAAATTATTGCTCTGTGTGCTCTGTGATCTGTTGCCGTGTGTTTTCATGATGTAGCCAAATTTATTTTCTTTAACTTATATTTAAAAAAAAAAAAAAAAAAAAGAAACTGTGCAAGGAGGGCGGTGTGTTCAAGTGACATCGTAGCAATCAACGAGTTTTATCAGCCTCTCCTGAATGAATACATAACTGAATTGCAATCATTGATTTTATTTGTATTTATTTATTTTGTTTGGTTTGTTTGTAGCTCTTATACTGCTTTGGATGTTTCTGCAGTATTTTGCTAAATGTCCAAAAATAATAAAAACCAAACTGAGAAACAGTTTTTGTTCCGTCGTATTTGTCTTTTGCAGGTTTTTAAACATACATGTACATAAATGTATTTGACAGCTGGATTTAAACCCCAAATCAAATTAAATGCTGCTTCAAAACAACCAAATATTTCATCTCCATACAGATTATACAAAACTCCTTTATTTTATCTTTATTAATGAATTTCTTTGGGCCTAAAACTCACAATCTTAAGACAGTCTAAAATATCAGAATAAGCCTTTAAAAACTGTTGCAAGTGGTGGAATGTAAATCAAATACTGTACCTAACTACCAATTTAAGGTACTTGTACTTTACTGGAGTATTTCCATTTTATACCTCTTTATACTGTACTTCATCTTAACATTTCAGAGGGAAATACTGTACATTTTACACCACTTCACTGATAGTTACTCTAAAACATATGCACATTATCTGCAGAGTACTTTTACTTTTCAAGAACCTTTTTCCTATTAATACTCGTGTACTTTTACAGAAACGGGGCTTTTATTTATAACAGAGTATCTCTAGAGTGTGGTAGGTAACTTGTACTTGAGTAAAGTTTGCGAGTATTTCCTGTTGCATGGTGAAAACCTTAGGGTCATTAAATTGCTGAATTCCCACCGAATACCTCCCGGTGTCCTGAATGGCAGTTAGGTCCCTGAAAGTAACGCTCACGTGTGAAGGTATTTGGACAGATAACGTTCCATCCAGACGTATCTGATGTCAAAGACTTTCCGTTTATTCTGATATATGATTGGCTTGGTTATCCCACACAACTTAAGACGAGTACAATATCACGTTTTACATCATATACCGTATTTCTGCCCCAACAAATGTGATGTTGGTAAAAAAAGAAGACAAAACATGTTCATACACAACAGCAGCATTGAGGAGCATTTGCTTATCGAGCAAAATATACAAAATGAAAGTAGAAACTAAGAGTGTTATAGTATATTATGAACACAAGAACTAGAAAATACAACTAACTGTTAACTTACTAATTCTGTTTTGTCCATTTCACGTCCACATCACATCTATTTGAATGATTCATTATTGAATTGGGAAATAACATTTAGTTAAGCTTATGAATATGAAACATACTGTATGCTGTACACAGTGATGGAAGAAGTATTTAGATCTTTTACTTTAACTTTGTTATTAGCAATATCACATTGTAAAATGTACGTAAGTAAAAAGGAAACTAAACTGGAGGAAAAGCAGCTAAAACAAGCTAAAACTATGCAGGTATGTATAAATAACTGACTCCAAAAGTGAAATGTGACATCAGACCTAAGTGACAGTGTACTGGTTTAGTTTCTCATCATGTTCTGTTTGTGGTTATGTGTAAATGTTACATGTAGAGGGGATAGTTTGTTTCCTACACACTGTAGAGTAAGCAGTGTGTTTACCGGAGGTCAGAAGTCAGGTCAGAGGTTCAGCACGCGCCAAACATTTGTGCATCTGAAAGACATTCCTGCAGTTCCTCTTTCTTCTCTTTCTCTTTCAGCCTTTCTAAAACAGATATATGGCTGCCTTCATCAGAGATGTTCTTCTGTAGCGGCAACTTTACTGTTCATCGTGTTTTGCTTTGGCTTTAATTTCCCCAGTAACGTGTAAAGAACTTGTATAAAGTAACCTGACTTACCGCCACATCTGTGGTTTCTTCAGCGATCCAAACTGGTCTGTTGTTGGGGCGAGAGGCGAAGTCCCTCCTCTTCCAGTGGACCACCATGGGGTACTTTTTTGGAAAAAAAACTATGTACGTTAATGAACCGTGAGAGAAAAATAATCTTTGATTCCGTTTGAATTGAGCCATGAATTACACGTTTGTCAATTTAAACGATTATTTTGCAGTGAAAGGAAGTCTCAGTTTGATGGAGCAAGGTTTAACAATTAGGATTGTCCGATGACCCGGGGCAAGTTAAACGCCACTTTGGGCAAGCAAAACGCTTGGTCAGGTGCCTTTGGCGTTGTTATTGACGCTAAAAGTCTCCTTTAGCGTCATATCTAAACGTGTTTGGTCGGGACTATTGGCGTCACTTTTGACGCCGTTAGGTTAAGGAAAAGGTCGTGGGTGGGCTTAAGTTTCCATGACACGCGGGATAAGAACGGGACGGTTGGGTTTAGGAAAAGAAGAAAGCGACTGTTGGGTTTAGGAAACGTGACCCATCCACCGCCCCAACCAACCTCCCTATGCTGATTTTCAGGCTTTAACACTACTCGCTACCGTTGTCACTCCTAATGCTACGTCATCTTACAGCGCCGTGTAGCTGCTGCTCTCCCCGGTGTGTTCTACACACACACGCTGAAGGGCGCTTTTTACATCATATCAGACGCTGACAGCCACTGCCCAAGTGTTCGTATTTTACGAGTTCAGAGTGAGAACAGGTTGGTTACTAACCCTTAAATCTGCAAGGTTTTTTGATCGACATGGAAACGTTAACTTACAGTGAAAGTGCAAGTTTTGAGCACTTTTAAACATTTTCAGTTCTACGACACTGAACATTATTAACTGCCATTTCCAAAACTCAATACAAACTTCATGGCCTTCCTTTTAATCTAATCACTTGTTGATTTATATTGAAAGCGTCTTCTGAGATTGTTAATTGATTATTTGCATTGACATGAATTTTAAATGTCAATTAATAATTCCATTTCATCTGTTTGTCCTGAATAAATGAATGAGCTTTTAATGGATTCCCTTTCGCATCAACTCTTAAAAGGCTTTTTTACTTTTATCTGTTCCATTTACTAATGTCACCTCTCAGATCAACCCTCCTGATTCATATGTCTCCCGCCCTAACATTTGGTGACTTCCAACTCTGACAATGAACACTTGTTGTTTTATGCCGATATTCTTTCACTGAATCAAGAGCTTTTGAATCATACCACATATTCATCAGCAGATGGAGTTTGACGGCATACTGTGAAAATGTAGATGTTCAATTTAAAAAATAATGGAATTCATAATTTGCCAGAAGTTGTACAACATTTACAGACAGACCAAATGTTGATCGAAACAAACTCATCTTTCTTACAACATCTGGATGGAAACCTTTTGTCTCACAATTTCACCTTTACCCCTACTACACACCATCACACACACGCTGACACTTTCTCCCCATCTCTAGCTCTTAACACACACACACACACACACACACACACACACACACACACACACACACACACAGAGGCAGGCCATCAGTCTGTGTCTCCCCTCTTGTGTGGCTCTGGCAGGTGTAAGCCAGCTGGGGAGCAGACTGCAGATAAGAGCTATAGATAACACACACACACACACACACACACACACACACACACTCTCTGTCTTTATAATGGACCACAGTAGTGTTTCCACAGGAATAAAGAGTCGGAGCTGAAAGCAGCAGCTGTCGGAGTGCCTTAAACAGAACATGTTTCACAGCCGAGCTACAACAGTAAATATTTAAGTATTCAAGATGACATGTTTCTTCTGTCTTTTTAGATGTATTGTCATGCCAATTTGTTCAGATATTCATGTTCCCCAGAGGATGAATCCTGAAAAGCACTTTGGTGATCCTCTGATTTTTCCTCTAGCGCCACCATTAGGTTTCACATTTCTGTTTTTTAGTGACATATCTTAACTGTTGGATGACTAGCCAAGTTTGGTTTGCCCCCTCAGGATGAACTTTAACAACTTTGGTGAACCTTTAACTTTTTCATCTAGCGCCATCATCAGGTCAAATATTTTAATTTGTTCAATACTTTATTTTTTATAACCAAATACCTGCAGAACTAAAGACATTTCCATCAGCCTCAGCTGTTATGTGCTTTGCATTTACTGCTAATTAGCAGTTCCTTGTATGGTTGGAGGACTTGTCCCAAAGCTGTTGGATGTGATTGAGGTTAGGTTGAGGAGGTGCAGGTTTAGCCTCTACTCCAGGGGTACATCCCATGCGTTCAGCTGCATCCCTGTTTCCTTCACTTGCTTCCCTTCCTCGCATCTTAGTCCGTTTCACCGAGGAAGTATGGGAGAGACGCGAGGAAATCATGCGAGGAGAGATGAAACAGGAAATGTGTTTTTAGAGGGATCCTCTGAAGCGTCTCATGAATTAGTCAACTGTATGGGTGGAGTTACTCCTCATTTCCACCGGTTTCGGAACAGCTGCGTGTCGGCTCCGTGCTCCGCCGTCCGTCAATACCCACCAGGTCCGGATTTATTGCGGTACGGCTGCGGCCATGACTGACAGCTGTAGTCACGAGGACCCACGAGATCTCGCGAATTCACGTAGAATAGAACCACAAAACCAACAACAGTTAGTTTCCATCCAGAGGAGTAGAGGGGAAACAACTCTGTGCTGTGTTTTCAAGGTGTAGTGCAGGGAAATATGACCTGCTGTGGGCATTTTATTTTGAAAATTAACCAGATGTTTTATTTTGTTTCTGTGCTCGACTTCCTGTCCCGCACAATCTGAATTGTGCTGAATTGCTGCGGAGCGCTCCGGCGTCCGGCTGCATGGCTTCCGGGAAGGCTGCTCCCGTGTGTACTCAATCATAGCTCCTCAGAGATTCCTCCTCCATCCTCTATCCTCGCTCCTCTATCCTCTATCCGCGCTCCTCCATCCTCGCTCTTCCCTCTTCCATTCTCCATCCTCAGGGCGGGAATAAGAGCTTTGAGACGGCCTTTACGAAGGATGGACAGAACAACTTCTGGTTTAGCCGAGGAGCGAGGAGATATCAAATAAGAGACTTGAGAAGCAGCCCAGGTCTTGTCCTTCAGAGTTTGTGAAAGGAAACTCTGAAAATGGATTCATAGGTTGAATCAAAGCTAATATACATAGAAAGAAGACCAAGATTATTTATGCAAAAGTCTTTTTCCACTGGGCATGTCTGTGCTGCGTTCCGGTTTTGTTCCGTTGTCCTTGGTGTTGCGTGTGTGTGATGGTGTGTAGTAGGGGTAAAGGTGAAATTGTGAGACAAAAGGTTTCCATCCAGATGTTGTAAGAAAGATGAGTTTGTTTCGATCAACATTTGGTCTGTCTGTAAATGTTGTACAGCAGAGAGCGCTTCACGCACGCTTCTGGGACGCGCCGTGGCGCAGCTGGTGGAACATCAAGGATTGACTTGAAAGGCCGCGATTGCTCGCAGGGCACGCGACGCAGCGCAGACGTGCCTGTTATAAATTAGGGGTTACAGATGATTCCTCTAACGTGTCCTCGTATCACAGCTGCTCTGCTGTTTCCTCATCATATCTGTTGTTGGTGGTTTTGCTTCGCTCTGTTCTGCTGTTGTGTGTTTTCTTCACTTGTTATCAGACATGAAAGCGACACGATGTGATTCGATTTGTCTGGTTTAATCAGACATCACTGCTCTCTAATGCTGTTAGTCCAGGACAGGGAGTCATGTTACACCGTGTGTGTGTGTGTGTGTGTGTGTGTGTGTGTGTGTGTGTGTGTGTGTGTGTGTGTGTGTGTGTGTGTGTGTGTGTGTGTGTGTGTGTGGATAAATGACTCTGTTTTTGTTTGCCTCCAGCGTGTGGATGCACTTATACAAGATAAACAGCATCATTTGTCGACTTTAAAGCTTCTATTTTTGTATTTTAGCGTTACTCGGAGGGAAAAGTGCCTGTAACAATGCTCATGTTTCTCAGCATTAAGACTGCATTTCCCATCAGCCCTTATCCCTTCAACCAATCATCCACCATTCCATCCTTCCAACCGTCCAATCATTCATCACCAATTCATCCATCATCAATCAGTCCACTAATCTATCCATACCAGCCAACAAACTATCCATCCATTCACCTGAGACTGTCTTCCCCTGAAAAAACGCCCAAATAAGTTGTTTGTTCAAGCAGGAATTATGACTCGGTTACGTTTATGGTAGTCGTGCTTTGCCAGACCTTCCTCCACAACACTGTGGAGGAAGGTCTGACTAGTCCACATAACATTCTCGGATGGGAGAACAACGTGCTCTGGTTTATTGGCATTTAAACCAATCACAATCGTCTTGGCCGATGGTAAGCGCCGCACAGAGCCCCTGTGCCGCCACAAAATAGCCTCGGGAAGGAACTTGTTTTGGTGGAACATGTGTACGTTCAACAGGTGTTTTAGTCGTGCAACAGAAAACTCAGATTGGACAGATAGTCTAGCTAGCTGTCTGGATTTACCCTGCAGAGATCTGAGGAGCAGTTAACCATAGTCCTCAGAAATCTACCAGAGTTTAGAACGCCAACACAAAGAAAGAGGAAGGAGAAGGAACATCCCGCCAAAAGAGGGACATAAGGCAGAATTTCCGGCAGCACCAGAGCAATCCCGGAAGTGGAAGGTCGTGGATATAGACTACGTTTATAGTGGCAAGACCGGGGTTTGTGTCCCTTTTGTAAATAAAAGTTTTTTTTTTTAAACTTTACGTCACGTGCGTAAGCGAAGTTACGTCTGATTTTAACCCAAACCCATCTTTTACTAAACTTAACTAATTTTGGTGTCTAACCATAACCAAACCGTTACATTCTCTGGTTTAGATATGAAGATGGAAAACGCTCCTGTGAGGCTAGGAATAAACAACTGATATTGCCGTGTGGTTTGAAGGACTTGTTGATTCACCTAGATTTCAAATTAAAATTGTCCAATTAGGGCTGGGCAATATATTAATATTATATCGACACACACATCTATATATATATATATATATATATATATATATATATATATATATATATATATATGAGGCCAGATATCGTCTTGGATTTTGGATATCGTAATATCCTGATATGACACAATTGTTGTCTTTTCCTGGTTTTAACGACTAGATTACAGTAAAGTGATGTAAGTTTCTCAACTTACCAGACTTACTAGCTGTTTTAATATTTGCCTTTATCCACTATTACAGTCATTGTATCCACATTATTATTTTTATTATCTAAAAAAAATGTATTATTATTATTAGTGATTATTTATCTTAAATCTCAGTGTGAAAATATTTTGTGAAATCACCCCAATTGTCAACCCAACAATATCGTCTTTGTATGTATCTTTATGTATTTTTTCAAACTTATTGTGGTATTTAATTTTCTCCATATCGCCCAGCCCTACATCCAATTAGACACAAAAATAATAATCAATGTCTGGCCCATATGGACTGTTTTTGAACAATTGTGATGATAAAATTGTAAAATAAACATAAAGACACATCTAAAATATACTACACTGTTTCCAGACTGTTTGGAGAATATAAATTCCTGATGTGTAGATGCTGAGTTACATCACACCAGCTCCCTCATCTCGGTCATCTCTAACATGTCCTTGCATCTTTTCACCTCCTCCTCCTCCTCCGCTCTGCCCTCCATCATGGAGGGCAGAGCCTCCCTCCGCCCTCTCTCTCTCTCTCTCTCTCTCTCTCTCTCTCTCTCTCTCTCTCTCCCCCAGCTGCTGCTCCCCTGCACGCGCCTCCTCTTATCTCCAACACGCTCAAACAAAAGAGACAAAAAAAGAAGAAGAAAAAGGCAGGAGCAGACAGAGTAAACACCGGTCTTGCTCCGTAAGGCCGAGGGAAGTCAAACAAACGTTGGGGGCATTTTCCAGGCCGGCAGGTGTTGGTGTCAGAGGCGGCGAGCGTGGCGTCGAGAGTCAACAAGTGAAACAAGCCAACACAAAGGAACAGTGTGGTTTAAGTGCAGATTAAGCTTTAGCTGTTGCTACTTGTAGAGTGGTGTGACCTTTGTTCATTGACATGCGGGTGCTGGAGTTAAAGCTTCAGTGCGTACATTTTTTTTTATTAAAGCTATAGTGCGTAGTTTCTGTCGCCCCCATGAAGAATTCTAAGTGATGACAACAACACTGTCAGCGCGTCCACATGATACAAGCCTTCCGTAATTGTGCACCAACCCCACCCGTCCTCCACACAGTTACTAGTAGCCAAGGAGGACACGGAGGATTAAAAAACCATGATGCACTCTTCAGAAGAGGTCATTATCTTTAGTCAAATTTCTGCGCGGGAAAGTCACCGGACGCCTCAATCTTCTGAACACAACCATACTGAGAAATACAGAATAGTCGTAATTAGCTTTGTAGCAACTCATTTGGCAATTCCTTGAATGTAACAGACGTTCATTAATATCAAAGAGGTACGCATTAAAGCTTCAATGAACGTCTGTTACATTCAAGCTTGAGAATTTATTAATAAAGTAAACTGAAATGCATCGTGTAGATCCAGGCTGGACCTGCGACGTCACCTCCAAGGTCAGAGTGTGCAGCTGATCAGCGTTGCAGAGCAGGATCCAGCTGGCTGTGATACCCATCTCCCCTCTAATTAGCAGGGCTCAAGTAAAACCTTAATCGCCTTGTTGACTTGTAAGGATATCTGAGTGGGAAAGCTAATTAACTCAGCACAGAGACGCAGAGGACTTTCTGGACTACAGGAGTTGCAGCTGATGAAATGTAGCATAGTCTTTTTAGTTTCTAGTGTCAAAAACTCAGGAAGAAATACATTTTATTGTCAACGCTTTTCCTACTTCAGACGCAAACAACATTATAAAAAGTTGGATTTATTCTAAAGCCCTTCTTTGATTAGATCTGGCAAATGCCACATGCACATATATGGTAAATGTATCTTTATTTAGAGGAACAGTTTTCTCTCTCTATGCACACACACACACACACACACACACACACACACAGGTTTACATGTTGGATGAGGACTATTTTAAAATAATCACTTGTGGGGACCACCCTTTCTAAAGGTGCTAGATGAATGAAACACACACACACATTTAACACACACACAGGTGTAACTGTTTGTCTGATTGCCTGTACACAGCATGGATTAGTTTGGCTCATGTGTGCGTTGTATTGGAACGAGATACAGTATGTCTCAGTGAAGTTTTAGACAACCTAACTCGAGTGTCACCAGCTACATTGAGAAGGAACAATCTTTAGTTTATTTTTTGTAAAGATTTTGTGGCATTTTTAGGCCTTTATTTTTGACAGGACAGCTTAAAGCTTCATCATGTCGGAACCAAACCTGCGGCCGCTGCGTCAAGCACTGAGCCTCTCTATATGGGAAAATGTTTTAATAGCTCAGGTGTTCATCTTATAGCTGTGTTAATATAGCTGGGTACCAAATTCAATACTTTTTTAGGCACCAGAATTTAAACAGATAAAGGAGTAGCTCTCATCAGCGTCAGTGAGCCAATAAGCACGCAGCATGTCTGTGATTGGCTGTCTAATGTTACACATCATAAAGACACGCAGGAAAAACTCTATGATACATGTAGCAGGGGCTGAAAAAAAATGAAAAGATTTCTGCTGTAATGTGTGATGTTGTAACTTATTTTTGTTTTAGAAAATTGGTATCGAAAAAAGTATCGTTTAGGAACCGGTATCGAAGTCATGGTATCGGTACTGGTATAGAATATTTTTGAACGATACCCAGCCCTATGTGTTAATGCACCCAAATTGTTTTTTCAGAAATTATATTTAAACTCCCTGAATGCATGCTTGTTTGATTTTCTTAACTTCAAAAACAAAAACTTAAATCACGAACTTTCAGTACTGGACAGTTTTTAACATTTGATTCGTTGGTCACAGCACTTCATACAAAAAACGCCCACATAGGTCGTTTGTTCAAGCAGCAATTGCAACTCATCTTTACGATTATAGTGGCGGTGCCCTCTAGTGGCCGTAGTAGTTATGATGGGAGCAAATCTTTATCATCAACACAGTATTATTACAACACAAAAAAACGTTATAGTACAGGGAGTATTTTCACAATGTGCACATAAATATACAGCTTACAGTTTCAGGTCTTATATAACCAACTTAAATTATCTGGCAATATTGTCTATAGTGTTCCTTAGGAGATGAAAAGTCTTTAAAGCTGTTGTTTTTAAAAACTTTACACACAGATTCAAACAATGTCTGAAGTTCACCATAAAACTATTTTTTTGCTGGGTAGAAACTGAAGAAATCTGACCTTGTTTATATGGTATTTGCCTAAAAGACAAAGCAATTTCATCACGTTGTCAACTTCCTTGTTGTTCGACTCTACATTAAAAAATAAGTAATTAAAATAAATGGTAAATGGTTTTTAAAACTTTACAGAACAAACAGAGCTATGTCAGGTTCCATCTGATTTGAACCCAAACCACGATCTTTTCGTAACTAAGTAGTTTTGGTGGCGACTGTTCCACACCGTTAATGATGTGTTTGAATCTGCAACCGTTATGTTCTCTGTAGAGATGTTCTGATACTGATACCAGTATTGGAAAAGCCTCCAATACTGCATAACTGCTGGTATCGGTATCGGAAAGTACTAGAGTTTATGCACCGATCCGATACCACGTAATTTAGCCCCGAATAAAATCTACTTTAAAGTATTTTATTCATGTTTTTTTCCCGTACTGACTGACTGTCAAACTGAGTAATAAAAGAAAGTTCTACGGCGTTCATTGTTTGTGTTTGTTCATGTTTCACAAAGAGTTTAACCCGAGCAAGACAGTTCAACAATGAGAGAAATCATATCACATCCGTACAGGGATAGTAGAATACAGTTGTTAAAACACAATAAAATATATGACACACTGGCATCGGATCAGTACTCGGTATCGGCCGATACGCAAGTTCAGGTAGCGTAATCTGTATTTGGAAGCAAAAAATGGTATCGGACCATCTCTATTTCTCTGGTTTAGGTAATTTATGAAACGCTCCTGTGGGTCGTATTAGATGGTAGGAATAAACAACCTATATCATCGTGTGGTTTGAGAACTTGTTGGAAATAACCTTCGTCATCTGTCTAAAGAATCTTTTGGCGTCTAATGGTCATCTTCTATCTGTGCAAACCTCAAATATTCCACTCCGTACATTAGTTACTGTGCAAAGTCACTTTTTATTGGGTATAAACTGGGTCTCTACTGACAGGTTTGATACTGCCCATGTTGTTGTGGAAATTAGGGAACAGCTTCTTGCATCTGCTGTGGTTGAAAGCACACGTCTGTTCTGTAATTCCTAAAATCCTGCAAAACATCAGTGTGTTCTGTAAGCTTTTGTTCAGAGGGTTGAGGTAATGGGTGGGGCAGGAGGAGGGGGGGGGCGGGGTATGTGGAGGAGGGATGCAGCTGATTTGAGAGCCAGGGCAAACACAAAGGGGGCCAGGACCTCCTCCACACATGCCCCGCACAATGCCCCGGCCCTAATGCTTGTAAATCTATTCACACATCCAGAGGCCAAAGATAATAACAAGCTGTTCAGAATGAATTTCTAATGAGCAGACTGAAGCCTGTCTCTCCTTCTCTGTCTCTGCAGAAATCCTGCTTCACACAGTCAGACATGAAACAAATGCCTGTTTAGCATTGACGCAGAAATGTGTTTGTACGGACCAATAGCAACAGACGGACGGACAGACAGCCTTCCTATAAAGGAATCTGAGAGGTGAAAAAACACAGATTTCATTTTTAAACATTTGGTTTATTGTCGGCACAAAGGGAGTTCCTACGAGTGCAAAAGATTTCAGATTTTTAATTCCCAAATCGCTGTAAATATGGACTTCAGGGATCAAGGGTTCAGGGTTTAAATATTAATTTCAAATCTTAAAGTTGTAGATTTTTTTTCTGGTTGATGTAACCTGGGGTTACCATGGGAACATCAAGTGTTGGTGTAATACTACAGCAAACACTTGTTGGGCAGCTGCTTTGTCAGAAATACAGCAGAGGAAGGACAGCATCATATCAGTTTATAGTGCAGGTAGTCTATATCCATGACGTTCCACTTCTGGGATTGCTCCGAAATTCCGCCAGATGTCATGCTTTTCGGTCGGATGTCCGTCACCTTCGGCTTCCTTTGTGTTGGCGTTCTAACCTCTGGTGGATTTGTGAGGACTATAGTTAACTGCTCCTCAGATCTCTGCAGGGTAAATCCAGACAGCTAGCTAGACTATCTGTCCAATCTGAGTTCTCTGTTGCACAACTAAAACAACCTTTGAACGTACACATGTTCCACCAAAACAAGTTCCTTCCAGAGACTATTTTGCAGAGGCACCGTTGTTCCATCCAGCACTTAGCGCCGCCCATGACGATAGTGATTGGTTTATAGAAATAAACCAGAGCACGTTTTTCTCCCATCCCGGGAATTCTGTGTGGACTAGCCAGACCCTCATCCACAGCGCTGTGGAGGAAGGTCTGGCAATGCGAGACTACAGTGCACCCAAACAAACTCACGTTATTTTAATAAAGAAGTCAGTCATGGACATTTTCTCTGGCTTCTTCACAATAAAAGCCACCCTGCGTTTCCCTGTTTTTTAATGTGAAGCAGCAGCAGTAATCGGGTCCTCCACTCCCTTATCAGGAAAGGAAGCAGCATGTATTCCAGCCCTCTCGGGCCTCTGGCCCAAGTTTGGGCTCAGAAGGTGTTGCTAGTTTTTCAGAAAGGTTTAGTTTTAGTTAGCCATCACGTTTAATGTTTGATCTTTGTGCTACTTTAGTGTCCGATGTGAAGCAATTACGGAACAGCGCCATCTCATGTCACGTCCTTTGAATATCTTTGCTTCAATGTCACGATGACATTTGACGGACATTCATGCTGTCTCCTTTTTTTCAGTATATAGCTAAAAAACATTTTTATTTGTTTTTTTAACCTGGCAATATAGTTTCAGGTTTTAGTTTTTATTCAGTTTCAGTTTATTAAAACCTTGTTCTCAACACAACTGTTTCATGTTGCAGCCTTAATGTTTTAATAACACTTTAGCATATTTACAGTATCTTGTGTGTGTGTGTGTGTGTGTGTGTGTGTGTGTGTGTGTGTGTGTGTGTGTGTGTGTGTGTGTGTGTGTGTGTGTGTATCTGTGTAAACCCCATCCACTTGTCTCATTCAGTCTTAACCTCCTGATGACTGCAACTAATGAAAAGCCTTCAGAGAGTAGGGATGTGTGTGTGTGTGTGTGTGTGTGTGTGTGTGTGTGTGTGTGTGTGTGTGTGTGTGTGTGTGTGTGTGTGTGTGTGTGCGCGTGCGTGTGCTCTGCCTATTCTTGTCCCTGGATGATGAGGCGGGGCAGGGGGCCGGTTGCCAGGGCCGACGGTGACTCCAGGGCCCCTGGCTGACAGTGGCAGGCTGTCGGGTCGTGCAGGCCGTCTGGCGAGCAGGCGCGGCCCTCCTCGGTGAGCTGGCACGCGTTGGCCCAGCAGCAGCAGCCCGGCCGAGGCATAACGAATCACTGAAAGAAACCTCGGCAAGGCTGTGCAGAGCAACACCTGAGCCACCGAACTGAGGGGGGGTTAGGGGGTGGGAGGGAGGGAGGGGTCCAGAGGTCCTGTGGCAGAGAAACCAAAACAAAAGCAGACAGGAAGACACTTTAACATTAATGACCCAAATATTCTCCTTAAATCATTCCTTTGTAGGGAAATTTAGACTTATTTAGATCATAGGCCTAAGCTTTGTTCAAGCAGCAATTTCGACTCATCGTTTCGTTCATAGTGCCGGCGCCTTCTAGTGGCCGTAGGAATTATGGCGGGAGCAAAGCAGGAAGTATAAGAGCGCCAAATTCCTCATAAGGCGGCAGGTTGGGGTGGTGTATGGGTCAGACAAACATAGGACTTTCACCCAGGAGACTGGGGTTTGAAAATAAAAGAAAACAGAGAGTTTTGTTGGCTAAACTTTACTGTAATGACCGGTCGGCTAAACTTTGTCACATGAACGGTCGGCAGTCGTAGCATCTTCGTAAGATTTAATACGAATTGTTGTTTCGTACGAACCCCTTCAGGAGAACTTCTTTTAAGAAAACATAGTTGCAAACATCTTTCCATGTAAGGTACAGAGTTAGTCTGGAAATCCAGACCCAAATCCAAAAGATTAAGGGTCTGGCAATGAGTAATGAAAATGGCAATCTCGAGGGGCAGCACCAAGCATGCATTTGAAAATCTCAACAATCTCACATCTCACAACAATACACGGGGTGACATATCCATACGCTTAGCTACCAGCAGAGCTAACTGGTAGATTAAACTCCGGTCGACAACACAGTAAAAACGTCCTTCTTGCAAAGGAACGATTGAAACGCCGTCTTCTGTTCCTCTTTCAGATAAAAAGCCATATCTACCTCGTTCATTGTAGCGGCCAAAACCGTTTCAAACAACTGGTGTTCATCCGTAGCCAACTTGCAATGTTTACTAATGACTTCGTCGTCATCTGTTTAGCTCGCCTCTGGCCCGCCTATATCAGATACACCAATGTGATTGGTGCAGCTCGGCTACAAGGGCATAGTTAATGAGCATCATCACTGAATGCCAGAGTGACTCGCTGAACAAATTCAAATTGTGCTCTCGCAAGAACTCTGGATTTCCAGGGTAGTACAGACTCTCAGTATGCTTCAAACTACTCTGGATCAACAGCATTTCATTTCCAGGTATGTCCATCATATGTTCCAAACCGTTCCCCATCACAGAAATAGTGCACTAGTGTGTTCACCATTTTGTAGTGGTGTTTGAATTCCCCGCCGATAATTTCATTCACTATGTTGTCCACTATAAAATACCCACAATGCTCTGCTAATTTGAGTGAACCAACGATGTACCCTACATTTTACTGCCGTATACCACAATGCAACGCGGTCGTGTTTTCCCGGAGGAACGGAAGAAGCAGAAGGACCCGCGAAAAATGTAATAGGAAAAAATGGAGCGGGCTTTTGTTTCTAAACAGTTGAAATGCAAAGTGCAACATATATAATATACAACCTTTTACTATCCTCCTGAGTGCTCGGTTTGCTTACACAATGCTGGGCGCGCTGGCCTCCATCACACACGTAACCGGTGCATCTACTGACGCAACGACAGTTACAACCTAAACTGGCCAGTGCAACCCTCCCCCCCTCCCCCTTCTCCCCCCTCCACAAATATCTAATAATAATTACCTTCACATAATTAAAGACATTTGCATCATAATTTTATGCAGGAAAGCCACAAATTGTTGCAGGAAAATTCACCAAAATGCAGGAAATAAAGTGTTGGATATGCTCAAAATTTAAATTTTGCTAAAAAGTGGAGATCTCAACAAAGATGTCATCCTAACAGCGCTGTTGGACAAAAAAAAAAAAAAAAGAATTTATTTTCAGTATTGAACCATCTACGTTTTAAAAATAACAACAGATAAACTTCCATTAGCAAAATATTTCCCCCAAATGCCTGCATGTATCTGCAGTAATTGATTTACTAACGAACTCGGATCCTCAATCTCCTTAGGAACAAAGCTTTTCACAGAAAAGAGCCGCTGATGGACGAGCAGCCGGTACGTTACGTGAAGTAAGGAGACCCGAGTATTGATCCAAGACATCTGTTTGTGATCCTCGTAATTCATAGAGAGGTTAAAGGAACAACCATGTGAGGGTTTTAGTTTAACCCTTGTGTTGTCCTCGGGTCAAATTTGACCAATTTTCAAAGTTTTTTCTATCAGAAATAAGGGTTTCTTTCAACCAAATTGCCCAAAAATAACATGGATGCATGGATGTCTTTGGGTGTTTTATTAAATTTTATCGTTTTATCGTATTTTATAGTTTATTGTAAAGGTACTTTATTGTCACATACACATACATGTAGTGAAATTCATTCTCTGAATCCCTCAGCAGTGGGCCCCATTTACAGCGCCTGTGGACCAACTCCAGATCTGAGCCAGTGCATTGATCAAGGGCACTGACTGGAGAACCTAGTGCATGTTTTTTGGATGGTGGGGGAAACCAGAACACCCGGAGGAAACCCACAAACATGGGGAGAACATACAAACTCCACACAGAAAATCCCAGAACAACCTGGATTCAAACCCAGATCTTGCTGTGAGGCCACAGTGCTAACCATTGGGCCACCATGCTGCCCTAGTAGTCTATATCCACGACGTTCCACTTCCGGGATTGCTCTGCTGCCACCGGAAATTCTCCGGATGACACTCTTTTCAGCCGGATGTCCGTTACCTTCCTCTTTCTTTGTGTTGGTGTTCTAACTCAGATCTCTGCAGCTAGCTAGACTATCTGTCCAATCTGAGTTTTCTGTTGCACAACTAAAACAACCTTGGAACGTACACATGTTCCACCAAAACAAGTTTCTTCCTGAGGCTATTTTGCAGCGGCACTGTGGCTCCGTCCGGTGCTTAGCGCCGCCCAAGAAAACTGTGATTGGTTTAAAGAAATGCCAATAAACCAGAGCATGTTTTTCTCCCATCCAGGAATGCTGTGTGGACTAGTCAGACCCTCCTCCACAGCGCTGTGGAGGAGGGTCTGGCAAAGCGAGACTAGCTGCTGTAGTGGCGCTCAGACGACTGTCCGTGACCTCTGACCCCTCCGCAGATATAATTGGAGCTGTGTTCGTTTCACGGCTTCTGCTACACTGACTCACGTTTGATTTTTAGGGAACATTTGAACAGGTTAAGTTTCTTTTTTTCTACTATGAAATGAACCGCTATCTGGATAATGGATCTGTTTGAGTCATTTTTTATTGGAAAAAAAAGCTCAAACTTATCTGACTCCAGCTTGTTAAATGTGACAGTAAACTGAATATCTTTGAGTTGTGGACAAAACGAGACATTTGCGGACGTCATCTAGGGCTTTGGGAAACACTGATCCACATCTTTCACCTTTTTCTGACATTGTATAGCCCAAAGAACTAATCGATCAATCGAGAAAATAATCCACAATGAAGATAATTGTTAGTTGCAGCCCTGATCCCTAAAATGTATAATTGTGAAGACAGACGGTTCAAATGTCCTCTCCTTCTGTCACGCCCGAACAATGACAGGCATCAGTAATTGAAACATTACGGTTGTAGCTGGAGGGCCTGCGCTGTGTGTGTGTGTGGGGGGGGGGACCCTGAATCAATAAGGGTCAGGGAGAAAGGGTCGTCTGGAGTCGCCATAAACTGACAGAGTTTTCAAAAGGGCAGCTGAGGCCGGATTAACCCCCTCCTGCCTCACAGTTGGACAACTTGTTTCATTGCCTAATGGAGCTGCAGGCAAGGGGATTATTGCGATGGCGGACCATGACGAGAAGTCTCTCACCTCAAAGATGATGTAAGGACACCAAAATCTCCTGGCCTTTGACAGGTCATTATTTTTACACCAGGGTTTCTGTTGCGGGGAGCTTCTGTTCTCATTAACCCTTGTGTTTTCCTCGGGTCAAATTTGACCCGTTTTCAACCAAATTGCCCCCAAAACAACATGGATGTACGTTCTTCATAGGTAAAATCTATAATTATTTTCATTGGATTTTGCATTTTGTGTGTTTTATTCAATTTTATAGCATTTGAAAAAACATTTTTTAAATGGTTTTAAAACAGCATCCTGACTAAACTTTGACATAAACAGTCTGTGATCCACTCAACATCCTCTGATCTTAACAAATACTCAAAATAATTAATAGTTTCTGCTTTATTTTGTAAACTAAAAAAATAGGTATAATGTCATATACATTAGGTTTATTGACCATGGATAAAATAAAAATGAAAAGCTCTGAAAAAAGTGCCAAAAACATTTACAAAAATAATCAAAAGCATAGAAGAAAGTGACAAAACAGCGGGTAAAGAAAGCGCCCAAAAAAAAAGTTTTCAAAAAACATTTTCAATTTTGATCCAGAAGGACAACAAGTTCATGCTCGACAGGAAGACACCACAAGGGTTAACGGTGACTCATCCCTCACTCCTTTTAACTGCAAACACGGATATAAAAGAAGTGATTCCGAACGAGGAGAAGATTCCACCAGGGGGCATTATTCAAGTGTTTGCCAATCGGTTCAAGCATGCTCGAGGAAACCGTCTCCGCTTTGAGAGGCAGAGACGTCCTTGAATTGAAGACACTAGACATTCCTCTGATGGGGGAAGTACCGGGTGTCTCACTCGATTGGGTCTCGAGCGGCGGTTGCTTAATCATCCCCCGTCGTCGGCGTTGACCTTCCTGTAACATGCTCGAGAGGCCCGCGGCCACGCCGACCCTCCCTTGGTGAGATAATTGGCCTGTAAATATAAAGCTGACCGCAGGGGGGGGCTCAGTGAAGTGCAGCTATGGAGGCACACATCCCCCTCCCGCCTGAGTCAATACATCTGAATGTCAATGATCACTTGCACGGAGAAATGTATACTTTATGATTCAATTAAGACTCATTTGAGTCAGTGTGCTGCAGTTTGACAGTCTGGGCTTCATTTGGAGCCATGGGCGTAAATTTCATCCAAAAGTTGGTGGGGGAGGACAATAAACATAACATTTCTCAAAGAATACAGCCATTGTACAGTTGTAGAGGATATGTGTAGTTGTGGAACTCCAGTAAGTAGGCTGGCAAGTGATTTTATTCACTTTAAACATCAGATGAAGTGATTATTTTCTCTTAAGGCCCTGACACACCAACCCAACAGCCGACCGTCAGGAGGAAAGATAGTCGGACTGATCAGTCTCCCCGAGTTGGTCAAAAAAGAGCCTCGGAACTCACCGAAGCGACGCCGACTTGAGCGTACATTCTGCGTGTGCACGAGACGTAATACATCTCCATAACAGAAGGCGGCGCTAATCTGTATTGTCACCCAAAAAATAAAAACCGGCAGCTGATTGGACGAACGCGTCACGTGGGTCTGGCTGCTCCCAGATTTTACAACCGAGCATAATAGCGGCTCATTCAGAATACAATCTCATATTTTACAAAGATAGTTCACTGAAACGTGTTTCTGAAAACATGTTAAGAGAGAAATAGGCCGTGCAGTTGCTGAATCTGTCTTCATTTCAGATCGCCAAAGGTCAGTTTAAAAGATTTTCTTCCGATTTTGAGAGGCTGTTCGTTACGCTAACATAAGTGCACTGATTCGCCAGTCAAGGGCTAGCACTCCACCAGTCAGATTGGTCATTGAGTCCGACTGCCCGCCTTCTGACCCAGCAAGTCAGTTCGGCCAAAATGAAGGCCGACGGCTCCTCCGACGGACGATGGCAAGGAACGCAACGAACAGACTCGAGTCACTGACCTCACCAGACTGTCCGACGGCTGATTATCGGCCCGGTGTATCAGGGCCTTAATACGGATGATGCTGAACTGAGAACTGAACCCCTTAGCAAGCAAGCCAGATAACTAACCAGCCAGCTCATTTTCTGTAACCAAAAGCAACAAAAGTGTCAAAAGACGACCAAAACATTGAGCAAAAAGTTTTCTTTTTAAATTTTGACCCAGAAAAACAAAAAGTTGCTTGCTGGTCGACGGGAAGACAACACAAGGGTTAAAATTCTTTCACGTGCAAGGCTAAGGTCAGGATAAAGCTATAAGTTATAACGTGTAGAGCTAAATGAATTCAAATTAAATTAAAATGACCAGTCTAAGTGAATATAAGTGAGTTGCATCATATTTCAGGAAGTTCAAACCATATTTTCTTCCTCGTACTTTCACCTCTCTTAGATCTGGGCGAGAAAAACGGAGGTGCTGAAAGTTACGAGCATCCGCCTCGTCCCAGATGGCTCGGCGCTGAGAAACGCCATAATCTAATTTCCATTTCCATTAAGCCGAATAAGTGAGCAGATTAAATTTTCATCTGCATCTAGGGTTTAGGAAATTAAGACGGGTGCTGTAACAGAGATGAGGCTTGATTGCTGCTAAATGGGATTGTTTCTCATGGATGATATTCAGTCACGGTGAAAATTAGGATTTATTTTCCTCATCTACCAAGTGCTTCATTAAACATATGAAAAACAAGATGAAACTATCTTTGGAAGATGTAAATGAGGAAACAAGAATAGGTTTTTGGTAAGGTGTAGCTCTTCAGTAAGATGTATTGTAAATTAAAATATAAAAATATAAAAGGAAGAGTTTTCATTTCCCCCTGTATTTATTATTACTGATGCATTAAAGGAACATTTCATTATTGGAGTTTGAGGTCATTTTAGTTGCTTTATTTGTTGCTGGTAAAACGTGCAATATCCACCTCTGAAATGAAAGTATAAAGTTTCATAAAATGGAAATACGTAAGTAAAGCACAAGTGCCTCCAAATTGCACATAGAGTATGAGTAAATGTGCTAAAAAAAATAAAAAATGTTCAAAGACTTGTGAAGGATATTCTTATTCTTGGTCTCAAGACAAGTGCAGTTCTTTATACAAACATATGGCCGTAGGGCTTTCTGAATTATTGTCAATCAAATTTATTTGATTTGATTGATATATTATGAATAGTACGAGGTTCAATTCCGGTGAAATGTAATCCCATTTTATCCTTTAAATCGTGCACAATTCATCGTAAAGCAGAATGTGGCCTCCTGATCGGCACACAGAGAAAGAGTCACTTGCAGGGGCGATTCTAGGATCATAGCTTTAGCCTTGCAAAAGTGTAACCCCCCCCCCCCCCCACCCTCTAAATCAGTAATTTCATTATCTGATCATCTCTGAGCTAGCTACTGAACAACGTCAACGTTTTTCTGACACAATGTTCTACATTCAGTAATTTTAGTTGCTTACGTTTTCAATTTGGGTTCTAATCTAAATCTATTTTTTATTTTTCACTTCCTGTTTTTGATCTTTAACTGCCCAATGTTGCAAAGTAGAAACAGTTCTCGTTTTTTCATACATGTTTTGAGCCCCCTGAATGGTTATTTTGACCTCTTTTGTGGAGTGGGTTGTCTTCCAAATTTTTTGAGGGGGACACATCTACCTCTTCTAAATATTGGGGGGGGGGGGTAACATATCCCCCCATTTAGTTGTAGAGGTGACACAACTACAGAAGCTGAAGCTGGAGTCTGTGTGACTCTCTCCCTCCTGCCGAGCTGATCAGCCTCCACCCTGTCTGGGCATGCCAACACCCGGGCGTCTAGTTAACCGTTCTGGTGGGAACGACAGGAGCAGTGCGTGCCGAGGCGGCAGGAAGACTCCGAGGTGGCTGACGAACACCCTCCCTGCTGTATTAACAAACCACATAACAGCACACAGCAGCATCTCCGAGTTCTGAGAAAGCTCTTTGTGTGATCATTACAGAGCGGAGAGGAGAGAGAGAGAGAGAGAGAGAGAGAGAGAGAGAGAGAGAGAGGCATCTCCCCGAGGTTTCGGCACAATACAACAACCTCCACCGGGCCTGTGGAGGGAGGGTCTGCTCCAACAGGCAGCTAATGAAGGCTGAGAGGACCTGTGGCGGCTCAGTAATTGAACCTCGGGGACATTCTCTCACTCTACATCAGCATTCTGCTCCCCTGAAATTATCGGCAGCATCACACTGCTGCTGCTGAGGGCTCTTTAATGTGCAGGGACAAAGGCACCGTGGTGTTTCTGGGACGAGAGGTGAAGAAAGTTCAGGCCAGTGGTCATGAGCTTCAGCTGTGAGACAAATGTTGGTCGGTTCACCTTTTGGTCACATTTCTATTTTATACTTTGGAGGAAATATAATGCCTGCCTTTTCTGACAAAATATTCGATATGGCAATGCAATATTCAATTGTCTCCATCTGTCGATATTTATGTCCCATTCATGCATGTTACCAACTTGGCATCTTCCCCGGAGTCCTTACGCTTTGTCGCCTCGCAGATGTCCTTGGATTGTGGTGGCACCTGGATTGTGGTTGCAGCTGCTGCCGTGGTCCTGCTCGACACCCTGCACTGCCAAGGCCAGCCCAGCACGAATACGGGAGCCGGAGGAAAAGCCAGAGAAGCGTAAGATATGGCAGACACCAGTCTTATGCAGGTTTATAGGATAAGGAAATCCTAGTTTATTATGATCTTTATGACCTCTTGTTTTTGCTTCAGTGAAGTGTTACATGTTTACTTCTACAAAGAGGTTCGAAACATAACATTGTTGTGATGTATTAGTTTTTTGTTTTTTTTTTCTTTTAGCTTTTTCTACCAAGATTGGTCTTTTTTCTTTTTTTGAGAAATAAGAAAAGTGAAAATGTGTATGTTTTTGTTCATATTTAATTTATTTCATTCATATTTATGTTATTTTAATTTTATTATGTATTGACCATAATACATTTTGTATAAATAGTCTGTATTTGTCTTGTGATTTGTCTTAAATATAACAATATTTTTACTGACACAAATTGCCAATCAGAAATTAACGGTATCTGTATCAATATCGCTGAAAATGCAAGAAAAAGTATCGGTATCGTATCGAATCCTAAAAGTGTGGTATCGCCCATCCCTAATCGCATCTCGCTCTTCTTTCGAGGGTCCTAGCAACTCTAAGGTTTCCATAGAGACCTGGTATGAGCCAATCGGTGCATGTTTGCCTGTGATATCCCCATTGGAAGCCGAAGAAGTCTCTGACGCGATGTGAGCCCACGTGCAAACGATCGACATTTGCTCGGACCAGTTAGATTTAAATGCTATAAGACCCACATTTGCCCCTGAAATTTTAACCCTGTAATGGCTGGAGCTGTGTCAAAGCAAAAACAGGGCCTCCTATAAGCATATCACACCCTGTACAATTTATAATGACTTATTTCTATATATTTATGTATATAGTTATTTTAAGTATATGTATGATTGATGTGGGTGTGTTTGTGTATTTGAGAAGTGTTTTATTTTGTACTTTATTGGCTTTTTTCTTTGCATTTTTTAAATGGAAATCAGAAAAACGCACAAACATATATGTGGAAAAAAATTCATATAAAATCAATTTTTGAGTCTTTTGGCTTCTTTTCTGTAGTAAGCTGAGACATGTGGCTATGACATTGTGCTGTCTGTATCTCACTAGATGTGTTTACAGCAGTGTATTTTAATAATTTTACAGATGTATGACTTGGACGGAAATAAAAACCCTCCATTCTAGCCTCTGTAACTCTGTATCAGTAAGGCCTAGAATCACCCTGACACTGGGAACACAAACTTGAGAGTGTTACCTTAGGGAGTAGATGGGAGCTGTACCACTTTTAATTTGGGTATGACGTTTAGACCAAAAAGCTTGAAAATTCAAGCGTTTCTTAAGAGGTTAAAGGACCACAGACTCTAATCTCTGCAGGGTGCAGACTGCAGAGCATAAAACAACCTGAAGTTGTGACGTCACACACACTCTGATCAAACATCTGCTTCTTAAGTCGTACAAACAAAATGGATTTTTTTTTTATTCTTTTGACATCTTAAAAGGATTTAGAGAGAACCAACGCTAATATCACACATGAATTTGACAGAGGAGTAATGAAGTCAGCATGAGGAAGTAGATGCTATATTTATTTTGAAGACGCAGCACAACAGACAGTTTGTGAGAGTGTGAGACCGAGAGAGAATCACCATGGATCAGATCAGATGGATTATAATGTCTTCATTTCTGATGCTGCTGGTTCAGTTTACAGGTAGGAGAATACAAGTTTTATTGTAAGGTGGTGAGTTCATAGTCTGGTAAAACCCTGACGAACTTCCGGCAAATTTGAGATTTGCTCTGCAAGTCCGTCTGGCCAAGAGCCCATTCAAGCCCATTTCCAATTTTCCCAAATCGAGGCACCAATCACAACCGTTGAGGCGGGCTTTACATGATGACGACAGCGCAGCGACGGCGAGCAGCTTTTTCTTTACATTCAACATGACGGCCACCGAAGCGCAGCAACCCGTTGATGCCGCTGTCGCTGCTACGTCACCCGGATCCTTGCTCTGATTGGTTGAAGGACTATCCAATTGCACCCAGAGGCATTTGAGCGGCGTCCGTTGGTGACGCCCCTTTGGAAATGAGCTGTGAATGAAGCTTCCCCAGACCCACTCTTAGGTACAACTGAGAAGGGTCTGGTGTCAACCAGGCTAGTGAGTTTAGTGAACTATTTAAATCAAACATGAGACACATTTACAATCTTATCTAAAATGATTGTCACACTAAATATGAACAAAACCTTTACATTTCTCTCTCTTTTTTTAACAGCAGCATTTGGGAAGTTTTCCTCCTCCACTGTCAGAGTTGGAGATGAAGTCACTTTGTCTTGTTTGAAGGTGACAGATGATCATCATAAGTGTAACAATACTACCTGGTTGTTCACTAGTTTAGGAAACACAGTGTTGCTGTTTGAACACGGGCAGATTCACAAAGAAGCCAAAGCTAAATCAGACAGACTGAGTGTTACAGAGAAATGTTCTCTGGTTATAAAGAAGCTCACAGATGAGGATGTTGGTTACTACACCTGCAGAAAGTTCAGATCAGGACAACTACATGGTGATGACACAGTGGTTGATCTGTCTGTTGTTACCAGTGAGTATTTACATCGTGTTTTCAGATTTGTTAAAACAATATACTGAAACATAACAATACTTATGATTACAGTGATAAATTACTGTTGTTGTCTTTCTCTCTCTCAATATCTCCATCTTCACCAGTGACTGAAGAGAAGAACGATGATACAGTCACTTTGATCTGCTCTGTGTCAGGATATTATAGGTGTAGACACACAGTGAAGTGGCTGTATGAGGGTGATAAGACTGACGTGGAGACAACACAGCTTTCTTGTTCTGCCACTGTGACATTTACAACATCTCACCTTCATCAGAAGTCAAAGTATTACAAGTTATTGAAATGTGAAGTGACAAACATTTTGATTGGAGAAGGGCAGCTGTTCATCTTCATCCTTCATCAGTCCGCCGGTGAGAAACCAGGTAAGAATATGATGAGCTGTTTAAAATCACTTTGTGGATTATTACACTAAGTATTTCATTGGATCTGATGTTTTAATGTTTCATCATTCTTTGTTTTGCTTAGTGCAGAAGTTTTTTCTAACTGAACAGTTTGTTATTGTGTTTAAGGTGATGATGCAACAACTACAATATGTCCGAATGTAAATGAATCAGCATCGGCAACAGGAAATAAATGGACATCAGAAGAGACAAACAACACGGCATCTGAAAACAACAACGATGGAAGAAAACCAGAAGGTAGTGACTGAACAGAACAGAACTACATTTACAGTCAGAAAAGACATGCAGGCAAAAGACACTTTGTTCATTCAGATATTAGAGATATAGAGACAGCACAAGAACATGCTAACAAGTAGCTCATCATCATAACGCCTCTGACTATATTTAACACTTCTAACTTCCTGTTTCAGGCTGGTGGAGGATCATCGTCGTGCCTCTGGGTTTAGCAACACTCATAACAAGTGTTGTGGTGGTCAACGTATGGGCAAGAGCTAAAGGTGAGAACATTAACGGATGAGACTTTTATTTTGAAAAACTTTTGATAAACCTGGATTTTTATTGTGGAAGCTGAAGTCAACTCTCTTTTGTCTTTTTGTCTTTTCAGGGAACAAAACACAGACGGGAGAAAATATTGTGAGTTTAAACAGTGGATGATAACATTTCTATACAATTATAACTTTACAGATCTTCTTCAACATTTATTTTCTCCATGTTCACAGGAGAATGATGAGGAAGATGAAGGTGCGGTGACCTATGAAAACTCTGTCTGACTCCACTGATCAACAACATCAACTCAACAGAGAGTTCTCTGCTGTTAAACATCATCTCATCATATTTTACATGAGTAGATAACCTTTTTGAAGAAATAACTTGCACATACAAAAATTCTTCTGTACAGGTGCGCTGGACGATAACATCAACTTAGAAACAAAGGAAAAAATCCCTCACTCTGCTCTGCATCCCCTTTTATTTAGAAAAAGTAACGTTTCGGTCCCTCCGGACCTTCATCAGGATTTTTTTCCTTTGTTACTTAAGTAGATAACAAAATGATATGTTGATGGATGACTGAATGTGTTTTCTGTGCCAAACTGATTATATTTTAATCTGATCTGGACAAAGAGACTCAAGTCTTGATCTGATCTCATACTAAGAAGCCCCCCTTTGAGTCAGTCCAGAACCTTAACTTCCTCTAAAACAGATCACTTGGTATATTCATTTATTTCTCATTTAGCTTCCTTAAATAATGCTCTCACATACTCATACACATTTATACTTCAGTCCATATATCTTATCTATAGTCTATACACAGTATTCATATCATTACTCCAGCTGTTTAATCTGTATATCATGTCTTATATTAGCATTATTGTACTTAAACCTGCACTATATATTTTATACTTATACCTGTGCTGCCGACTGTAACTGTTGATTTTAAATATTGTATAATACTATATGTGCATTACTCTGCAAGTTGCTGTTTTTTGCACTTAAACTACATATCGTTGTGCCAGTACTTGTACTGTGCAATATCAATAAAGCTGAATCTAATCTTCAATCTAAACTTTCTCCTTATTTCAAAAGGTATATGTGAGTTTAAGATCTGCCAGTTCTTTTTAAAGCTGCAGCAGTTTTGAATCTCTTTCTGTCTCTGTGTATAGAGGAAGTGATTTTGATTGACTTTCATTTAAACATATTGGACTACAGTAAGTGTTTGGATTTAATGAGCTTTGAGTATTAATGGAATTTGTAACTATCCTGTATTTCTTATGTCTGATAATAATATAATATGCACATGAAAGTATTTATATTCAGTTTTACAAGTGTTTTGTAGTTCTCTCTCTCTTCAGCACACAGACCACACTGCGGCTGACCTCTGATCAGCTGATCTCTTCTTGTTCTCTCAGCTCTCGTAGTAAATCTCCCCTCTGTTGGGTTGAACACCTCTGTTTGCACTGAGCTCTAATATTTGTCTATGTAACATATACATGCATCTAAAATAATCTCTCAGGCTGCGTTCAGAAGAAGTGTTCATAAGAATAATGACAAGTCAGGGGATTATCACAGAGAGAATACAAGCTAATATTACACATCACTTCAACAGGTAACAGAGGATGAAGTCATTGTTAGGAAGTGACTCCATCATTACCACAGGACGTAGATGCTATATTCATTTTTAAGACTCAGCGCATCAGACAGTTTGACATTTGAGAGTGTGAGACCGAGAGAGAGAATCACGATGGATCAGATCAGATGGATTATAATGTCTTCATTTCTGATGAGCGTTGAGTCTAAATGGAATTTGTAACAATTCTGTATTTCTTATGTCTGATAATAATGTAAATTTGCACATGAAAGTATTTATATTCAGTTTTACAAGTATTTTGTAGTTCTCTCTCTCTCTTGAGCACACAGACTACACTGCAGCTGGCCTCTGATCAGCTGACCTCTGATCAGCTGATCGCTTCTTGTTCTCTCAGCTCTCGTAGTAAACCTTCCCTCTGTTGGGTTGAACACCTCTGTTTTCTCTGGGCTCCAAAAGTTGTCTATGTAACATATAAATGCATCCAAAGTGACAAGAAAATGCTCCGACGTGTTCATTGAGGATGCACACGACCTCATAACTGGAGCTGTGATATGACTTAGAATTATTCTCCAACATCATTAAAGGACCACAGACTCTAATCTCTGCAGGGTGCAGACTGCAGAGCATAAAACAACCTGAAGTTGTGACGTCAAACACACTCTGATCAAACATCTGCTTCTTAAGTCGTACAAACAAAATGGATTTAGGGGACTTGATGCTCTATCTTCGAGTTATTAAAGACAGTTGAGTCAGATATTTATTCATGTGTTCACCATTAATGTTTCTGACGATTATCTGGTCCTCATCAGAGGGTAAAACCTGCTGCTGTTGTTGCTGTTAACCACATTATCACCAAAACACTTCTCCTTCAGTTCTCAGTAAGGAAAAACAAAACGGCAGATATACAATGAGGAACCATCCGGTCTTAGGTGTTAAACATATCATCTGTGTTCTTTCCACTGCTACAGTATCACATTATTGCACCACGGACTTCCAGAATGAAATGCTGCTGGGCGAGGAGTTTGACTCTTCACCTGTGTGTTCATGTGTGCTGCCAAACATCCCCATTAATCCTGTCTGTTTTCCAATAAACACCATCTAAAGAGAACAAGTTGCATTACTGCAAACATTTTTCTTAAATAACAATTCTCGCACGGTCAACTTCCTCTTCTCTGTTTCTGACCAAGACCTGTTTTTACTGTTACCCTCACTGTGAATCACTGGAGATAAAAAGGCCAAATGCATCAAACTTAAAAATTAAAATGCTGAAAGGTTTTTTTTATTCTTTTGACATCTTAAAAGGATTTAGAGAGAACCAACGCTAATATCACACATGAATTTGACTTTTAACAGAGGAGTAATGAAGTCAGCATGAGGAAGTGGCCGCAGGAAGTAGATGCTATCTATATTCATGTTTAAGACGCAGCACAACAGACAGTTTGTGAGAGTGTGAGACCGAGAGAGAATCACCATGGATCAGATCAGATGGATTATAATGTCTTCATTTCTGATGCTGCTGGTTCAGTTTACAGGTAAGAGAATACAAGTTTTATTGTAACGTGGTGAGTTTAGTCAACTCTTGGACATCAAACATGAGACATATTTTCAAACTTATCAAAATTGATCGTCAGACTAACTATGAACATAACAGTCCTATATGTATTTTAATTTATCACATTTCTTAATTATTTTCAACAGCTGCTAGGGCATTTTTCTCCCCTATTGTCAAAGTTGGAGATGAAGTCACTTTGTCTTGTGAAAATGGGATGGATGATCAGGATCAGTGTGAAGGTGTTGTCTGGTACTTCGTTCCTCCAAGAAACAAAGGATTGACGCTGTTTGAACACGGGCAGATTCAAGCTAAATCCGACAGACTGAGTGTTACAGAGAACTGTTCTCTAGTTATAAAGAAGGTCACAGATGAGGATGTTGGTCGTTATGATTGCGGCCACTTCAGATCAGGAAAACTACATGGTGAAGACACAGTGACTGCTCTGTATGTTGTTACCAGTGAGTATTTATATAATGTTTTCAAACATTCAAACTTTTTTAGAACAATATACTGAAACATTACAATAATTATGATTACAGTGATGAAGTTATTTTTACTCTTGTTGTCTTTCTCTTAACATCTTCACCAGTGACTGAACAGAAGGATGATGATACGGTCACCTTGGTCTGCTCTGTGTCGGGATATTCCATTAATTGTTTCCACACAGTGAGCTGGCGGTACGGTGAGACTGACGTGGGGGCAACACAGCGTCCCTGTTCAGCCACTGTATTATTTTTGACACAATCTTACCTTAATCTGAAGTTTCACGAGTTATTGAAATGTAAAGTGACTCCCAGAAACAGTGGAAATGTGCAGCTGTTCAGCTTCAGCCCTCCTCAGTCCTCCAGTGAGAAACCAGGTGAGAATATGATGAGCTGTTTAAAATCCCTTTGTAGATTATTACACTAAGTATTTGTTTAGATCTGAGCTTTTAATATTTCTACAATCCGTCTTTTGTTGTGCAGAAGTGTATATTTCTAAACAGTTTTTTTTAATTGTCTTTAAAGGTGATGATGCAACAACTACAATATCTCCTACTGCAAATTAATCAGCATTGACAACAGGAAATAAAAGGACATCAGAAGAGACAAACAACACGGCATCTGACAATCTAACTATAATATATAATATAACTTCCTTAAATAATGCTCTCACATACTCATACACATTTATACTTCTGTCCATATATCTGATCTATAGATTATACACAGTATTCATATCATTCCTCCAGCTGTTTATTCTGTATATTATGTCTTATATTAGCATTACTTGTACTTAAACCTGCACTATATATTTTATACTTATACCTGCGCTGCCGACTGTTACTGCTGCACATGTCCATACTTTATATATCTTAGCATATTCATATCTTCCCCCTACTGTTTATTCTATATATTATATAATACTATATGTGCATTACTCTGCATGTTGCTTATTTTTTCACTTAAAATGCATGTCATGGTCTCAGTACTTGTACTCTGTGCAACAACAATAAAGCTGAATCTAATCTTTTTCCACATTTTCCTCATTTTTCAAAATGTGTGAGTTTAAGATTGACTGTTTGTTTTTGTTAAGCTGCAGCAGTTTTGTCCCTCAGAGTAAAGAGGGAGTGATTTCGATTGACTTTCATTTCAACATATGGCCAGTGAAAACAGGAAACAAGGGAAGGACCCAAAAGCAGACAAAAGCAGGCATAAAGGATCAGTTCAGTGCCTTAATGGGGAAGTTGCACAAACTTTGGTGTCACGAGCGAGCCAATGGTCAAAACCAAGAGGGCAAACATATCAAAGAGTTAAGAAGGAAAAAATTAAAGTCCAATGATCGGGGTTTGAGAACATTGGGGGCACAGCCGGACCTCCGTAGGGGGGTTAGGGGGGATCTTCCCCTGGCACTTTTCTTTAGATAGGTCTGGCAATGCAAGACAACTCTGTAACAGCCTCAGCCTGTAATGTACAAGTAAGAGAGAGTAAGAGTAACGAGTAGAGTAACGACAGTAAATGTTACTTCCCCCCCTGCTCCTCAGAACAGTTTGACTAAAAGTGGATCAGGTTGAGATTGAAAATCAGCATCAGTGCCATCACTTCTTGGCACCATTTGAGACAGGGACAGACAACCTGGGAGACGTCTACCATGTCTGTCCCACAGATGGCCCGGCCCCGCTCTCCCTCTGTCCGCTGGCTGGACCAGCGCTCCACTGGACGCCACATCGGTGCCAAATCACCCACAATCATGATCACACACACACACACACACACACACACACACACACACACACACACGCACGCACACACACACACACACACACAAGAGCTCCCTGGCTGCTTCTGGCACCCGAGGCAAAGCTCTCCCCTCGCTCATCTCATCTGACTACTCCTGTAAATAAATAACAACAACAAAACAGCAACAAGAGGGTGACACCCGGCAGACACATGGGACCTGCTGGTTGTTGGTGGTTGGCGAGGTGCGAGGGTCACAGATGGCTGCACACCCCCCCTCCCCGTGTCGCCCCACATTTTCCTGGGCTGCTGTGCTTTTAGGTCGATCACTCAAACGGTCCTTTTTTCCTACACACATTTTTTGATTGCTGACAGCGACTCAGATGGGTATAACACAATCGCAAATAATGAACCAAAGGGGGCTAAATTAAAGGAGGACTTAATATGAGACGGGCGGTGGATGACTCACTTTGCATTAGGCTTTGAAGACGATTCCCTCGCGGGGCCTGTGCGTCTTGGCACGTTGCTCAATAGAAAAGCAGGCGGTTGATTTGTGCTGCATTAGCGCTGAGCCTTTGTTCTCCCGAAGGGCTGTCAAATGGAGAGACGGCTCCCTGAGACATTTTATAGATACATTCCCCTCAAAGGCAACTGAGCACCGGCAGGATGAAGCCGCTCGGAGTATTAAAGCTGCGAGATTTGTAAACACGAACGAATATGAGTGACGGACGACTCAGAGGTCGAACGAGAGGATTTAAAGTTCAGTTTCAGTCTTGTTATTCTCCTTTTTTTATCATTCCTCCTCCTCTCCTGGTTTTTGCTGCACTCTCTGATTAAATGCTTTCATGTGTGTCACACAGCAGGCGGGGAAATTAATTCCTTATTGCACTTTGCACGACGTGACAGAAGTGCTTTCGGAGAGCACTCAAAATCGCAGCAGATTGGACTTTGAGCTCTGCAAATGTTTCACAGAGAAGAAGAGGAGAGACGCTCTGAAAGGAGCTGCATTACATCTCAGTTTATTTTAAAAAAAAACATTGAAATGAAGCTTTGTGTGTGCTGCTTTCCACCAAAGTTCACCAGACATGTTTATGCGTAAAAATGTTATTCACTAGCGCGCCTGGGTAGCTCAGTCGGTGGAGTGTGCGCCCACATGTAGAGGTTTATTCCTCAACGCAGAGGCCCAGGGCTCGAATCCGTCCGGCAGCGATTTCCTGCATGTCTTCCCCCCCTCTCTCCGTTCCAGTGATTAAAGGCGGAAATGCCTTTGAAGCCGGAAATGCCCCCAAAACTTTTTTTTATTCACTAGTGTTTCACTTTATATTAAGAGATAAAGGTGTGGAGAGTTTAATAAGTGTCCTTGGTTGACTTAAATATTCAAAGCCACCATTCAGCCCAAAAAGTAGTTTTACTTTAATACTTTAAGTAATTTGTTGCTAATTCTTTTGTACTTTTACTTCAGTGAAATCTTGAATGCAGGACTTCTTTCTTTCTTTTTAAAGATTATTTTTGGGGCTTTTATAGTCTGTAATCAACAGGACAGCTTGAAGACAAGAAAGGGGTGAGAGATAGGGGGGGACGGGACATGCAGCAAAGGGCCGTGGGTCAGATTCGAACCCAGGAACCCTGCCAAGGACTCAGCCAACATGGGGCGCACGCTCCACTGGGTGAGCTGGAGGTCGCCCCAAATGCAGGACTTTAACTTATTTCTACAGAGCTGTGTTGCTATTTTACTTCCACCACTGTGAGAATGTGCTATTTATATCTGTTTCATTTCATTATTATTTAATATTTTTGGGGGGGGGGTTTGGAATTGTAATTTTTTTCTTGATGTTTTCTAGAGGAAGCATCTAATCAATGAAGGAAATAATCCTTTGTCACATCAAAGTGAATGCTTTAGTGCAGCGTATTAAAATTTACAATAACAGCATTTTTAATCCAATACTTGGGATGCATATGTTGACATTCTTTATATTTACTAGTGTGATGCAGAAAGCATTCATGTGCTCTTTTCCTTTTACAACTGATAGGTTACCATGCCTCCGTGTTGTTCTGTTGTCTGTATGTAGAATAATCCTGCTGCTGCGGCTTTGGTTCCCAGTCGGGCCCCTCCCCGGCCCCCGGGATCCCGCAGGAGATCTGGTCGGTCGAGCCCTATGGACGGTTACCTGGCAGCCGGTGCAGCGAGGAGGCTGAAGGTCCCCGAACGCAGAAGCACTCAGCACTCCTCCCACTGATCCTCCTCGCTGCATCAGCTCCACCTGCGGCCACGGTCTCAGGAAGATTATGTTACATCTCCAGTCTGTCCGAGCACTCACACTTCAAACTGAATCTATACGCAAATAGCAGATACTCACCGTACAATACAACTACTGCTGAGAAATACATCCGTTCAGTTTTCATGACACAATAACAGCGACAAAAGAGGACAGAAAGGCAGTTAAGATTTTACATTCCAAATCACCAGTTTATCAAATGAAAAATGAAGGAAGTAAGGTTTATTAAAACAGCACATTTTACAGATACAGAATCACAAAGTGCGTAAGAATTAAAATAATGACTCAATAGCTGTTATTCAAGCAATAAAAAAAGACAGATAGCAACAGCATGTCCCATGTGAAACCAAAAGTCCATGTTGACTTTTTTACGTTGACTATTTAACTTGTAACCTAAATTACCTAACAAACATTCTCATTTCAACCCAAATCATCTTTTCCTGAACCTAACCTAAGTAGTTTTGTTTGAATTCATGTTCAGTGCGTTTACATGCAGTTTTAAAAACCTGATTATATTCGGGTTAAGGTAATATCCCCGGTTTCTCAAACCCTATGTAAACACCTAACCCTGACTAAAATCTGAGTTCTCATACCTGGATTAACAGCGCTAGAGAGCTCTTTTAGTAACCGGGGGATTCATGCATGTATACACCTTAGGGTTAGCTCAGGTTACACCTCAGCGCATGCTCCGTAGGTTATAACTGCCCCTCCCCACTCTGCTACAGTGGGTTTTGACCCAGAAATAATCTGTCAGCGCCCATGTCAGCGCTGTGGAGTAAAAAAACATTGCTATGAAGTTTCACTCCCTGCAGAGAAAGCAGTGGGCATAAGGAGAAGGTTAAACAGATTGTCCATCTCTGGGGCTGTCGACGCTGAGTCTCAGCAAAAAAGTGGAGGGAACGAGCCGGCCGCTGCAGCCACTGGCTAACGTTAGCGTTAGTTAGCTAGCTTGCTAATTCCACCCAACATGCCTTCATGCAACACTGTTAACAGATAATGAGCCAGACAAAGTTGTCAGTCATCTGGCGAGAGCACTGTGCTTTCCTACGCTGTGACAAGAGTGTGTGAATGAAACATTAAGTTAATACATTTGACTAATTTAGTGGCCGGCCAGCTGGCTAGATAGCTAGATTGCTCGCAAGATGGCTCTCTGACATACTGTAGGTCAACCGAAAGAAAAAGCCTTATTCTGACCAGTTGTGCATTGGCAGAGCGCCACCTACTGTTCCGGAGGTAGAGTTACTCCTGTCATTCTTCCCATTCTTTCCCGCTCATGTATACGGTGAGAACTGGCACAACCGGGCTATTCACTTAACCGGGGTAAGACCAGATTACTGCTGTGCATGTAAACGCACTGACCTTTGACCACATGTTGAAGTCTATCAGAATACCTAGCACATTAAAAAGTGATGTTACTTGGTCCGGACCAAGCAAATTTTTGTAGTTGAAGAATTACTTGTGCACTTTATTTCCTATTTTACACCGGATGTCCGTCAGCTTTCTTTGTGTTGGCGTTCTAAACTCTGGTGGATTTCTGAGGACTAAGGTTAACTGCTCCTCAGATCTCTGCAGGGTAAATCCAGACAGCTAGCTAGACTATCTGTCCAATCTAAGTTTTCTAAAACTACTTTTGAACGTGTTGTATGTTTAGTTGCAGTGCTGCGTTGCCGATGTGTGGAAGAGGAACTTCGCTGACACTGATCTTGATTATAAAAAGGTTTATTACATCAAAGATTTCAGCATCAATTTACAAACTCCTGCAGAGAGCTTGGAGAGACAACAGACCTGAAGTTGTAAATCTTCAGATACCACAAACGTACACATGTTCCAACAAAACAAGTTCCAAGGCTATTTTCCAGAGGCACCGTTGTTCCGTCCGGCACTTAGCGCCGCCCAAGACGATTGTGATTGGTTTAAAGAAATGCCAATAAACCAGAGCACGTTTTTCTCCCATCCCAGAATGCTGTGTGGACTAGCCAGACCCTCCTCGGCAGCTCTGTGGAGGAAGGTCTGGCAATGGTAGACGTGGTAGATGTGCTGAAGGCAGATATTCGGCTCCATCCAGCTGCTTGTTGTCATCCAGCAGCAGACAGAGACGCATCCAAACCCCCGGACACGGTGGCTGTTCACTTCAGATGTCCTCCTCGAGCCACGTAACCAAATAAAAACAGCACTCCTGGCCTCCTTTTATCCCTTCCTCCCTGAGTCCCTTTCCTTTTTCTTTCATCACGACTGAAGGAGTGTCTGTGTGTGTGTGTGTGTGTGTGTGTGTGGGGGGGGTGGTTAAAAGAGGCGGAGAGGGGTGTAGTGTAGTGAAAGAAAATGGACTTCTGTGTACTCGCTAGCAGCAACAGCTTTTTTTAATCCTAGCCCCAAGCCGTACTGTGCACTGAAGCAAGCTATTACATGGCAACAATTAAGAGGCTGGAGCGCAGCACCTGGTCCTCCCTATTCGCCGGCCTTCAGTGGCAGCTGACTATACAGTTCCCCCCGCCAGGTGGTTCCACTTCAATCACATTAGCTAGTCACTGTAGGGTTAATAAAGAAACCTCCCTCCCTCCCCCATCGCTGCTTTTCTTTTCTGCAGCGAATCTAAAGACGGAGCTTTTTAAAACTCGTTAAAATTAAGATCCTCCGCCGGCGCTGGATAATTAAAGCAGAAGCAGGACGAGCTCCTTGGAATCCAGGGCTAATGTTTCGGCGGGGGGTGGGGGTGGTCCCTATCCGCTTAGTAGTCCATTTGTACAAAGAGCAAAGGATCATAATAGACCTTTTCATGGATAGACAAAACAGATGGAGGCCAATTGAAATGAGACAGGCAGGGAGACTGTACATATCTGCCCGGATACTGGCGATGTGGAGGGATTCGCAAAAACAAGTGGCGAGCCAGAAGCAAACAAAAGCGTTATCACCCTAAAAACAGCTTGTAAACCAAAAACGGTACATAAAAGGAGTTTTGGCCGAATGTGTCAGGCTCACAATCAATAGTCATTTGTAAGAAGGCAGATGTATGCAGTGACATTTTAATGCAGCTCGGCCTCCTTTCAGCCCGGAAGGTAACGGTGCGTTTCTCAACTTACCTCCTGTTGCTTTGTTGTTGTTGTCGATTTTTCTTATTTTTGGAAGAAAAATAAGTGTTATCCTTTTAACCTTTATTCTTTTCAAGGAAAGATTCCTTTTGTTTGTGCACAAACAAACGGAAATGAATGGTGAGGCGTCAAAGAAACTTGTGTTTGGGCAGATCTTTTACCCTTTAACACCCAGTTTTCCCATTTTACTGACCTTTAAGAAGCTACACTGTTGTTTAAAATCATCTCATTCCACACTGTCTCAAAGTATCATATATATTTTAAAATATTCCAAACCACATCCTCCAGGATTTCTATGGCTGCACCATTCAATCAAATGATAATGTTTTGATATCCTCTGCATTTGTAGTGTCTTGCTCCATTGTAAGATGTGATAACAAACATAAGAAATCAGCTGGAATAACATTTTTAATTGTCTGTTATTCCATTTTGGTGGAATGAAATGTTTTTATAAGAGGTGATTGGATTGCGGGGGAATCTTTTAGCTAAAACTCATTCAGGTTAAATTGATAATAAAAATATTAAATTCAAACAACAACACAACTTTTTGCCACTAGTCCTTCATATTGTCCGTAGACAATATGAAGGACTAGTGGCAAAAAGTTGTGTTGAAATATAAGAAATTATTTGTAAAAAGTGTTGGTTTAATATCTGGTGTAGATCTATATGAGTCTTTTGTTTCTTTCTTTTTCATCGACAGAATAGAAACTCTCTTTACCAACCCTGATACTACGCATCGAGTCCTTTTCTCTGGATGTTAACTGTATTCGCTGATGTGAGGACAGACCGTCCCTAATTCCATTTATAAGAGAAATACTGATGCAAAGAGGCTGAGCGTGTCTTTATACCAGAGTGAACAAATTGGGATGCAAATGTGCCGCCTTTGAACTGTGTAAAGTGGCATATTGAGATTAATCAGTGTTGGTTAAAAGCTGAGCCCAGAGCACGTCTGGCATTACCGCACAAGAAACACAACGAAGAGTTTCTCTTCTGGTGCCGAGCTAAGAAACACAATGTTTCTCACAACTGTTGTTTTGTAATAATGTGCATATTTATATCGCTTTCAGTCTTGGACTGTGTTTTGACAACGTTTTGGTCACACTTGTTATCATTTTTTAAAGAATAATTAGCTTGAGTTCATCACATTTTTTAGGGATAAAAACGCTCCCATAGATTGTTTTTTCAAGCAGCAATTAGGATTCATACAAATGTTGATAGTAGCGGCGCCCTCTACTGGCTGTAGTAATTATGACAGGAGCAAAGAAAGAAGTAAGCTAGTCTCGCGTGCCAGACCTTCCTTCACAGCGCTGCAGAAGAGGGTCTGGCTAGAGGAAAATCTGCTCTGGTAAATTGGCATTTCTTTAAACCAATCACAATCGTCTTGGGCCGTGCTAAGTGCCGGACGGAGCCACGGTGCCTCTGCAAAATAGCCTCGGGAAGGAACTTGTTTTGGTGGAAGGTGTGTACGTTCAAAAGTTGTTTTAGTCGTGCGTAAGAAAACTCAGACTGGGACGCCTGGGTAGCTCACCTGGTGGAGCACGCGCCCATGTGGGGAGGCTTAGTCCTCGACGCAGCGACCGCGGGTTTGGCTCCCTCTCTCTCCCCTTTTGAGTCTGGGCTGTCCTGTCGGAATTGAGGGCCTAGAATGCCCAAAAAATAATCTTTAAAAAAATAAAAATAATAAACTCCGATTGGACAGATAGTCTAGCTAGCTGTCTGTCTGGATTTACCCTGCAGAGATCTGAGGAGCAGTTAACCATAGTCCTCACAAATCCACCGGAGTTTAGAACTCCAACACAAAGAAAGAGGAAGGTAACGGGCATCTGGCTGAATTTCCGACTAAAACGACTTATATGGTTGTAACATTTGGAGGACTTAGTATTAGGTATTAGTTTAACGTTTGTGGACACCAAGTCTCCCAACCAATCATCATGTTGCTGTGTAAATGAGCAACTGTTTGCTAACAAGGTCACGTATTAATCAGATTAGAACAGCCTGACAGGTGGAACGAAAAGGCAACATTTTTTTGAGTAAATCCAACTAAAACTGTAAAAGTACGAAGACAAAAAGAGGAAATCACATTGTGATCTATCTTTTTCCAGATTTTGTCGTGTGTCTCTTACTTGAAACTAATATTTTTCTGAAACACATTCTGGCAAAATAGTGCTAGGGTACAAATCAGTCACTCAAAAGTTGTGCATACAGTTTATAAGCTTATAGGTAAAATATACAATGTGTTTTAACAACTTTCTTCAACATAAGTGAAAAAACAATAAAAAGAAAGATAGCTATTGTTATTAAACCCATAATCACCTCATCAAACTGTCAGTTCACTCGTCTTCAGAGTGAAATTAAGACAAGATGTCTCGTTAAAATTGACTTTTCAGCTCGTTTGACCTGCTGAGCACAAAGAAACGTCTCCAGGTTTCTCTAATCTCCTTCTACCTGCCTTCGGACCCCTCGGGGGCGTCTCACATTGTTTGGGAAGCTGGATTAGCGACGCTCCGAGTGACTCGGCATTATTGTGTTGCGTTGTGGAACGTTCCCAAGCGCTGCCATTTCCACGGGGATCCACGCCACATGCTGTCCGGGCTAGCACGCAAGCTATAGCATGCAGGAGAAGCCCAGTGTCGTGACTGATAGGCTGGCAGGCTGCTGGGCCTCCGGGCCAGAGCACACTGCAAGAAATGACCCTGTGGATCTAGTTTTTATCATAAGAAGTGAACAAACAATAACCTAATATATTAACCATTTGACCAGAGATAACTTATATTGAAATGTAACACAAATCCATATATTCAGACGGCCTGAATGAGGAACAGTCTCTGTTTTTAATAATTTATTATTGTCATCTTTTCCAAATAGAGCCTCATGGGGAATGCAACCCTCTTTCTGTGGCAACCCTGTCCTCTAAAAATGACGTTTATATGCTATAATCTCAGTGTATGTGTTTTTATTGGATTATGTTCCCTGGCATTTTCTTGGGGAATTGAGTCCTGCATGTGTTCAGAGTATTGTGTTCACAATGCACAGGTAAAGAGAACTGTAGTCTATATCGACAGCGTTTAATTTCCAGGATTGTTCAGGTGCCACCAGAAATTCCGCTGGATGTCCCTAATTTTCGGCCAGATGTTTGTTACCTTCCACTTTCTTTGTGTTGTAATTTAAACTCTGGTGGATTTCTGAGGACTATGGTTAACTGCTCCTCAGATCTCTGCAGGGTAAATCCAGACAGCTAGCTAGACTATCTGTCCAATCTGAGTTTTCTGTTGCACGGCTAAAACAACTTTTGAACGTACACATGTTCCACCAAAACAAGCTCTTCCAGAGGCTATTTTGCAGAGGCACCGTGGTGCCGTCTGGTGCTTAGCACCGCCCTAGACGATTGTGATTGGTGTAAAGAAATGCCAATAAACCAGAGCACGTTTTTCTCCCATCCCAGAATGCTGTGTGGACTAGGAGGATCTAGCAACGGGAGACTAAGAGAACTGCAACTCCAACTTGAAGCGAAAGGGTTTGTTCCAGAGGGGTCTGAGTCCCTTTGGAGTGTTCACATATGCGCAAATAATGCTTAGTAATAGGTCTTACTTCTTTTTGAGGGCTGAAACCGTGTGAAAAAGCCCTGATTCACTAGGTCTGTTATTTTCTGTCACGTCAGGGTGCATCTTCATTTCGACTGCAGCCCGGCCACTTAAGTGTTGCATAGACCTCCAAACTGCACAATTATACATGTACATATTACTTATCTTTTGATTGTATATATAACTTATCTTTCCTTATCTTATTTGTGTGTGTATATATATATATATATATATATATATATATATATATATATATATATATATATATATATATATATATATATCTTTTTTTTATATTATACTTGTTGTATGTGTCCTTATTGCCTCGTGGGTCGGAGAGAAACACATTTTGAATTGCTCTGTATGTCTGGCACATATTGCAGAATTGACAATAAAGTTGACTTTATTGAAACCAAATTCAAGGAAACATGCTTGTTTTTTTTAGCCTTGTTGTGATTACATGAAAAGAAAAAGATAGCTCTGTGACTGAAGACATGATATTTTTAGCTCACTTGTGTGGACTGACATTTTTTGCAGCGTGTGTGTGGTGGCCAGACTCAGAGCAGCTGGTCAGTTAGCAGGCCACATCAGCGTCAGGCCGCCTCACTGATAATGGGATTAGCTTAAGCCAGGCAGCAGGGAAAGCAGAGAGGGGAGACGGAGGAGGAGGGGGAAGCAGGGGATGAGTGGGCAGAGGGTGGAGGGGGGGGGGGGGGGGGGACCAAACACACAACACTAAACCCCAAAACCCATAAACCCATAACTGTACAGTGCAGTGCCCGGATACTGCAGGTATGTCAGTCAGGTTTGAGGGGATGAATGAGAGAGAATTGGTCACACTGAGATCAACACAATATTTCTTCCAGCAGAGCCAGGATGAGTTTAGAGTTGTCTGGTTGTGTGATGATCAGAAGTTTATGTGTCAGACAATCAAATGGTCCAAATCATGGCAGATCAGGTATCTATCTATCTATCTATCTATCTATCTATCTATCTATCTATCTATCTATCTATCTATCTATCTATCTATCTATCTATCTATCTATCTATCTATTTGTCTGTCTGTCTGTCTGTCTGTCTGTCTGTCCGTCCATCCATCCATCTATCTACCTCTCTATCCATCTATCTATCTATCTATCTACCTGTCCATCCGTCCGTCCGTCCGTCTGTCTATCTGTCTGTCTGTCTCAACAAGTCCTCCCACAGAAGTGTTTCCGTCTTTAAACCGGAGAACCGGTTGCAGTTTTAAACACATCTTTAATGTTGTGAAACAGTCCCTGTTTGGTTAGGTTTAGCCACCAAAACTACTTAGTTAAGTTTAAAAAAAGATAGTGGTTAGGGTTAAAATCAGACGTTACTTCACTTCCGCTTGCGCACGTGACGCAGAACGTGTTGTCATAAAGTTTTAAAAAAATCTTGCTTTTTAATTTTATTTTGAAACAGGACATGAACCCCGTTTCTCCTGTGTTTGCCTTGATATGCAACTTGACGCTCTCTTCTTTGTCACCTTACTTCCTGCTTTGCTCCCATCATAATGACTACGGCCATCAGTGCCGCTGGTATATACGTAAATATAAGTTGCAATTGTTGCTCAAACAAACGACCTATGGGAGAGTTTTTTTGTCGGGGGAGGACAATCTCATCTATCCATCCATCTATTTTATTTTCTGCCGCTTATCGGGTGCCGGGTCGCGGAGCAGCAGTCTAAGTATTCCAGACGTCCCTCTCCTCAGCAACATTTTCCAACTCTTCCTGAAGAATCCTGAGGCGTTCCCACGGCCAGATGAAATCCTCTACAGCGTGTTCTGGGTCCATTAAATAAAGCTCTATACAACTAGCAGTTATTAAAAAAAAAAAAAAACATTATTTTGGGGCACTCTCATTTGCTGCATGTCATTCTTTATCTCCCTTCTCTGTTTCCTGTCATCAGAGTCAGAATCAGAATCAGTTTTATTGGCCAAGTATACTTACATACACAAGGAATTTGACTTTGGTAGGTGTTAACTCTCTATACATAGACAAATAGTAATATAGACACATACTGTACAATAGAGACAACAATATACATATAGGCACATATCAACATAATATACAAAAATACAAATATAAAAATAAGAGATAATATCTCTCAATTGTCTAACAAAGGTATTCAATGAAGCAAAAACACCTGAAAAACATGAAATTTTCTCCGTTAGCTGAAGCCTACACAAACTGTTGGGGTGGATATTTTTTGCAGTGCGCGCTCCCCGCCCCTTCAGCTCACCTGCAGGGGAGGCGGTTGAACCACACTGGGCTCTAATAGGCTTACAGCAGCTCTATTATCATAGCCAATCTCACTTGCTTGCAGCCTCATCTTGTGCTGCGCCGACCGCAGGCTTTAATGGCTGAAGTCTTTGCCGAGGGGAGCTAATAGTGGCATCGATAACAACAGCAATTTCGGTGTGATGAGAAAGCCCTAAAGTCGACATATTACTTCCTCTAAACCACCAGCAGCAGCAGAAGCACTACCACATAATTTCACCCTAAAAGCCCCCGGCACTCCCGCTGAGGGCTGGAGAGGATTGTTGGGGGATTGATCTGTGAGAGTAGATGGATGTGTGAAAGCCTACAGAGCCGCCTATTGATTTCAGACGGCGTGGAGGATGAATCCATGATAACAAAAGGTCACCGCTCCTTAATCCTGGTCTTTAATCAGAGCAGAGATCCATCCAGCAGCCCTTTTTGAAACGGAGCTGAAGCCACCTGAAATTTCAAAATAAGGGACGTTTCAGAGAGCAATATATTCACAAAGATGATGTCGGAGAAATAGCTGCACTCTCAAAAAGACAAATGTGTTGATATCAAGTTGCTGAAAGGAAAGATAACTGTTATTAAAACACGTAAAAAGTGAAGTTTTCAAGCTTTCAGACTGTCCCCATGTGGGATCAAAAGCTTGAAGGAATTACAGTGTCTGAAAGCTGCTTTTTGTGATGTTTTTTGTTCTTCCAAAATGTTGCCGTCTTTCACAGATGGCCTCTTCCCCAAAATACCGTATCTTCACCACACTTTTAAAGATGTCTTCTCTTGTAAAGCCTTTATTTCAACACCCTTCAAATGCCCACAATTTTCAGAAGATGTTCCCACTTTTCACTTCCCAACAATATGCATCTTGGCCACTACTTTGCACTATTACTTTTTGCACTTTACATCCCACTCCACGTGTACTTGTCTTGATATTATGTCTTATTTGTATATTTGTATTTTTGTATATTATGTTGATATGTGCCTATATATATATATTGTTGTCTCTATTGTACAGTATGTGTCTATATTACTATTTGTCTACTGAATGTTTACTCCCACATGCCTATTTGTTGAATGTATAGAGAGTTAACACCTACTGAAGTCAAATTCCTTGTATATGTAAGTATACTTGGCCAATAAATCTGATTCTGATTCTGATATCCTCACCGACTAAAAATGTCTTCATGTCCAAAAATGTGTTCTCTTTCCAGTAAAGCTTTCATTTCAATGCCCTTCAATGTCCTCGCCTTACAAACATTCCCCAAAATTCCAAAACAAACTCCCACTTTTCTAAAATATCCAAACATGTCCCCACTCACGACCAAATGTTAACATTTTTAAAATGTCGTCTGTTTTCACTGAACCTTTTATTTCAACACCCTTCAATGTCCTCACTTAATAAATTGTCCTCATTTTCCTAAATAAATGTCCTACTTTACCCACAAAAATGTCCTCACTGTCCAAAATATTTTCACCTATATAAACCACTTCATTTCAAACCCCCTGTCCTCACTTTTAAAATAGTTCCTTATTAGAAAGATGTTTACATTTTCCAAAAATGTTCTCGCACACAAAATGCATACACACACTGCTGCACGCTACTCCTAATGACTTCACACACACACACACACACACACACACACATACACACACACACACACACACACACATTTCCCAAGAGGCACCTGACACATGCAGCTGCCTGTGGCTCAGACATGTTCATACATGTCATTCCAACATGCTGCTGAGTATCTCGGACAAAACATCCCAACAAACACACACACGCACACACACACACACACACACACACACACACACACACACACACACACACACGCTGCATGTGGAATCATCTTAGCCTAATCTTCACCAGGACAAACTGAAATCTCCTGTCGTGCTGTCTGTTGTTGTCTGTGACTTCTAGTATTGTCTCAAGAGACGGCGATCTCTCTGACAGCAGAGCAGCAGTCGATGATGTGACATTAAAATGAATTAATTCCTTCTTTTAATTAGATAATTTACATTTAATTCCACACCGTCATAAAAAGTTAACGAGTGAGGACGAACTGTGCCAGTACGAGTTGAATTAAGGAGAAGCAGCAGGGGGACAAACTCTGGCCGAAACACTAATGAGCTCGTTGAATACACTCCAACCTAATTAAGGACTGTGTGTGTGTGTGTGTGTGTGTGTGTGTGTGTGTGTGTGTGTGTGTGTGTGTGTGTGTGTGTGTATGTGTGTGTTTGGCATATTTGGGGTTTGTTCATTGTGTTTTGGAGGGAAAGCAATAGCCTTCAGGCTTCACATGTGTTCAGATTCTTTATTTTAGATCACCATATTTAGCACTACAAAAACTAGTGTTGTTACGGCGTTTGCGAACACTAGTTGACCTTAGCTTATCTGTGTTGCCAGACTTCATGAGACTTTGTTTGTGAGACAGAAACAGGTCTCGAACAAAGTTCATTTTCTCCTGATGTGTCCGTCTCAAGAATGCCACGTTAGTATCAGAATGTTCTGGAGATATGTGGCTTGTGAAAAATGGCTCCAATATTTACTTTGCTGACTACGGGGCGAAAGAATCGCTCATAATCTGTGTTAGCAGTCACTTCTCCCATTGGAGAATACACTCAGGACCTGCCGCTAGTCTCCTAAAGAGCCGTGGCGGTGGAGAAAGGAAGTTACACTGAGTTGGGGCGTCTCCCTTCTAAACCCTCTCTGCTAGAGTCCTGCGCTGGACTGATTTCTTCATCCCGCTCCCGCCGAATTTCTGACCATTACCGCCCGCACCCGCAACGTGTGTGTTACGCTCCCGCCCGCACCGCAAAACAATGAGAATTTATGCCCTTCACAATAACAGAGATGCATTGATTTTGTGTCTTCTCCCGTCCCGCATGAGAAAACATGTCATTTTATAGGCTAATAGGGAGAAGATGCAGGGAAAGAAGGCAGGTGCTTGCTGCTGTGAGAGGGGGAGGAAGGAGCAGAGGATGAGGGGGGGCGGGCGGACGGTGGACGGAGCCTTGGAGCTCCCCTGTCCTGGGAGGCTCAGACACGCTGCTGGTGTCTGCTCATAGATATATATACTGTCAGTACATATATATATATATATATATATATATATATATATATATATATATATATATGTCTATGGTGTCTGCTGGTGTGGGTGGGTTCCAGGCTACATCCCGATCCCGCAGTGTTTTTTTTTAGCCGCCCGTTCTCACCCGCAGCAAAGTTCATCCTGCCCGCTCCCGCGAGATTTGTGTTGGGTCCCTCTAGTCTCTGGTTCAATCTGAGACGCGGGTGTGTTATGCTAGTTGGCGGCTAATGTATCCTGCAGCAGAGATGAGCAGCGAGCTACAGAGGTCTCACTCCCTTCTAACTCCACCCCTCCAGGTTTATTTTCATTTTGAAACTCATAGTCTTTAACTGACGCTGACTCAAGTGACATCACTTGAGGACATTTATCAGACTTCACACCAGTGGTAGATGCATAGACGGAAACAAAGTTGATTTTCTCCTAACACTAAGTCAAACTAAAAAAAATCAAAGTGCACGTCAAATACATTTTTCTCAAAGATGGTTTCTGTCATTTTGGATAGTTGTGATCACGCTGATGTTTGTTGAAGTGTTAATTTTTCTGATGAGTGTGGTTGGTATTTGTTATTTAATGCTATTAAAAAACGATCTGAAACATCATGATTGACAGCTTCAATCAACTCGCGACTGGTCGGGCACATGTACTTTGATACCGCGGCTCCACCGCCTGATCGCAACTGCGCAGACTCTGGCTCCAAAATTACAAGATATATGGCTTCACTGTTGTACAGTGGGAGGAAATGAAGACTCCTCGTCTATCTTTCTTCCCAAACTTTAAACAGCATCTCACGGCCTTCATCATCGGTACACAGGACCAGCGATGTCAGCGTCACAGATCACAGTCCTCGTTATGCAGATGAAGTTCTAACGAACAGAGTCGCAGAGTCGTCCCTCCATTAGCAGGCTGGACCGAAGGGGCTGCAGCAGGGGCTGCTGGGAGTTTGACAGCTCTGGAGTGATGGTCATGGCTGAGGCAGCAGGGGCTGCTGGGAGCTGCTGGTGCCGTGGAACGATGCCTGAGCCGCCAGCAGCGCTCCTCCACTTCTTCAGCTTCTTCTTCTGCATCGGACACAAGCTGCCCCACCCCCCCCCCCCCCCCCCCACACACACACACACACACACACACACACGCTCTGCCAGCCGTGCCTTTGTCTGGCGTGTCCACATACATCTGTCATGCATGGCAGCGTTGGCACTGACAGTCTGCTATTGTTGCCCTGTTTACCCCCCCGTCCCCCCTTCAGCAGGAGACGCAGACACAGTTTGGGGTAATTTCTGTTCTTAATTAGTTCACACACACACACACACACACACACACACACACACACACACACACACACACACACACACACACACACACACACACACATACACACACACACACATACACACACACATACACACACACACATGCCGAAAATACTGATTAAATGCCTTGTTAAAGGGAAGCTTCACCAAAACAATGCAATGTGTGTGTTTTCTAAAATGTCATTGTTCCTTTCTGAATTGATGCAAACAGTAGGTTTATCTGTTAATTCTTTATATAATAATAATAATAATAATAATAATAATAATAATAATAATAATAATAATAATAATAATAATAATACATTTTATTTGTTGGTGCCTTTCAAGACACCCAAGGACACCTTACAAAACATTAATAAAAACATTAATACAAGCACAACAATTTTATCAGCAAGTAGTACGTAAAATAAAGTTGTTCAACTAGTTAAAAACCTTCATACAGCCCAGTTATGATGATGATTGGTTGGAACCAAACTGCTGTTTCTCGGTGGATTATTGAGGAAAACGGAAGTAGCAGTTTAAAAAGAAGACTGGAAGTAAACCGACAACGCAGCTTTCTAACCTTTAAGAATCCCAACCTCGCTCCTGTTCCTGCTCAGTACACCCTGTTGCTGGAAGCTGTTGTCATGGACGCTGTAACCTGATAGTAATCAGGGCTTCGCAGGGGGAATACATGTGAGCGCCTGTACTTGAAATAATCGCCGGAGCGTGGCCTCGCTGGCTCCCAGGAGCCACGCCACACCGCCACAGCCCTGATTTAATCTGCTCATTAATACATACAGAAAAATACATCAGCAGGTCTGGGATTTATCCGTGTGGCTGCGTGATTTGCATTCTTGCATCTTGGAAAAAATACACGGTTCACCTGTTTAATTTAATAAAATCACAGCAACTTTTGGTGTCAGAATGAAAGCAAGAGAGTTTAATATTCACGGTGAAGGCGTTTGGATCACTGCCCCTTTGTCTTTAAACTGCAGTGGGGGAAATCTTCTCAGTGCTCGTGCTTCTTTTTGTTGAATATCTCTGATTTGAGACATTTAGGATTACAAGCCTCTCAAGCTGTGACCTCTGACCTCCCCACTACGCATAGTGTATGTTGGACACATTATTATGGATCCCACGTAACTTCTAGGCAAGTCCCGCCCTACGAAGTTGCTCGATTGGTTGGGGTTAGGCATTGACCTCGAGTGGTTAAGGTTAGGACAGCCGATTGGTCAGGGGATAGGACCTGTACAAATGGGGTTACGTTACCTTGCGTAAGCATGGACACCTGACCAGTAGTAGTGTGTGAATGCTATTGAAGGGCGGGTCTTGCCTCGAAGTTGCGTGGGTTCCATAATAACGCATGTTGGATTGTTTGGAAAGTGAAGCTTTTTCTGTATGTCCCTCACATTTTAAGTCACTCTTCACTCTTTACTTTTGGCCTGAGGCTGCTTTTCATGCTTTGGACTGAAAAGTAATCTTAATGCAACAGCATTAATGATATTTTAGACCAGGGGTCTCCAACGTTTTTTAAGCCAAGGACCCCTTAACTGAAAGAGAGATGGAGCAGGGACCCCCTACTACATATATTGTATAAATTGAAGTTGCATAATAAACTGGGCCTACAATAACATTTAGGGCGGCCTAAAGCCGTTATACCGTTTTGCATTGAATAGTCAGACAACTGACATCTGATCAGTGCTAAAACGTCTAAATGAGGATCTTGGTGATAAAGACATATTTCTGCTTATTTCTTCTAATAAAGTTTCAAGTTCAAGGTTCAGTGTCAGACACTTAGAATATTAATCTGAGTCTGTCAGCGGCAAAACAAGCACTTTTGTGAAGGTAAATACAAGCTGGACAATTGCCCTTTTAACTTACGTTGTAGCTTGTTTCTCCACTGCTGACTGCAGCGATCTCGCTGAATACTGGACCAATGTCAAAGATTGTTGTTCCCATCAGTCACTTAGACACAAACACATAGGAACATAGGGTCCAGTTGAAAAAAAATGGTAGTTACCCTTTAAAGAGTCTGACTGCTGCTGGAATAAAGGCCCTGCGGTAGTGCTCTTTGTTGCACTAAGGGTGCAACAGTCTGCTGCTGAAGGAGCTGCTCAGGTCAGGGAACTCACAGTCTCATGAAAACTTAACTTTGAGCAGCAATGTTGGAATCACTGAGTGATGCCAGTCTGTTACGAGACTGGATCCATTTGCCAAACCACAGCGCCATCTAGAGTTAAAAACAGAGACGTTCATCACAGAGTGTGTGGCTCCTTTAACCCTTGTGTGGTGTTCATATTTTTGTTACACTGCCAATGTTCCCAGATCTGGTGGACCCACCACATTATTAGGCTTTTAAATCAATACAGCCATAACAATTTATGTAAAAATACTTAACAGATGTTTACTTTAGCTCAATTACCAATGATATATACATCATTTACAGTTCATATTTGCCATTTACCCCTGTGAGATCACATTTATGATCATATGATCATTTTTGTTTTTTGTGAGAAAATGAGGAAATTCAAATATAAAAAAGGTAAAAAAAAATAGAAACAATATTTTTGATCATTATTGGTGCTCATTTCTTAGAACTTAATCAGAACAGGTGAAAGTGCTTGAAATGTAACAATTTTGTAACATTCCCGCACACAGACACCTACACTCACACACGCACATACAGACGCACAGACACACACAGAGACGCACAGACACACACACACACACACACACACACACACACACACACACACAAGGCCCAGTTAGGAGGAGGACACAGTTAAGTTTCATAGCACCTACAATTATTACACTCGGACCCGAACACCTCATATGTAATAGTTATGTGTGTGTGTATGCGTGTGTATGTGTGTGTGTGGGAGGGGGGGGTGTACCGTGTGCAGTCATTGAAAATAAGTTATTTTTGATGTTCTTCACAGAAAATGAGCCAAGGCCAATGAGTTTGAGTTAGAAGAAATAATAAATAGCATCATCTTTCTCATAGCAAACATTGAAAACAGGTCCCATAGACCCGAACACCACACAAGGGTGAAGGTTACATATTCAAATATTCTAACATAACATTGTTTGCTTGTTTTATGATATAACTATATATTAATTGCACTGCTACTTGTATTTTAATATATTGTATTTCCAGAAGTGGAGTTAGAGGCTCCATAACTAAAATAAATAAAGAAATAAAATAATGTATTATCTATATTGTGATGATGTAATCTTTTTTATGGACTACAGGAAGAATAGCTGTTGCCCTGGTAACAGCCGATATAACTCGAAATAAATAGAGCAATAATCAAACAAATAAACATCAGTGGTGAAGTCTGTGCTCCATAAAGATTGATACCAGTGTTAATCTTCAAATTTTATTAAATCCAATGATCTCATATAATTTGTATCATATGTTTTAACCGTTATTTATTAAACTGTTCATGTGTATTTTTTGTATAGCCTATTTTATCTCAGTGCACGATGATTTCAATGTAATTTCACAACGTCCACAAAACCAGGAAAATAATTCTGGTTATAGACAAATATGATGTCTCTTTATTTGTTATATAAAAAAAGATATATATATATATATATATATATATATATATATATATATATGAATTTCGCTACATGTAGGTATGTGTATGTGACAATAAAGTACAATATAGAACCTTTACCTTAAAATGTAAATTTAAAAACCAGCTCCTGTGTGTTTTGTGTGTAATTATTGAATGCAATTAAGGTGGTTAACACCTCACCCTGTTACTCTAACACTCCATGCATGTGACTTTATCAAAAACAGAGAGCATTGCAGTGCTTGATAAAGAAGGAAAATATCAGCCAAATGCCGTCACATGTCAGTAAAAAGAAAAGAGTTCTGTTTAAGGATTCAATCAGCGAGGATTTTATATTTTTTGTACAATGCAGCAAATTGGTTAAAATCTATTAACAAAAATAAAAAAATAAATGTTCCTTTTATAAAACGTGTTTCTGCATATTTGAAACCATTTCTATGCGATGTTCTCTCTTCTCTCATTTTGCATTTTCCCCCTCTATAATTTAAGGCGTAACCAAGGTGGCATAGGACAGTGGTTCCCAAACTCTTTCATGTGAAAGAGCCCTAAACTGACACAAATTAGACCCACATTTGATAAGATTTTCTTCCACGGTCCCCTGTCTGACAGGATTGTTGCTTTTTTTATGAGTGTATTAACCCATGACCAAAACAGTCATACGTTCTGTGATTGTGTTACTTTGGGATGGACTTACAGTGAAAAGAAATTATTTCACTTTTTGCTTTGGACCCCCTGGAACCCCGTCAAGGACCCCTGGGGGTTCCCGGACCCCACATTGGTAACAGATAATTTGAAGTGTCCCATCTTGTACTCCAGTTATCTCTAAAAGTACCAGCAGGTGGCAGTAAAAGACCAGAAAAACAATCTCTGCAGGAAGTTAGTTCTCACTGAGCATGCTCAGTTCCACCCATGCATGTGTGTCTGCCTGTTAATGTTTAACTCAAGTGTTTGTGCTCAGAGTTTAGTCCTCTGGGAGCCTCAGTCTCGTGCACAATGGTGAGTTTTCACTTTTTAAACTTGTCTAACATCTGAACTGAATCCAAAGCAGATAAACAGAAAACTCATGTGAGATTTCCAACTTGTTGAAATGCACTCAGGCAGGATTGTTTACCTGTGACATCCAGACATTAAGAAAGCTAAAAAAAATAAAATACTTTCACTTTTCACAGTTTTCACTCACTCTGTGCATCACAAAGTGCTCTCGCTGCTCAACTCTAAAGCTAAATTACTGTAAGTGGTCTCATGAGTTATCCACCTGCACTGCTGCAGATAAGGCTACGTTCAGACTGCAGGCAAAAGTGGCCCAAATCAGATTTGCCTGGGGTCAAGTGACCAGGTCAGACTTCTTCAGAAGTAGTGTGAACACTCAAATCTGGCCCAGATCTGATTTTTTTTTCAAATCAGATGTAGACCACTTCCATATGTGGTCCTGAATCAGACCCAGGTCTGATTTTCTTCAGTGCGGCCTCAGTGTGAACAACCAAGGAGGATTTGATGCGACTTTTACGTCAATCTACATCGACATTTGTCACAATTATGCTCCGGCGGGAGTTAGCCCTAGACACAGACAGTAACATTAAAAACGGACAGAAAGTTTTGAATAAACTGCGTCTCTGTGAAGCTATTCACAACGCAGTCCCACCACTCCTGGCATCGTCTCTGCCTCCACACAGACCACTGTAGTGAATTTGCAGCCATAACCTCGCAAAAGGCCAAAATAGCCAATTTGGCTCTCTTTCTCTTCGTTCTTCTCCTCCTCAGCACCTGCTCATTAATGTTACGGCTGCCATTACACAAACATTTAGAAATAAAACACACACACACATACAAGGCACACCTAAGTATTTAGATCCTTTACTTTAGTAGAAGTACTAATACCAGATTTCAGATTTCTTTATTTAAAAGGGACAACGCGCATCAATAGGGGTTGGAAAAATAATCGATTCTTAGATGCACCACACTGTGAAAATACTCTGTTACAAGTAAAGGCATTCAAAACCTTACTTAAGTAAAAGTATTTAAAATTTTGTTATTTTATTTTACAAAATTAACAAGGAACCAAAAAGATCTAAAAGAAGAAAAAAAAACATGTTAAAGGTAAAAAACTAAAATAGAAAACAGTAAATGGCAACAGGGGGAAACAAATCTAAAACGAAGAGAGTACATAAAAAGAAAAATGAACAAATGAAACCATGTTTTTTGTCCCAGAGTTCAGCAGCGGGAGGCTCGTCTCTGCAGGTCCACGCGGTCCGGTTCGGCCCGGGTCAGGAGCTGCTGGGATCCCTGCAGGCGTTCGTGGAGGAGAGGCGCCTGCGAGCGCCTTTCATCATCACCTGCGTGGGCAGCGTCACCAAGGCAACGCTGCGGCTGGCCAACGCCACGGCAGCAAATACAAATGAGGTACCTGAAGGCAGCACGAAGGCCCGAGATTTACCGTCTGGAGGCGGCAGACTTTATCCAGGCTGTTGTTTAGCACCTTTTAAAAATGACCGCATATTAGATAAAACCTTATTACACCATGTACAAGATTAGTGAGAGTTTAAGAAAAAAAGAGAGAAAAATATATAAATTGTATTTATATTATTTAGCTCATAATAATATATAATTACTGTACATGAAGATGTGTTGCACCTGCTGCATCATGTTACTCTCTCTCTCTCTCTCTCTCTCTCTCTCTCTATCTCTCTCTCTCTATCTCTCTCTCTCTCTCTCTCTCTATATATATATATATATATATATATATATATATATATATATATATATATATATATATATATATATATATATATATAGTTTCACCCTGTGCCCCACTTCTAGCCTGGATCCAGTGTGTAGAAAAGATGAAGAAGGTGAAATAACAGTGACACAGAGCTTGTGTCAGGGTCATCAAATCTATAACCACAGGTCCAATATACCAGCCAAGAAGTGCAACTGTATGAAGTCAATAATGTCTAAAACCTCTCGACTTTCTATTTTCAAATTGTATTTAACTTCAACTGAGGAGAGAAACAGGCCTTTATTTGAGTCAGTTTTAGACATTAATTCTATGATTTCACCCTTTTGTTCTGATTCCTAGCTTGCCACCTGCCAGTAGTGTTGATAGGCTATAAATAAAGTGAAGTAACAGAGTAAAGGAGTAATCCTCCACATTTCCTGCTTCTGGACTTTCCCCTCCCTCAGGTGATCCAGCTCAGCGGGCGGTTCGAGATCGTCTCCCTGGTGGGCACTCTGAACCGGGATGCCCACCTCCACATCTGCCTGTCGGACGCCGAGGGCAAGACGGTCGGGGGTCACGTGCTGGGAGACCTGGAGGTGTTCACCACGGCCGAGGTGGTCGTAGGCGAGGCGCTCGGCCTGCACTTCACCAGAGACATGGACAAACGGACAGGCTTCCCCGAGCTCGTGGTTCAACTGCGAAAATCTGACAGCTGATGGATTAAAAACAGGTTTACCAGATACAGCTGTGGTGGCCTTTTATTATGAAAAAGATTACATTACCCATTGGGAACTCAGTTCATGCATGACTTAATGCATGAGCAATATGTTGGTTAATGCATCAATCAAGGTTTGAATCATCAAGACTTCTGATAGTCCATGAAGGACTACATGAATGAATTCCTGCTTTTGCATGTATGAAGCCATGCATGAATTCATTATAACTCATGTACCATTATTATAAAGTGTTACCATTACATTTTAACCCTCATGTTGTCTTCCCGTCAACCATGAACTGTTTTTCAACAGTTTTTTTTAAAAACATTTCTTGCTTATTTCAATGCTTTTTTATTTTATGTATAGTCAATACACCTAATTTATGACATTATACATATTTTTTTAGTTTGAAAAAGCCGAAATTATCAATTATTTTAACTAATAGTTCAGATCAGACGATGTTGAGTGGATAATCACAGACTGGTTAATGTCAACATTTAGTCTGGATAGTCTAAAACCATATAAACATTTTTTTTTCAAATGCTATACAATTGAATAAAACACCCAAAATTCAGTGAAAGTAATCATACATTTTACCTGCGAAGAATGTTGTATCCATACAACGTACATCCATGCATCCATGTTATTTTTGGGCAATTTTGTTGAACAAAACTAATATTTCTGATATAAAAAAACAGGTCAAATTTGACCCGAGGACAACACAAGGGTTAAACAACATGTAAAGAGTATCCACTGTAACTTCATGAGACCTATGTTACAGATTACAAACAGATAAAAGAACAGACCAAGCTGTGTACAAGTACTCCACTACAATTAATTTCAAATCTTACTTCCGTAATAGTGCAGAAGTATTATAATAAAAATGCATGTATCAAAAGTAAAAAGTAGCCTACTTTTTCAGCGAGTTATTTTCATCCAAAAGCAATGTTTTCATGCAAATCGAAATATAAATGACAGCATGAATTTATCATTGGCTTCTGCACAACTGTCCAAAATATGCAACGTGCAAAGTTTTTGGTGACACCAGCTAATGGAACTCCTTTCAGCCGCTTCTTCCTGTGAAATGTTTTGGATTTAAATCGCCGGTCTGCAGTTGGAGATCTGTGATTGATGGTGGCTGTCAAAAGATCCTCTAACCGTAGCGAGCCTGTTTTAATATTAGAGAGTTGTATATTTTACGTGTAGCAGAACAGATCACATTGTCTGATAGAGCTGCAAAGATTAATCGATTAGTTGTCAACTGAAATTAATCGATTACAAGTTCTCTGATTGCAGCTCGTTAAATGTGAATGTGCTCTAGTTTCTTCTCTCCTCTGTGAGTGTGAATATCTTTGAGTTTTGGACAAAACAAGACATTGGAGGACATCATCTTGGGCTTTTCGGGAAACACTGATCCACATTTTTTACAATATCCGGACATTTTATAGCCCAAACCACTAATCAATTAACTGAGTTAGTTCTTCTAGCTTTACATTCTTAATAGAACTGCACGAAGTAATGGTTCCTCTCTCTCTCTCTCTCTCTCTCTCTCTCTCTCTCTCTCTCTCTCTCCTCTCTCTCTCTCTCTCTCTCTCTCTCTCTCTCTCTCTCGCTCTCTCTCTCTCTCTCTTTGTCAACATTATTGAACATTGCATCAAACTGCCAACAGACAAAGGCAACACATGTAGATGTTGCATGTTTTGGCTGCGTCTGGCCAGCTTTAAGAACATCTTCAGGGGATGCAGCTTGTCTTGAGCACCAGCAGCCAATAGGAGCAGCTCTACGGGGGTCGCAGCTTTCTGCTAATAGATGTTAAACTGAGCCGCGGCTTTTCAGAGCCTCTGACCCCCCCTGGTTGGGACAAAACAAAGCGAGAACTCTCTGAGGATTAGCCATGACCTCGGCTCGGTCATGGCCGCTGCCGCGAAGAAAGGAAGGACTCCGTTTGCCGCGTGGCGGGTGGGCGGGTCGAAGGGAGGGGAGAGGGGAGTGGTAACAGCCTTTTGATGGTATCCAGTTTGTGGAGTTTAATTGGACCTCAGGCTGACTGATTCCAGTCTGAGTGACATGTTACTTCATTACCATGAACACACACACTAGTTTATTTTGCTACCACAAATACCCACTATAGAGCACCAAATGTGGATTAATCCGCTACTGAAAATAGTAACAACATATGTGCTGTTTCCTCCTGTTTGTTTGATAAAAACTACAGTCACCTGCTGTTTTAGGAAATAATCAATGGGCTTTTGAGGCTGAGAGCCACAGAATGGGAATTAAAGTCCAACTATTGAGAGACAGACTTAACACTTTAAGTGTGACCAAGAATGTGCAGTATTTCTGGTTCCTTTAGTTTATTGAGTTTTTGTGTCCTGTTATTGAGATTCATGGTGTGCAGGAGAACTTGTTTTGGAGACGTTTCTTATCCCCTCTTTTTGTATATTTAACAGAAAGAGAGAGTCTCCAGGTGAAAACTGGACAGTAGTTTCTACAAATATCAGGATGGGACGGTTTGTGCCAAATTTTCTGAAAAAAGAACAAAACAACAGATATCTTGTACAGAAGCTGTGTTGGAGTCTCATTAGTCTCGCGTTGCCGGACCTTACTCCAGAGCGGTGCTGTTGAGGGTCTGGCTAGTCCACACAGCATTCAGGGATGGGAGAAAAACATGCTCTGGTTTATTGGCATTTCTTTAAACCAATCACAATCGTCTTGCGCGGCGCTAAGCGCCGGATGGAGCCACGGTGCCTCTGCCAAAGAGCCTTGGAACTAGTTTTGGTGGAACATGTACGTTCAAAAGTTGTTGATAAGACAACTTAAAAAAAAAATAATAATAAAAATAAAATAAAGCTTTCTAAATGCTGACTGTGATGGAATATGTATCTGCAGAGAGCCTGCAAGTTCGTAAGCAGGAGTTTAAAGTGTGTGATTTGTTATCAATTAATAAAGTAATGCCCAAACCACCCATACGGTCCCGGTCGGGATGGAAAACTCTGCTCCAGGACAAGAACACTTTGCAGGTCTTTGCCGTGTTTGTGCGCTTCAGTGGGGCAGCCGGCCTGCAGCCACATTAAAGCCGAGCTACAAAGCGTCGCCGCTGCAGCTTTGTGCTTTTGTTTTGCTTGTGTGGAAGCAGCATGGTGGCCGAAAAGCGTTGGTGGTCTGCCCCAGTGCCCCCTGGGAGGCAGTTTTACGCATCCAACTAAAGCAGCTCAGTTCTCATCGGCTGACAAATTGGGAGGCGATGCTGCAGCCCAAAGCGTATGCTCTCGATTTGAAATATATAGCTTTTGATCTAAAGATCATTCTCAGTTATTTTTCTCCTTCTTTAAATGGTGTCTTCATGTGACAGAGATGATAAAACATTAACAGGCAGGCATGTTTTTCCCTGTACTTACGCACACTTGTTCCATGTCAACAAAAGAAAATAAGATTGCCTAGTTTGAAACTTCAATGAACAACAGTTAGTTGTCTATTGTTTCACAGTAACGCTGGCAGTTTTCGCCTTCTGTGATGCACCAGTTAGATTTTACTGTGAGAGCCTCAATCTGACATTCTCGCCCACTCAATGCTGTGATTGGTCAGCTGTGTGCAAAGGTGAGAAAGTAAAGCTGGTTTGAACTTCTCACTCGTCATTCTTTACACCCCAGCACTGTTAGACGAATGCACCGTTGGCTAACTATTTCAACCGTTGGCTAACTATTTCAAATGTTAGCTAACTATTTCAACCGCTGGCTAACTATTTTAACTGTTGTCTAACTATTTCAACCATTGGCTAACTATTTCAACCGTTAGCTAACTATTTCAACCTTTGGCTAACTACCGTTGGCTAACTACCGTTGGCTAACTCCGGTTGGGGAGAGTTCTAGCCCGACCAGGCTCCTCTCCTTAACCTTTCTCTCTTAGTTATGCTGTTATAGTTTTAGACTGCCGGTGGACTTCCTTCCTTCCTTTGACACACTGAGCTTCTCTCTCCTCTCTCTTTCCATTTGTGTGCATCCATGTCCCAGAAATGCTTGTTACTAACCTAGCTCTGGAGAGCTTATTCCCCGGAGTGTTGTCCTCGCCCAGCATGTTTCCTTGGATTAAGGTGGCACCAAAATCATGGTTGCAGCTGTCGCCGTGGTCCTGCTGCATGCCTTGCTATGCCCTGTTACACCCTGCTACGCTCTGCAGTGCCCTGCTACATCCTGCTACGCCCTGCTATGCTCTTCTGTGCCCTGCTACGTCCTGTAACGCCCTGCAGTGCCATGCTACACCACCACATACACTATTTCTAGTCATTGTTCCATTATCTCTATTATTATTGTCACTATTCATCACACCCCCAACCGGCACCGTCAGACACCGTCTACCAAGAGCCTGGGTCTGTCCATGGTTTCTTCCTAAAAGGGAGTTCTTCCTCGCCACTGTCACACTAAATGCTTGCTCTTGGGGGAATTACTAGAAATGTTGGGTCCTTGTATATTATAGAGTGTGGTTTAGACCTACTCTATCTGTAAAGTGTCTTGAGATAACTCTTGTTATGATTTGATACTATAAATAAAATTGAATTAATTATTTCAACCGTTGGCCAACTATGCTAATTATTTCAACCGCTGGCTAACTATTTCAACTATTTCAACCGTCGGCTAACTGTTCCAAACGTTAGCTAACTAGGCTATTTTAACCATTTCTCCATTACTTTTAGCTAATCATTCAAACTGCTTAGTCATTACTTTTAGTTTTGCTTGCTAACTTTTTCACACACTCTTATATAACTGCAGATGTAGTGTTCAGGTGTTACAAATGACTTTATGTTAATATGGGGACCATCACCTTATCGTGGTGGAGAGGTTTGTGCGTCCCTATGAACCTGAGGGCTGTGTTGTCTGGAGCTTTGTGCTCCTGGTAGGGTCTCCCAAGGCAAAGTGGTCTCAGGTGAGGGGCCAGACAAAGAATGGTTCACAAACCCTATGAATAACCGAGGTAGACATGGAGTGACCCTGCCCGGAGGAAGCCCGGGGCCCCCGTCTGGAGCCAGGCCCAGACGGAGGGCTCGTTGGCGAGCGTCTGGTGGCCGGGTTTGCCACGGAGCCCGGTCGGGCACAGCCCGAAAAAGCTACGTGGCATCCATCTCTCCAGCCCATGGGCCCACCACCTGTGGGAGGAACCGCTGGGGTCGGGTGCGCTGCCACACGGGTGGCAGTGAAGGTCAGGGGCTTCGACGGACCAGACCCGGGCAGCAGACGCTGGCTCTGGGGACGTGGAATGTCACCTCTCTGTGGGGGAAGGAGCCGGAACTGGTGCGGGAGGTGGAGCGCTACCGGTTAGCCCCTATCTGGTGGGGCTTACCTCTACGCACAGTCTCGGTTCTGGAACCGTACTCCTGGATAGGGGTTGGACTCTTTTCTTCTCCGGAGTTGCCCAGGGTGTGAGGCGCCGGGCGGGTGTGGGGATACTCACAAGCCCCCGGTTGAGCGCCGCTACGTTGGAGTTTACCCCGGTGGACGAGAGGGTCGCCTCCCTACGCCTGCGGCTGGTGGGGGGGGGGGGGAACTCTGACTCTTGTTTGTGCATATGCACCAAACAAGAGTTCGGAGTATTCGGCCTTCTTGGAGACCTTGAGTGGAGTCCTGTATGGGGCTCCAGTGGGAGACTCCATCGTTCTGCTGGGGGACTTCAACGCGCACGTGGGCAATGATGGAGACACATGGAGAGGCGTGATTGGGAGGAACGGCCTCCCTGATCTAAACCAGAGTGTTTTTTTGTTGTTGGACTTCTGTGCTAGTCATGGATTGTCTATAACGAACACCATGTTCGAACATAGGGATGCTCATAAGTGTACCTGGTACCAGAGCACCCTAGGCCAAAGGTCAATGATCGATTTTATAATTGTTTCATCTGATCTGAGGCCGTATGTTTTGGACACTCGGGTGAAGAGAGGGGCGGAGCTGTCAAAAGATCACCATCTGGTGGTGAGTTGGGTCAGGGGGTGGGGGAAGACTCTGGACAGACCTGGTAAGCCCAAACGGGTAGTGCGGGTAAACTGGGAACGTCTGGAGGAGGCCCCTGTCCGACAGACTTTCAACTCACACCTCCGGCGGAGCTTTTCGTGCATCCCTGTGGAGGCTGGGGGCATTGAACCCGAGTGGACAATGTTCAAAGTTTCCATTGCTGAAGCTGCGGCGAAGAGCTGTGGTCTTAGGGTCTTAGGTGCCTCAAGGGGCGGTAACCCACGAACACCGTGGTGGACACCGGTGGTCAGGGAAGCCGTCCGACTGAAGAAGGAGTCTTTCCGGGATATGTTATCCCGGAGGACTCCGGAGGCAGTTGCAAGGTACCGAAGGGCCCGAAGGGCTGCAGCCTCTGCCGTGAAAGAGGCAAAGCAGCGGGTGTGGGAGAAGTTCGGAGAAGACATGGAGAAGGACTTTTGGTCGGCACCAAGGTGCTTCTGGAAAACCATTCGCCACCTCAGGAGGGGGAAGCGGGGAACCATCCAAGCTGTGTACAGTAAGGATGGGACGCTGTTGACCTCAACTGAGGAGGTAATAGGGCGGTGGAAGGAGCACTTTGAGGAACTCCTAAATCCGACTAATACGCCCTCTATGGTAGACGCAGAGCTGGAGGATGATGGGGGATTGTCGTCAATTTCCCTGGTGGAAGTTGCTGAGGTAGTTAAACAACTCCACAGTGGCAAAGCCCCAGGGATTGATGAGATCCGTCCGGAAATGCTTAAGGCTCTGGGTGTGGAGGGGTTGTCTTGGTTGACACGCCTCTTCAACATTGCGTGGAAGTCTGGGACGGTGCCTAAGGAGTGGCAGACCGGGGTGGTGGTTCCCCTTTTCAAAAAGGGGGACCAGAGGGTGTGTGCCAATTACAGGGGTATCACACTTCTCAGCCTCCCCAGTAAAGTCTACTCCAAGGTGCTGGAAAGGAGGGCTCGGTCGATAGTCGAACCTCAGGTTGAAGAGGAACAATGCGGATTCCGTCCTGGTCGTGGAACAACGGACCAGCTCTTTACTCTCGCAAGGATCCTGGAGGGAGCCTGGGAGTATGCCCAACCGGTCTACATGTGCTTTGTGGATCTGGAGAAGGCGTATGACCGGGTACCCCGGGAGATACTGTGGGAGGTGCTGCGGGAGTATGGGGTGAGGGGGTCCCTTCTCAGGGCCATCCAATCTTTGTACGACCAAAGCGAGAGCTGTGTCCGTGTTCTCGGCAGTAAGTCGGACTCGTTTCAGGTGAGAGTTGGCCTCCGCCAGGGCTGCGCTTTGTCACCAATCCTGTTTGTAGTATTTATGGACAGGATATCGAGGCGTAGTCGGGGTGGAGAGGGGTTGCAGTTCGGTGGGCTGGGGATCTCATCGCTGCTTTTTGCAGATGATGTGGTCCTGATGGCATCATCGGCCTGTGACCTTCAGCACTCACTGGATCGGTTCGCGGCCGAGTGTGAAGCGGCTGGGATGAGGATCAGCACCTCTAAATCGGAGGCCATGGTTCTCAGCAGGAAACCGATGGAGTGCCTTCTCCGGGTAGGGAATGAGTCCTTAACCCAAGTGAAGGAGTTCAAGTACCTTGGGGTCTTGTTCGCGAGTGAGGGGACAATGGAGTGGGAGATTGGCCGGAGAATCGGCGCAGCGGGTGCGGTATTACAGTCAATTTATCGCACCGTTGTGACGAAAAGAGAGCTGAGCCAGAAGGCAAAGCTCTCAATCTACCGGTCAGTTTTCCTTCCTACCCTCACCTATGGTCATGAAGGCTGGGTCATGACCGAAAGAACAAGATCCAGGGTACAAGCGGCCAAAATGGGTTTCCTCAGGAGGGTGGCTGGCGTCTCCCTTAGAGATAGGGTGAGAAGCTCAGTCATCCGTGAGGAGCTCAGAGTAGAGCCGCTGCTCCTTCACGTTGAAAGGAGCCAGTTGAGGTGGTTCGGGCATCTTGTAAGGATGCCCACTGGGCGCCTCCCTAGGGAGGTGTTCCAGGCACGTCCAGCTGGGAGGAGGCCTCGGGGAAGACCCAGGACAAGGTGGAGGGATTATATCTCTAACCTGGCCTGGGAATGCCTCGGGATCCCCCAGTCGGAGCTGGTTAATGTTGCTCGGGAAAGGGAAGTTTGGGGTCCCCTGCTGGAGCTGCTACCCCCGCGGGATATTCTTCCAATCATATCATAATTTCTACTCTACGATCTTTCCACGCACCCCCTGGCAACTGCAAATAACCCCTGGTTGGGAATCACTTTTTTACACAACTATTTTTGTCACTTTTACTGTGAACAACCAAGTGCAACACTATGAATGTCTGAAAACAAGTATCACGTCAGCCGGCTTTTCACCCTTTGAATGTATCTATAAATATATTAAACTAGCCTAGGCACTACTCTTTCCTGGCATTACCTGGTGTCTGTTTTCCTGCTCTGCTCAGGTTAATCTCCTCTCTTTGTCTCTTAGTGACACACAAGCAGCAGAAAAGCTGGTAAGGAGGCTCCTAATTACTCCGTTTAGTATCTGCTCTTTTCCTCATTAGTGACTTCTCCTCCCTGCCGCCTTTTGTCCATATGATCTGTGTGAGTAATGAGCCATGTGAGCGGCGGAGGGACTCTGCTGTTTGTGAGCCGCCCCCTCTCCGCCTCACTTCAAACAAAGCCAACCCAGGTCATTTGTAAGTTGGCTGCTAAACGGCCTCCTGTTTGGGCGGGGGGGGACAAGAGAAGCTGTGGCTTGTGCATGTCTTTGCAGAGTTGTAAGCAGCTGCCCCCCTGGGGAGCTGCTACCGCCACCGCCTGATCAGCCAGCTTTTCATGTGGCAGCCAAAGAGCTCCCATGCTAATGACACGCTGCTCTGTTTGAATGGTCGCAGCATGAGGCGGAGGGCCGGACGAAAAACACACATCAAAAACATCCGAGCTGCCGCTGTCACTGCAGATGGAAGTTGTCACAAGTTTAGTGAGTTTTTCTACACCAACATTTTTGGTTTTGTTTATTAAGGATCCTCATTAGCTCCTGCCTTGCATTGAGACACACAGAGAAAATAAATGAAAGACTGAATCAAAATGGCTGTAAACACAAACGCATCCAATAGAGAAAGTTTCTCTTCAGAGTTAGGACCTTAACCAAAGTAAAAGTGTCAGTACAACAGTTGAAGCAATACTCATTAACAAATGTTCTACAGTCAAAAGGTCCTCAGGATGAAGAGGAGTGCGGTTTAGTTCCACCGTTGGCCGAGATTTGCATGTTTTCCGATCAGTTGAAGATGTAAAAGAAAGTAAGGTGACAAGTAAAGAAGGAAGGAAGAAAACAGGCAAAGTACAGACAAAGTAAGACAAGAATAAAAGAAATGCAGAAAGAAAGTTAAAAAGGAGGAAATAAAAAAGACGTTCAATTCTTTAGAAAATGTCTTAAAGTCATAATGTATCAGGCTGTAATAAAGCTGTTCCTGTGTTGCAAAGATACACGATATTTAGAGAATGAAAAACAACCCCATAACTAATTTGTTCAAGCAGCAGTTACGACCACACAGAGGTTAAAATGCTGGGTTTCCCCACCGTTTAGTCAGAACTGAAAAAGTCTCTCGGATAAGAGACGAAACAGCTATTAGCGCCTTTAACCAGTGTTGTACTCGAGATCAGTCTTGGTCTCAAGACCGGTCTCGAGGCCACGTTTTGAAGGTCTCGTCTCGCAATTGACCGCATTTTTACTCGGCCTTGTCTCCGTCTCGAATGAGGGGACACCGGATTTTATTTCAAGTCCGGTCAAGACCACAACTGCCTTTTGATTATTTTATCAAGGAAGGCATTTCTCATGATACACTTGCAATAAAAGAGGTGAATGAAGAATAATTAATTAATTTGTTTTCTGTGGGTGTTTCTTTATGGGAATGTAGATCTTTCAGATCAATTTGAGGAGTGCCTATGGTTAGCATTTTCCACATTTTATCGTGTCACACAGTGTGGGACTCTCACTGGTCTGGTCTTGGTCTCTGTCTTGACTCGGTCTCAACCCCTCAAAGTCTTGGTCTTGTCTCGGCCTCTATACACTCTGGTCTTGGTGATGACTTGGTCTCGGTTTAGGTGGTCTTAACTACAACACTGCCTTAAACCCCTTGATTTTTCTAACCTTCCTTGGATAGCTATGACCTAGATGACTGAGACCCTTTAAATACAGCAATTACAACCCATGTTTACATTTATAGTGATGGTGCCACAAAGCAATTCAACAACACCAAACAAGACTCAGGGGGGGGGGGGGGGGGGGGCATATGTGGCTACTGCAGCTGTTTACCACCAGGGGGCAGCATGAGACAAGAAGTCCCTGAGAGGAACAGGAGTGCAGGAGGAGTGCAGGAGGAGCGCTCTGTAATATCGAGGATTTAACATGTAGTTTGTGTTCTTCAGATGTTCTTGATCACTGTCATGTCTGTTATAGGAACTACATTTTAAGCGTTTGAGGACGACAGACGCGCAAGTGCATCAAAACAACTTTTTTAATGTCTTTATTAATATTGAAGCGATTATACAGCGCAGAAATGTGGTTTAGATATTGCAGTAATCTGCAGAATGTCCGCTTCGGCGCACTTTTATCAGTAGATCATCCATCACTCACACGGCGAATTAGGAGACAAGGAAGATGGCTTGCGTTACTCATCATCTGTCTCTTTGTGTATGATTGGTGGACTTGCGTGTTCGTTTTCCGTTTTGCGTGTAGGTGTGTTTTTCAGAAGAGATATGACGAATTGCAAAAAGCCAACTTCAACTTTTCAGCTTTAGGGCCAAATTATCTCTTTACAAATTGCTCTGGGACAAATTTGGGCGTCACTGCACAGAAAGCTGACTTTGTTCTGAACATTTGATATGAAACACATGGGGATCAGTGATATGCAAATACCCTTAAAAGGTGAATTTAGAAGATATGTAAAAATCGAAACATAAAACATTATTACAGTATTACAGTATATTATTACAAAATAAACACTACAAATTCACGGCACAACACAGTGAAGAAAGACCTTGTATGTGCAGGTGTAATATTTGAGTATGAACTAGAGAGCACTAATCTGAGGAGACACCCTTAGATCTTTACCACCGCTGGTGCAAACATTTAGAGTTCACCCTGATGAAGGCAGCGCTGTCATGCAGGGTTCATCCTCCGTACGGGAGCGTGCCTATGTTCCCACAGTCCTATGTTCCCACATTTCTAAGAATTTTTTTTCACTAAAAATTAGGCCCTATGTTCCCACATTTCTAAGATTGTTTTCAAAATTAGGCCCTATGTTCCCACAGAACCCACATTTCTAATATTTTGTTCCAAAATTAGGCCCTATGTTCCCACATTTCCTTTTTCATGAATTTGTATCAGATTTTATCCCCCCAACCCTAACCCCTAACCCTAAAAAATGTTGTGGAAGGATAGGGCTTAAATTGAAGGGAAATGTAGAAACACAAGACCTAATTTTGGCTGTGGGAACATAGGGCCTAATTTTCAGTGACCCCCTCCGTACACTGTAAATTATGACGGCAACGTTTTTAGAGAAGAATGGTGGAAATTAGGGCTGAACGATTTGGGTGGGGGAATTTATATTATATATTATATTATATTTATATTGCGATTTTAATTTACGATTTGTTTTTAAAAGTTCAGCTAAGGTTCCATATTCCCTTTGTAACAGATACAACATGTCATGGAGCATTATAGACACCATCAAAACGGCTCTCTGTTCTTATGCAAGGATGAGAACATACAGTAGATATGAATTGCTAGCAATAAGTGTTTTTCTTTTAGTAAGCGTGGAACATCGAACAGTCAAACACAGACCATTTATCACAAAAGCTGAAGATATAATAATAAAAATAATTCCAATAAAATAATATCAGTACTTTGCTGTAAACTGAAATTTCTGATAGGCCCCATTTCAGTAGCAGCATCTACATATTGCACCTTCTACCATCATGCTAATTTATTTAGAAAAAACTCCACTGAAAATAGGACATTTCTGTAAACAATCTGTGACATGTAAAATTATTTCAGCATTTATCTTATAAAAAACAGCCCATATAATAATAAAAAGAGGAATCAAAAATGTTAAACCAAATGTTACACCAAACATTCAAATAAATATTGCACATTCGATTAATCTTCACTATTAGCTAATCGCATTATTTAGTGGAAAAGTAAAATTTGTGTGTCTCCTGTAAATTCTTCTACAGCTGAGCACACTCATTGCCAAATGAGCTCCACACAACTCTCTCTGTATCTCTCAGTATGACTATGTTCAGAAGATTGTGGAGTCCGGTGACTTTCCCGCGCAGAAACTCGAGTGAAGATAATGACCTCTTGTGAAGAGTCGTCATGTTATTTTAATCCTCCGTGTCCTCCTTGGCTACTAGCAACTGTGTGGAGGAGGGGTGGGGTTAGTATGCTATCATGGAAGGCTTGTATCATGTGGACTCAACGACAGTTTTGTTATCATTACTTAGAATTCCTCATGGGGGCGACAGAAACTACGCACTATAGCTTTAAGACACAATTTATAGTGTAAATTGTTGTTTTGTGTGTCTTTGTAGTTGATTTGCCTCTTGTGGTAGTCTTTCTGAGCCTCTGTGTGGTATATTTGTGTCTCTGCAGATGTTTTGCATCTCTTTGTAGTTGTTTGGGGCTCTTTGTAGCCTTTCAGTATCTCTTTGTGGTCATTTTGTGTTTCTTTGTGGTCATTCGGCATCTCTTGGCAGTCGGTATGCACAGAAATACTAACTAATAGGCAATAAATCTGTATTTATCTCTCTTTCATCTAAGTTCACTTACCATTTGCTTTAATTTTTGAAAAAATACATTCTGGTTTCTATACATTTGGAGAAAGAACGATGTTTTCAGTGAGCTAAAAAGCTGCCAAACACTAGTATAAACAAATAAAAACTAACCGTGTGATGCATTTAATGAGAGCTCTTACTTCAAGTGCCCTCTCCTGTTTAACTGCATTATGTTTTCCATGGCCTGAGCTGCTCTGTTGTTTGGGGGAAGTATCATCGATGGGATGTCGGCTGAATCGCTCTTCATCATGTAATCCAGTCTGCAGTTTATTTTGAGCAATGAAAAAAGACATGGGAGACTAACGACTTGTCGCCAAGGACAAAGGGATGAAACGAGTTCTGGTGAAACTGAAAAGATGTTAAACATTCTTTGTCCTGAAAAATAGTCAATTCTTCATTTATGAGAATAACTCATAGTCTAAAGTATAAAAAGACTGTTAGCTAAATCTCTCAGAGACCCCAAACACAAAAGGTTTTGTCCCTTGGATGTATTGTCAGTCGGCTGCTCAGAGCTCCGTGCACTGGTGCCACGGAGGGAAGCCAAAATCTGTTCATTTAAACCCACTGCCCACACAAAGATGACACAGAACTGGATTAACATCGGCAAAATATCCCTTTAAGCGCACGATATGAGTACTTTTTCCACCTATGTTTCTTTGTAAAACTCGAAATCTGCAAAGTTACCAAAGTTATCAAATAAATGTAGTGGGAAAAAAGTACAATATTTGTCTCTGAGATGTAGTGGAGTCGAAGTATGAAGTAGCAGAAGATGGAAATACTCAAGTAAAGTACCTCAAATTAGTACTTCAGTAAATGTACTGACATTCCAACAATGATGCTGAGGCTACATTGCTACGTTTTGGTTTAAAAATGAATATCTTTTTGTTACAATAGAGGACAGATAGACTCAGGAGCAGAGCTCACAGAAAATAGGTTTATTAGAATAGGGAAATAAGGGGAGTGGAAAGGCAGATGCCAGGAGCGGAGAATACTGGAGGACGAGGAAACTCAGGGGAGCCACAGGAGTGATACGGGGGCTGGAGAGTGCGGGGAGTGAGGGGAGGCAGGATACCGAGGGAAGCGTGGGGAAGCCGTAACCGAGGAGCCGAGGGAGAGACACTGGAATTGGAGAGCAGGGAAAACAATAGCAGTTGGAGCAGAGTGCCGAGGGAGAGGGGTAGCCGTAACCGAGGAGCCGAGGGAGAGACACTGGAATTGGAGAGCAGGGAAAACAATAGCAGTTGGAGCAGAGTGCCGAGGGAGGGGGTCCATGGAGCGAAGCCAGCTGACTGGAGACGACAGTTGGGGTTGGAGGTGGTAACTGGAAATGATAAGATACAAAACAGGTAAGTGAATCGTTAGGGAAGGGTAAGACAAAGGAACAACAAGTTTTCAGAGCAAAGGATTTGGCTAGCGTTCACCAGGGTATCTGGAGCAACAATCAAGCGAAGATGGTCTGTAGAGCCGGGGTAGAAATACTGGTCTTGATTGAAGATGGGAGGCAGGTGTGCGCGGTGGGAGGCGGTGATGATGGAATAATGATCCGGTGCGCTCAGTCAGCTGGCAGCAGCAGTGGGAGGGGAAGAGCAGGATCGGCAGAGAAAGAGAGAGGGAGAGCGAGAGAGAAGAAAAACACAGGAGAGAAAACTAGCCGGGCAAATGAAAATAGGAAAAAAGGTAAACAAAAACAGAAAACTCACAGCCAGCCGACCCCGACCATAACACTTTTGCTGTGTTAGAGCCTCACGTCCACACTACTCCGGTGTTACCGAGCCTCTAAAACAGAGACATTTGGAAACACTGCTGCCCCTGTTTTGGTTTGAAAACTCCGGGGTTGCTTTGTAGTCTGGACGGACACAAACGGAGACCTTTGGAAATGACGACACACGTCATTCAGTCTTATCAGTTAGGTATCTTACATACCTTTCAGTAACAGTTCCACCTCGTTGTCGGTCTAAGCTAATAAATCCCTGCTCTTACTTTTCACCGTTGTTGTTCTTTCTCCAAAGTATTTTCTGTACTTTTTTATGCACATGCCCAGTGTGTGTGAATGGTCATGTGATATGTGTTGTCAGATGTGTAAATATGGACGGAGATTAGTTCTGCTACAGGAGCTAAAACTCTTTTGTGGATGGAGATTGTTTTTGTCTCACAACGCAGTTGTCCCCTGGTTGCTAAAGTTGTTGCTGCACTTGATTTTGAGAAACTAAAGCTAAGTATACAGTGAGGAAAATAAGTATTTGAACACCCTGCTATTTTGCAAGTTCTCCCACTTGGAAATCATGGAGGGGTCTGAAATTGTCATCGTAGGTGCATGTCCACTGTGAGAGACATAATCTAAAAACAAAAATCCAGAAATCACAATGTATGATTTTTTAACTATTTATTTGTATGATACAGCTGCAAATAAGTATTTGAACACCTGTCTATCAGCTAGAATTCTGACCCTCAAAGACCTGTTAGTCTGCCTTTAAAATGTCCACCTCCACTCCATGTATTATCCTAAATTAAATGCACCTGTTTGAGGTCGTTAGCTGCATAAAGACACATGTCCACCCCATACAATCAGTAAGAATCCAACTACTAACATGGCCAAGACCAAAGAGCTGTCCAAAGACACTAGAGACAAAATTGTACACCTCCACAAGGCTGGAAAGGGCTACGGGGAAATTGCCAAGCAGCTTGGTGAAAAAAGGTCCACTGTTGGAGCAATCATTAGAAAATGGAAGAAGCTAAACATGACTGTCAATCTCCCTCGGACTGGGGCTCCATGCAAGATCTCACCTCGTGGGGTCTCAATGATCCTAAGAAAGGTGAGAAATCAGCCCAGGACTACACGGGAGGAGCTGGTCAATGACCTGAAAAGAGCTGGGACCACCGTTTCCAAGGTTACTGTTGGTAATACACTAAGACGTCATGGTTTGAAATCATGCATGGCACGGAAGGTTCCCCTGCTTAAACCAGCACATGTCAAGGCCCGTCTTGAGTTTGCCAATGACCATTTGGATGATCCAGAGGAGTCATGGGAGAAAGTCATGTGGTCAGATGAGACCAAAATAGAACTTTTTGGTCATAATTCCACTAACCGTGTTTGGAGGAAGAAGAATGATGAGTACCATCCCAAGAACACCATCCCTACTGTGAAGCATGGGGGTGGTAACATCATGCTTTGGGGGTGTTTTTCTGCACATGGGACAGGGCGACTGCACTGTATTAAGGAGAGGATGACCGGGGCCATGTATTGCGAGATTTTGGGGAACAACCTCCTTCCCTCAGTTAGAGCATTGAAGATGGGTCGAGGCTGGGTCTTCCAACATGACAATGACCCGAAGCACACAGCCAGGATAACCAAGGAGTGGCTCTGTAAGAAGCATATCAAGGTTCTGGCGTGGCCTAGCCAGTCTCCAGACCTAAACCCAATAGAGAATCTTTGGAGGGAGCTCAAACTCCGTGTTTCTCAGCAAACAAAGGCTACTGTACCAAATATTAACATTGATTTTCTCAGGTGTTCAAATACTTATTTGCAGCTGTATCATACAAATAAATAGTTAAAAAATCATACATTGTGATTTCTGGATTTTTGTTTTTAGATTATGTCTCTCACAGTGGACATGCACATACGATGACAATTTCAGACCCCTCCATGATTTCCAAGTGGGAGAACCTGCAAAATAGCAGGGTGTTCAAATACTTATTTTCCTCACTGTACATGACAACAGTCCCGCTAAAAAAAGAAGTTTTTCCTTTACGTTTCAAAAATGTTTCGCATTTAGACAGCATGGTTTTGAACGGACTGCCGAGGTCCACCTTCCCTGGGAAGTTTACCGTACCGCTTCACCGTCTCAACTTAAAATCTGAGTTAGTGTCAGGTTCTGGCTCCAAAGAGACCGCTTTTGCTACAGTAGTTTACACAGTGACGCTGGCGTTGCGTAAAGAATTCACTCTGGAACCCAGTTTCAAAGGTTTTTGTTTGCAGCAGTGTTGTAGTCAAGACCAAGACCAGACCAGATTTGATTTCATGTTGTTTATGGAGAAGGAGAACCAGGAAATGAGTTGGGGGAAATGCAACTCTACCAAGCCACGGCCGAGCCACGTGTGTGGCCACGACGTGTAGTTAAATTTTTTCGAGAGGTGCAGGTCAGGCTACGGCGTAGGGTCCGGAGTAGATGCAGAGGGGTCTGCGGGGGTACGCCGTCCATTCTACGCAGGACCATAAAACGCCCTTAAGACCAACGCAGTTGTCAATTTCCTGTCCAGCGCCCATGTCTTTTAAATAGCAAATGCACCTGCGCCCATCTTTGCGCCCATGGGCGTGCTGGTCTTACAGGGAGGTGTGTTCAGGTGCATTCTGGGCGTATTGCTATCTTGAGGCAGCGGGAAGTGATCGCGCCATTGACCAACAAAAACCTGGTCTAAAGTCAATAGCGCAGCATTTCATTGTTATTTTAACAGAGCATTAGTAAAATGCTCATACACAGCGCGCGCACACTATGCTTGTTACACACACAGGGACGCACAGCAGCACACACACATGCAGAAGATTACAAATAAAAATATTACGGTGCAAATCCTCCATCATAACAGCAATGCTTCAAGGTCCAAACACGCCTGGCTTTTAAAGGGAATGGGAGATGATCTCTGATTGGTTTATTGCATGTTATGCCCAAACACACACCTCTGATTAATGAAGACACTAAGTACAACTCTTTTGAACCATGCACCCGGCGCACAGACCCTTTTTTCCGCCGTCAAACTAGCAAAAGTCGATTTGGACACGCCCTAAATGCACCTGCGCCACGCGCTTCACGCTGTGCGCTTAGATTGTTAAAATAGGGCCCAAAATGTGAGATGAGATGTTGCCAGACTTTAGTCTTTTCAAGTTGCCAGATGTGTCTGAGGAGAAAGTAAACTTTGCAACAGAGAAAACCCCAAACAAACAGTGGGACATGTTTGTTTGGGGTCGTGCGACTGACGTTTAACTTCACCAGTAAGATTATTCCTGCATTTGAGCATTTCAATTTTTTTTATGTAGGCCTAACTGAGACTCAGCATTACAGATCTGCAGCAGACGAGAGCTCCCATTTGAAAATGTGCAGTGAACTTCCATTAACAATAATTGAGTCCCACTCCAGTGATATGCTAACAGGGGAGGAGGAGGGGTGAGGAGTGTGTGTGTTGTTATTAAAATGCCTTCTCCTCTAATGTGCAGGTAAGGACCCCTGGCCGCTGCGTCTCACCCGGCCCGCTGCCAGGCCCGGCTCTCGCTTTTAAGTGAGCGCCTTCATTGAGACAAATTTAGCTCAATTAAAGCGCTTTACCTCTGCCGAGAGTGTTTCACATCATCCGAGCGGCGTTGCCTTTTCAATTAGCACACTCACCACTGATCCTATTACTGTTTGGATTTGTGACTGTGGTGGCGGCTGCTCCGTCAACATAACCTCCGGCGTCCATAATGGAGATCAAGGATGTTTTTACTCAGTTTAAAACACGAGTAAACAAACACACACATGAATATAAAAAAAAAAAAATTAAAGGAAATGAGCTGGAAAAAGAAAAACAGGAAAGGTGGTGTTTGATTGGTGTTCAGGACTGGCTGAAATCTCCCGACAACTATTGGATTGATTGCCACGAAATTGTGTACATAGGATGAACTTAAGAAATTAAAATGACTACGAAGAGACACAAAACGACCACAAAGAGACACAAACCACCTAAACATTACTACAAGGAGATACAAAACAACTACCCTGGAAATCCAGAGTTCTCACGAGAGCACAATTGCAATTTGTTCAGCGAGTCACTCTGGCAGTTCAGTAATGATGCTCATTAACTATGCCCTTGTAGCCGAGCTGCACCAATCACATCGGTGTATCTGATATAGGCGGGCCAGAGGCGAGCTAAACAGATGACGACGAAGTCATTAGTAAACATTGCAAGATGGCTACGGATGAACTCCACTTGTTTGAAACGGTTTTGGCCGCTACAATGAATGAGTTAGACTTGGCTTTTTATCTAAAGAGGAACAGAAGACGGTGCTCGAATCATTCCTTTGCAAGAAGGACGTTTTTGCTATTTTGCCGGCCGGATACGTTAAGAGTTTAATCTACCAGTTAGCTCCGCTGGTAGCTAAGAGTTTAATCTACCAGTTAGCTCTGCTGGTAGCTAAGAGTTTAATCTACCAGTTAGCTCCGCTGGTAGCTAAGAGTTTAATCTACCAGTTAGCTCCGCTGGTAGCTAAGAGTTTAATCTACCAGTTAGCTCCGCTGGTAGCTAAGAGTTTAATCTACCAGTTAGCTCCTCTGGCAGCTAAGAGTTTAATCTACCAGTTAGCTCCTCTGGTAGCTAAGAGTTTAATATACCAGTTAGCTCCTCTGGTAGCTAAGAGTTCAATCTACCAGTTATCTCCGCTGGTAGCTAAGAGTTTAATCTGCCAGCTAGCTCCGCTGGTAGCTAAGAGTTTAATCTACCAGTTAGCTCCTCTGGTTAGAGTTTAATCTACCAGTTAGCTCCTCTGGTAGCTAAGAGTTTAATCTACCAGTTAGCTCCTCTGGTTAGAGTTTAATCTACCAGTTAGCTCCTCTGGTAGCTAAGAGTTTAATATACCAGTTAGCTCCGCTGGTAGCTAAGAGTTTAATCTACCAGTTAGCTCCTCTGGTAGCTAAGAGTTTAATATACCAGTTAGCTCCTCTGGTAGCTAAGAGTTTAATCTACCAGTTAGCTCCTCTGGTAGCTAAGAGTTTAATATACCAGTTAGCTCCTCTGGTTAGAGTTTAATCTACCAGTTAGCTCCTCTGGTTAGAGTTTAATCTACCAGTTAGCTCCTCTGGTTAGAGTTTAATCTACCAGTTAGCTCCTCTGGTTAGAGTTTAATCTACCAGTTAGCTCCTCTGGTTAGAGTTTAATCTACCAGTTAGCTCCTCTGGTAGCTAAGAGTTTAATATACCAGTTAGCTCTGCTGGTAGCTAAAAGTTTAATATACCAGTTAGCTCCTCTGGTAGCTAAGAGTTTAATCTACCAGTTAGCTCCGCTGGTAGCTAAGCGTATGGGGCTCTGGATACGTCGCCCCGTGTATTGTCGTGATTGGTCGTAGTGTTATCCAATTGAGTGCAGTGAGATTTTCAAATGCATGCTTGGTGCCGCCCCTCGAGTTGGGCCATTTTCATTACTCGATGACAGACCCTTAATCTTTCAGATTTGGGTCTGGATTTCCAGGCTACAAAACAACCGTAAAGAGACACAAAACCACTTCAAAATAATCACAAAGAGACACAAAACTAGAGCTGTAACATTTCCAAATGTTGCCGTACAATTAAATGTCTCAGCAGTAATTGTGATTAACAACATAATTGTCTCTTTCAGTCAAATTTTAAAAAAATATTTATATATTTATACATTTTTTTTTTACAAATGACAGTTTTGAATGAATCCCAGGATACATCTTTTGGTTATATACCTGTTATGTGACCCAGATAATGGAATAACACAAATACATAGCATATGAAGTAAACCACGCCTCTTTATTATCATAAAACATTTTTTTCTAATTGTACCCCCCCCCCCCCCCCCCCCCCCTTGTCATTTCTGTTGCTATGACCGTGTTTAAGAACAAGTGCCAACAACTAAGAATTGAAGTAATAAATAAAAATATATAGTCTGACCAAAAGTCGTTTATAAAATTGGCATATGTAAACAAAATCAACAATTGCGCCTTAAGATCTTAGCTAATGTTAGCAATTAACTATGGTTAAACAAAGAAACCGGGATTATGTAAAAAATTAAAATATAAAAAAAAATTAAAATAGTTTACAAATTGTTACAGGCCTACACAAAACCACTACTACAAAAAACTACTACAAAAACACACAGCGACTGCAAAGAGACACCAGACAATAGAGAGATGTGTAAAGACTACAAGGAGATGCAAAAAAGCACCCCAAAAGTCATGTTTTTCCACCCAAACAAACAAAATTGAAATGGCACCAATCACACGGTCCCCTACATGGCACCTGAAAGCATTGCCCTTTAAAGAAACATCGCTGTATTTTGTATAACTCAGCTAAAAAAAAGAGGGAGAAATGAGAAGTAAAATGTAAGTCTGTGTGCGTTTTAAAGGAGGGATGAAATACTCTTTCTTCCTGCAGCACAATGGGCAGAAACGGACTCAAAGAGGCTCAGATGTGAAGACATTCTGCGGGCCGCCGAGGATGCATCACAACCCTGGAGACACAAATTGCTGCATTATATTATGTGAAGTCCTGCTGAGCTTTTCATGTGCAGGCTAAAGGGATCAGCAGCTAATCAAAGGCACGAGGGGGAAGGAGCGCTAACACGGTTAGCCGGCAGCTTTGTTAGCATGAAACTACAATGCAGTTTGAATTGGACGGAAAAAGAGATCTTTTTTTTTTTTTCCTCGACGAGCTCTTTTATTAAACTTCTTATTAATCAGATGATTCATATCTGGTGTGTGAGCATTAACACGAATCAACTCCTGGATCGCAGATTAAATGAGATTAAATGTTGTTTGAATACTTAAGCGAGAGCTGCAGCAGCGTCTTTGTGCCAAATTCATCCTCAGAAACTTTTTTTATGGTTCAGATTCAATGCTTCTGTGTGTGTGTGTGTGTGTGTGTGTGTGTGTGTGTGTGTGTGTGTGTGTGTGTGTGTGTGTGTGTGTGTGTGTGTGTGTGTGTGTGTGTGTGTGTGTGTGTGTGTGGGGACAGGATTAACTCCAATCCAAATGAGCAGAGGCCTCGTGTGCTGCTTTTACGCTGATATTATTTCTCAGTTCTGAATGGAGTCCTTATAATGATGCAATTGTAAATGTTATCAATTTAACTCCTGAGATTATAATTTAACTTTGCATAGACTGTATACGTCAATATGTTAATTATATGATTGCTTATAATAGTCGCTAGGCCTATATGAGATGGATATTTACAGAATATTCAAATACTTATGCAGTTTATGTTAGTAGCTTTGCCAGTGAAACAGCTGGAAAAACACACATTAGAAATGGAGACGTGTTGGACAAATGCCAAAGCATGCACACACACACACACACACACACACACACACACACACACACACACACATAGTGCGCCTTTGTGGGGACCCATCATTGACATAATGCATTCTCTAGCCACTTACCCTAACCTTAACCATCACAACTAAATGCCTAACCTTAACCCTTACCCTCACCCTAACCATAACCTAATTCTAACCCTAACCCTAAAACCAAGTCTTAACCCTCAAACAGACCTTTAACTTTGTGAGGTCCAGCATTTTGGGCCCCACAAAGCTGTCCAGACCCCACAAGTATACTGTAGTCCTGGTTTTTGGACCCCACGACTGTAGTTAAACAAGAACACACACACACACACACACGGAGGCTGGAGTGGAGATCATTCAGGTTATAATAGTGATGATCTACCAGGTGAGGGCGCTCTCTCTCTTTAAGTCATCTCCATGTTGGAGGAAATCAAGTTGGGGAATACCAGAAAAATCAGCTCACATACAAACCATAGACTAAACTGAGAAAACCTGCAGGATTTGATTTGGTTTAATCCTGTTTGAAGAAACAAAACTGTTGCTGCCTTCAGCTCTTTGACTGAAATACAAGTTCTAACTCCTGGAATCCTAAAACTGCAACTTGAGGGTGATGTTTGTTTTTGGAGAATTCAATTTTCAACTTTTTAATCAACAAGGACTTCATGGAAATGAGTCTGCAGCAGGCCAAGGCACAGAGTCCGCGTGTATATTTTTTACATGAATTCAGTGAATGCGTTGTCTGCAGCTGTCAAAATGTGTTTTCATGTCACATTCCTGAGCTTAACACCTCAGTCTGACAGAGGTTTTTCTCAATTTGCATCAGATTCAGAAACACTGAAATGATGGCTTCGTCCTATTACCTGCAACTCTAGCGTAAATGTTTATGGAAATGGCCCGTCGGAGCAGGCCAAGTGTTTTCCATCAGCAGCTCTTTGCAGTAATAATACTGCAGTGTTGATGTCAGACCCACCCTGCCTGAAGAGAGGAGGCTAATGGCCCTCTCTCTCCCCCCTCCCTCTATCCTCCCCCCCTGCATGAACCAGAGTGAATAGAAAAAAAATCTAATTCACCTTAAATGTGGTGTTGCAGGGTTGGGAAGCGAGAGGGCATCTGTTCAGAGAGTCCCCATTAAAGGAACATTATGTAACATCAGACTGTGGATGATGGAGATTCAACCACAACACAATTGCAGTTGAAAACGAGTCTGCAAGGCTCACACAGAATCAAATTAATAAATCAGGCTCTGAAAGATATATGGAAAACACCTCTGTTAAAACCCTTATGTTATGGAAGCAAAAAAGCACAAAAACTCAATATTGACCAGTGCAATTTTTTTAATTTTTTATTTAACCAGGTAGGCCGTTGAGAACAGGTTCTCATTTGCAACGGCGACCTGGCCAAGAAAAGCGTAAGCATACAAGACAACATACAGTTTCACATTCAATATAGTACAAGAAAACAGACTACAATAGGCTACAAAGGTACAGATTAAGTAGGCAGTTCAAAGCGGGCACAAAGTGAAGTGTAAGTACGTCGATGGAAATGCAAAGGTGGAAAGGTAATAACATAATATACATAAATAGACAATCTATAACATTGCTGAGATGTAGGAAAGAGTCAGAATACAGTTAGTGCAAATTAAATTGTGGTTAAAAAGCAGTATATATAAATAGATAGTCTATATGAGTGCTGAGAAGTAGTGAAGTCAATATACAGATAGTGCAAGATGTGATCTAGTTAGTGATGTGGGTCAGTAATAACAGAGTGAATATGAACAGTCTAAATGCAGAATATAGTAAAGCGTCTTTATACTGTTAGTGCAAATATTTGTCTAGGTAGTGAGGTAGAATCAGAAATAACACAACACACTTTATGAATAATAGAATGCTGAGATAAAGAGTCAGTGTACAGTTTGTACAAAGTGTGGGCTAGATAGTGATGCTGATCAATCACAGCACAATATACATGAATAGACGGAACTATCTAAATGCTGAAATGTAGTATCCATCCATCCATCCATCTTCGTCCGCTTATCCAGTATCGGGTCGCGGGGGTAGCAGCTCCAGCAGGGGACCCCAAACTTCCCTTTCCCGAGCCACATTAACCAGCTCCGACTGGGGGATCCCGAGGCGTTCCCAGGCGAGGTTGGAGATATAATCCCTCCACCTAGTCCTGGGTCTTCCCCAAGGCCTCCTCCCAGCTGGACGTGCCTGGAACACCTCCCTAGGGAGGCGCCCAGGGGGCATCCTTACCAGATGCCCGAACCACCTCAACTGGCTCCTTTCAATGCAAAGGAGCAGCGGCTCTACTCTGAGCTCCTCACGGATGACTAAGCTTCTCACCCTATCTCTAAGGGAGACGCCAGCCACCCTCCTGAGGAAACCCATTTCGGCCGCTTGTACCCTGGATCTTGTTCTTTCGGTCATGACCCAGCCTTCATGACCATAGGTGAGGGTAGGAAAGAAAACTGACCGGTAGATTGAGAGCTGTGCCTTTTGGCTCAGCTCTCTTTTCGTCACAACGGTGCGATAAATTAAATGTAATACCGCACCCGCTGCGCCGATTCTCCGGCCAATCTCCCGCTCCATTGTTCCCTCACTCGCGAACAAGACCCCAAGGTACTTGAACTCCTTCACTTGGGGTAAGGACTCATTCCCTACCTGGAGAAGGCACTCCATCGGTTTCCTGCTGAGAACCATGGCCTCCGATTTAGAGGTGCTGATCCTCATCCCAGCCGCTTCACACTCGGCCGCGAACCGATCCAGTGAGTGCTGAAGGTCACAGGCCGATAATGCCATCAGGACCACATCATCTGCAAAAAGCAGCGATGAGATCCCCAGCCCACCGAACTGCAACCCCTCTCCACTCCGACTACGCCTCGATATCCTGTCCATAAATACTACAAACAGGATTGGTGACAAAGTGCAGCCCTGGCGAAGGCCAACTCTCACCTGAAACGAGTCCGACTTACTGCCGAGAACACGGACACAGCTCTCGCTTTGGTCGTACAAAGATTGGATGGCCCTGAGAAGGGACCCCCTCACCCCATACTCCCGCAGCACCTCCCACAGTATCTCCCGGGATACCCGGTCATACGCCTTCTCCAGATCCACAAAGCACATGTAGACCGGTTGGGCATACTCCCAGGCTCCCTCCAGGATCCTTGCGAGAGTAAAGAGCTGGTCCGTTGTTCCACGACCAGGACGGAATCCGCATTGTTCCTCTTCAACCTGAGGTTCGACTATCGACCGAGCCCTCCTTTCCAGCACCTTGGAGTAGACTTTACCGGGGAGGCTGAGAAGTGTGATACCCCTGTAATTGGCACACACCCTCTGGTCCCCCTTTTTGAAAAGGGGAACCACCACCCCGGTCTGCCACTCCTTAGGCACCGTCCCAGACTTCCACACAATGTTGAAGAGGCGTGTCAACCAAGACAACCCCTCCACACCCAGAGCTTTAAGCATTTCCGGACGGATCTCATCAATCCCTGGGGCTTTGCCACTGTGGAGTTGTTTAACTACCTCAGCAACTTCCACCAGGGAAATTGACGACAATCCCCCATCATCCTCCAGCTCTGCCTCTACCATAGAGGGCGTATTAGTCGGATTTAGGAGTTCCTCAAAGTGCTCCTTCCACCGCCCTATTACCTCCTCAGTTGAGGTCAACAGCGTCCCATCCTTACTGTACACAGCTTGGATGGTTCCGCGCTTCCCCCTCCTTAGGTGGCGAACGGTTTTCCAGAAGCATCTTGGTGCCGACCGAAAGTCCTTCTCCAAACTTCTCCGAACTTCTCCCACACCCGCTGCTTTGCCTCTTTCACGGCAGAGGCTGCAGCCCTTCGGGCCCTTCGGTACCTTGCAACTGCCTCCGGAGTCCTCCGGGATAACATATCCCGGAAAGACTCCTTCTTCAGTCGGACGGCTTCCCTGACCACCGGTGTCCACCACGGTGTTCGTGGGTTACCGCCCCTTGAGGCACCTAAGACCCTAAGACCACAGCTCTTCGCCGCAGCTTCAGCAATGGAAACTTTGAACATTGTCCACTCGGGTTCAATGCCCCCAGCCTCCACAGGGATGCACCTCCGCCGGAGGTGTGAGTTGAAAGTCTGTCGGACAGGGGCCTCCTCTAGACGTTCCCAATTCACCCGCACTACCCGTTTGGGCTTACCAGGTCTGTCCAGAGTCTTCCCCCACCCCCTGACCCAACTCACCACCAGATGGTGATCGGTTGACAGCTCCGCCCCTCTCTTCACCCAAGTGTCCAAAACATACGGCAACATGAAATGTAGTAAAGTGTCAATATACAATTAGTGCAGGTAGTGGTCTAAAATAAATAAAAACAACAACGTTTCTCTTGGTAAATAAAATAAAAATTATGATTTAAAATACAGGCCTACATTAGGCCTACATTTTCACTGAAAACTGAAGTAGCAAATTGTTTAAATGTTTTGCAGTTTTTGCAAACATTTTATACAGTATACAGTTTATACAGAGTCCTGCTTGTTCAATTAGCCATTTAGTTTTCAAAATTAGAAGTTTTGCCCAGCCTGAGTTGCAGAGAAGATTTAACATCAACATGATTTCTATTCATCCATCACTGTTTCCACTTTTCAGAATCTATAGTCTTATCTAAACATGTTGTCTCTCAGTACTTTACCTATACTTTTTTTCCTGTACTTAAGCATATAGTTTATTTTTCTGTTACTCAAAGAAAAACACATTTTCAAAGCAGGAATTTTGCAATTCCTACTGCAGTCTGGACCACTGCAGTACCGTTTATAGTCGTTGGGGTCGCTGTGGGCACATGTTGCTCTCCGTAATGCTCCGGAAAAAGCCGATATGAACCGGAAACTGTACATAATGGCCATGGTGATGGCCAACTGCATGTAGGCCACTCATCCACAACAACTCTTGTGTTTTAATTCAGCTATTTTAACTGTTTCCTTACGAGTTTACATTGTTTTTACAAGCTTACAGAGAAGCGAATATTCACCGGAGATGGGAGTCCCGGCGTTTTTCCGTTGGCTTAGCCGAAAATATGCGTCAATTATTGTGCATTGTGTGGAGGAAAAGGTAAGTGGATAGTTAGCATGTTAGCTAGTAACCGAGACCGTTTACATGTAGCGTTAACGTTAGAGGGAAGATTATAAGGAGTGATGTTTTCATAAATACATCTTATTTAGTGATTACAGCCGGGTATATGTCTTCTCGGCCGTCACTGCCGCGTCGTCGGTGTTTATTTGTGTTTTGAAAGTTTCGGTTCGTCACCAACGACACGAAAAACGAAGTACGTATGGGGTCTTAACTGGACTTTGACGTCGCTGCGTGGTAACCTTAGTCATTTCAACGAGTGTCATGCGGCACAGAGAAAGCGGTTTTGATCACGGTGGTAAGCGTATGAAGCGGTTGCCGCTCAGGAAAACGTGCACGGATTCCGCTCTGCCCCTCCCCCTGAGTTCACCGCGCTGAACTTCTGGCGGTAGGAACCGCTCCAAAACGCTTTGCTTTTAGGGAAACGCTCGTGCAGGTAGGCGGTTGGCAGAGCAGTTGAAACCAGCTAAGATTGTTAACGAAATTGCGCAGTTTTAAGTATGTAGTGAGTTTGACAGTTGTTTAGACCGCTGCCAAACATTTTTTAAGGAAAAAAACACGTGATTTCTAAAACAAAATGAATTGTTTGTGTGTCCCGTTTTATCTTCACAGGGGAAAGAATGTAATGGAGTCCGTATTCCTGTCGATACGACCAAGCCAAACCCTAACGAGGTGGAATTCGACAACTTGTACTTGGACATGAACGGCATCATTCACCCCTGTACACATCCAGAAGACAAGTAGGAACTACTCTCTGCGCACTTTGGACACTTTGTTTTTTGGGTTATTGTACTATATATAAATGTATTTCCTAGCTCAGAATAGGCCTTTGGGGGGCGTAGCAAAGTGTGGGGTCTGGGTGTCCTCCCCCAGAGTTATTTTTAGCATCAAAGACTTCATTTTCTGCATTCTGATACAGTTTTATGCACCGATTTATGGTAGGAATACCTTTTATTTATCCTATGAGAAAACAGATGACATTCAAAATATATTAAAAAATATATAATGGAATATAAAGCAGTAAGGGGGCTTTGATGTCAGGGACCAAGCCTGGATCACAAAAGTTGACCCCAAAGCAATGAGGACAAAATAAAATGGGCTACTTATATTTGTGTTAAATGTGTGGTGAAGGGAGGATACTGGAGTTAGTGTAGACGGAGCATTTGGGCCCTGTCGCTACGCACACAGTACACACACAAACTGCGCTCAGCGAGGAGCGGGTCGATGAGAAAAGTCTCTCTGCATGTTCTGCAGTATTAGTTTAGTTTGCTGTTACTTTGTTTGCTGTTGCTTTATTACTTGTTTACTCGACCCCGTATTTGTGAATACAAATATCTGAAGGGAAAGTTCTGTCACAAAACTACGTTGTTGCCTATCATTGCACATTTTTAAGTGGGTATATGGAAATCCTATAGATTTCTTAGTGGGTATACTGCGTATACCTGCGTGTCACATAGACTACATCACTGTTTTAGTGCCAACTTTTATGTTTCTATAAAGTCGAGGTTTGGTTCGACCCCTTTTTTTTTTTTTTTTTTTTTTAGGAATGACAGGAAAAAGCCAAACAAATCATCCTTGTGAGATTGACTTTGTTAGAATACGTATACTTAAATATTGCCAGCTGATTAAGAACTTAAATAGGTACCTGTTTTGATAGACATTTGTCCCTGAAAGGTCACAATGATGTATTCTGGTGTTAGATTTACATTAGCTTCTCCGATGTGGCGATTTTTGTGCTTCTTTTTCCCCTCCTTTTTATATCTTTGTGAATTAAATGTTTTGGGGTTTCTGACTATAGGTCAGACAAAGCAAGCAAACCGAAGATGTAATTGTGGGCTCTGGGAATTGTGACACAAATTTTCACTGTTTTCTGAGATAGTAGACTAAAAAATTGATAGAATAATTGATATAAAAAACAGTAGTTGCAACTCTAGACATTGAAATCGAAACATTTAGTGAAATAAGAGGACTTTGATAAACACAAATCAAGCAATAATAGGTAGCCAAAGTTGCTGAGATAGTAAAAGTTGCAAATTTGAGTGTTAGTCTGTGGGAGAGGATATCTGCTCATACCAAACAGGGGAACTATAAACAGCAGGTTTTTTTTGTTTTTTTTAAATTAATTTGGTACGATACCCCCGCTTGTAAGAACGACATAAATAAGTGATTAAAAAAATACATAGCATGCCCTCACACCCCCTGTGTACTTCTCATTCTGACCTCTGCTGTCCACAGACCTGCCCCAAAAAATGAGGATGAGATGATGGTCGCCATTTTTGAGTACATCGACCGTCTGTTCAATATCGTTCGACCCAGAAGAGTTCTCTACATGGCCATCGATGGAGTGGTAAGTAACTTTCAGTGACGGAAACCTGCCGCCAGAGACAGGTTTGGCTCCACAACAAAACAAAAACGAGGCTCATTGAAACATTTGCCAGAGAATCAAGCATTTATTAGATTTTATCAGTCAAATATTGGTTTCCGTCCAGTCAAACATGGCTGGTAGGGCAGTACTCAGTTTGACTAAAGGTAGAGCTGTAACAATTCCAAATGTTGCTGTGCAAATAATAATAATAAAAAATTGCGATTAACAATATAATTGTCTCCATCAGTCGAATTTTAAAAATAAGTATTTTACTTTTTCAAACAAATTAAAGTTTTGAATGAATCCCAGGATACATATTTTTTTAAAGATTATTTTTATGCCATTTTAGGCCTTTTCTTTGTGACACGACAGCTTAGACATGAAATGGGGAGAGAGAGGGAGACTGCCATGCAGCCGAGGGCTGCAGGTCGGAATTGAACCCGCGGCCGCTGCATCGAGGACTGAGCCTCTGTATATGGGCACGTGCTCTACAAAGGGAGCGGAGGTTAGGATGCCCAGGATAAACTTTTTTTTTTTTTTGAGGCAGTTACAGCCCAGGGTGTTTGAAGTTGCTATAGCAACAAGTGGCCGCTGCCGCTAGCATAGACAAAATCAACAGTCCTATAACTTAGGACCTTAGCTAATGATAGCTGTTAATTGCGGCTATGAAAACAAACTGTGATGCTTCTGGCTCAGATGTGCCTTTTCGCTTTTTTGAAATCTGGGACCCCTTCTTGGACTATATTGGGGACCCTTCGGGGTGGCCTCTATGGTTTAGCATGGTCTGCGATCTCGAAGTACATTTCCAGATAACACACGATGGCTTAAGTAACCTATTTTGACTGATTACGTTGAGTATTCCTCAACTGTGCAATCCTGTGTTTTTGTTGTTTAGTTTATTAGTTTTGTCTTAGGGTGGGCTAAAAGGAGGGCTTTACTCTTTACTCCGTGGCTGTCTTACTGTATGTTGTATGTGCCCCTTGGAAATTCTATAGCTGTTTAAAAATAATAATTGGGATTAGACAATTATGTAATAATTGTCACAGGCCCAACCAAAGCTGATAGCTGTTTCATTTATCTATCATGTTCAAAATAATCCAATGTTATTTGGGTTAATATAGACATGGAAACAGCTTTAAATGACTGACCTGAAATCAGCTGCGGTACAGTAGGACTAACGCCCTATTTAACTCCACCAGGCTCCGCGGGCCAAAATGAACCAGCAGCGCTCTCGGCGCTTTCGTGCCTCCAAAGAAGGAGTGGAGTTGACCGAGGAGAAGGCTCGCATGAGGGAGGAGGTCATTCAGAGAGGTGTGTGTGATGTTTTTTCTACAGAGAATGTATGTTGACCTATACCTCAGGTGGTCAGATGGTACGCAGCATTGCATGCCATTTTCCTCCTGGCAGGATGATATTTTCTTTAAGCTCCAGGAAAGAACATGCATACAGAACCCATTTTTGTGTTCTTTAATGGCTTTTATGCAAAATTGTACAGAAAGTTCCAGGCTATAAAACGCACCTGCTGTGCTACTTTTTCACATTAATCATCTGTCCCTTTTTGCGCCTCTTTGTGCAGTGACGTTACCCCGTTCACAGTTCTTTCATTTATCTGAAGAATTTACACAGGAAACATTCTCTTAACCCTAGGCCAGCAATTTAAAAAATTCACTGGCTAAAAATAGCAGAATTAATCAGAACTCACTCTGCATGAGTAAATGAATACTCTATGATTACAGTTGAGTTTGTGGTATATGTTTCACTGTGTATCTATGTGACTATCTGTCTTTTTATGTTAACCCTTCATGCGTCATATTTCCTCTACAGGAGGTTATCTTCCACCTGAGGAGATTAAAGAGAGGTTTGACAGCAACTGTATCACTCCAGTAAGTGGGATAAGTCTTTTTAGTCTTTTATACTGGCTATTAATATCTTTTATCAGTAGTTTTCATGTATTTTGACTGTTTGTTTTCATGATGCATGTTTGGTTTTCCCCAGTGTGAAAGACTTCATATGTGTTTTACTTGCAACAGCAGAATTACATGATGTGACTTATTTTGTCTCCAGGGAACAGAGTTCATGGACAACCTGGCACAGTGTCTTCGCTACTACGTCGCAGACAGACTCAGCAATGATCCAGGATGGAAAAATGTCACGGTGTGTGTTACATTGCTGCACAGGCTTTTAAATACACCCGGAAATGTGTTATTGTTTTTGGCATGTTAAAGACAGAACAGTCAATAGATTAATCAAGAAATAACCATGTTAGATTGTTTTTACTTTCAGCTCTTGGCAGTTGATATGTTACACCGTGGTTGGATGTTGTCATGGACAGTGTTCTCAGTCACTAGCCTTCAGTTACCTTTTTATTTAATTTTTTATATCCAGGTCCTTCTGTCTGATGCTAGTGTTCCCGGGGAAGGCGAACACAAGATTATGGACTACATCAGGAGACAGAGAGGTACAGCTCCCTTAATCTGATAGACTTTAATAATTGATGCTGTTGTGATACAACGGATTTCATTACACCACATATACTGTTGCAGGGTACAAACACAAAACAACACATATCGCAGTCATACCTTTACAACAACTACACACAAAAGAACCTAAAAGATGGTAGCAAATACAAAATGCATCTAAAATGCACAAAAACATATAAAGCTCACAAGATGAGACGGTAATGAATATCGCACATTATTTGCACCTGGTGGAATTTAGTCAGACTTGACACACTGATACACAGTGTTGTTGAATGTCATGTTGATACTCTGATCTAAGGGTAAAAAATATGTCCAAACCTGTGCACAAACAGTAGGACACATTATTGACTCATGTTTGTGATTCACTTTGACAGCTCAGCCCAACCACGACCCCAACACACACCACTGCCTGTGTGGAGCTGATGGTAAGCCTTTACATTTCAGTCTGGGAAAATGTAAAAGAAATGATGAATTACTTCAATAAAATGAGACGGAAGTAATGCTTATTTGTTTGCTACTACTTTGAAAGATGTAAACAACTCTGTCATCCTGAAATAACATTTTTCTTTCTGTGTGGTGACTGATTAGCTGACCTGATCATGCTGGGCCTGGCCACCCACGAGCCGAACTTCACCATCATCCGAGAGGAGTTTAAACCCAACAAACCCCGCCCGTGTGCGCTCTGCGGACAGATGGGTCACGAAATCAAAGATTGCCAGGGGGCGGCCAGAGAGAAACAGGGAGAGGTGAGCTTAGATTGGACTTCAGAAGTAGGAAGTATTATGCTAACAGAACTTTTGCTTAAAGGTCCCATGGTTGGAAAATTTCACTTTTGAGGTTTTTTTTTTAACATTAACATGCGTTCCCCCAGCCTGCCTATGGTCCCCCAGCCACTAGAAATGGTGATAGGTGTAAACCGAGCCCTGGGTATCCTGCTCTGCCTTTGAGAAAATGAAAGCTCAGATGGGCCGATCTGGAATCTTCCCTTTATGACGTCATAAGGGGAAAGGTTACCTCCCCTTTCTCTGCTATATAGCCTATATAAATGTATCAAAAAAGAAGTATGTCATAGGACCTTTTTTAAATACCATTATATGTTATATTTTACACTGTACTGCAGCTACAAAGAAAAAGTAAAGCGGTGATATATTTTATTTTTGCATTAGGCTTGACACATTTTGTAGTGATTTGATTACTAATAAGAGTTTGAATCAGCAAGTCAACCAGTGCTGTGAAGCACTATGGACATTTTAGTGATCACAATAACATAAATGGAAAATTAATCTTGTCATCTTTTTACCTTCCTATCTGACATATATTTTAATGTGGTTTATGATATGTTTGTTTGTTTTTTAAATGATATCTTTCTGTCTCTAAACCAAAAAATGTGCCACAAATGAGACTTGATCTCTATTTTCTTCTCTTTCAGCACGATGAGTTTGCAGACACGATGCCAGGGTCTGAACAGGAGTTCATCTTTATCAGACTGTGTGTGCTGCGCGAGGTACGATATTTATCTACTTTGGGGAATAGATCTTTTCATTGTCAATCATGCTTCCTTTGTTTTGAAAAGTGACTGGGATTTGCCGAAGGTTGCGCTGCAATGTTTGTTAATTTCCATCTTTTGCCTTTAGAAATAAAAGCACCTACCTGTTAACTTATTCTTCCCTCCCTCTGTGTTTCCAGTACCTGGCCAGAGAGCTGACCATGGCCAGCCTGCCGTTTCCCTTTGACTTCGAGAGGAGTGTAGACGACTGGGTATTCATGTGCTTCTTTGTGGGAAATGACTTCCTGCCGCACCTGCCGTCCTTAGAGATCAGGTGGGCTTCAAAACGCAGTTTTTATGCTGAAAGCTGGTTTGAATATTAATATTATTATTGTTAGCAGTTGTAGCCATTGGTCCTTTTTAAAAACTCAAACGCTCTGTTTAAGTTCACAACCTTTTTAAAAATTACTGAGTGATAAAAGATTTACTTATACACTTAGAGGATTTTGTTATGCTTCCTTCAAACTCTATTCTTCTTTTTTTTTTTTTTTTTTTGATTTCTGCTTTCTTTAAGCTTTACAAAAACCGGGTTACATGGTATTATGTTGCTTTAGACGGTGCTGCTGTTTACTCTCTTTATAGAAGAAGCCTCATTACTCTTTCACAGTGGTCGTCATCCTGCCATCACTTAACTTTAACCTCCAACACTGATCAGATGGAAAAGTGGCGGAAGCGCAGACTTGATTGATCTATTTCAATACTTTTCTTGTTTTATTTGTATGAGGATAAAATAGAGCTCCAAATGTTTGTTGGTTAGCAGCCAAAGTGGCTGAGAGGGCAGCCAAATATCCTCCTGCTGTTAAAAGATAAATCGGAGGTTGGCGTCGGTTCAGTGTCCTATCCTGATTCTCATTTAAATTTACACTGAACGACTCTCCTTTTAATTATTCATGGCGTTTTTGTTTCTTACAGAGAGGGAGCGATAGATCGACTGGTCAACATCTACAAAGACGTTGTGCACAAAACTGGAGTGAGTATCTGCACGTTTGTGTCGTTCAGTGTTTCCAGTTGTGGATAATTTATCTTTAAAGCAGCCCTGCTACATTGACCTAACCCCACCGGTGTTTGTCTTCAGGGCTACCTAACAGAGAATGGCTACGTCAACCTGGAGAGGGTGGAGCTGATCATGCAGGCAGTGGGCGTGGCTGAGGACAACATCTTCAAGAAACGCAAAGAGGACGACGTAAGCTTTCTGCAACTTCACACGGGGATTATTAGCCTTTTAGCCAATTTTATAAATGTATAAGTTAAGAGTAAAGTTGTTTCAGGCCTTTTTTGATAGAGGTTGAAATGTGTCAGCAGCATAAAGTGATTGATTGATTGATTGATTGATTTTTTTTTTTTTTTTATTGTTATTCTAAGAGTTTCTAAATGAAATCAAAGTTTTGCCAACTATTGTCTGACTATTTTAAGTTCTTGGAGGGCTTCTTGTGTTTAGACAAGAACTTTTGGTTTATTTGTCAAATTTTAAAGAAATGGGGGGGAAAAGTAGCTTTTGGTACCAAAACGGCACAATACAATAGGGTTGTTTTAAGACAAATATAACCTTTTTGGTTTATATATTACATTACATGTCATTTAGCTGATTCTTTTATCCAAAGCGACTTATAATTAAGTGTGTTCAACCTTGAAGGTGCAAACTCCAGACAAGTAGTAAGTGCAAGTACATTAGCTTTAGATGGGTAATGCTACAAAGAGCCGGATGGACGGACAGACAGACAGACGAACGTTCGTTTGGCCATCCTGATGTCAATAGGGAGCTCATTCCACCATTTTATATTATATTTCTCAAAAAAAAGTAATGCAAAAAGTATTTCGTCGGTTTTTGGTTCCAAAACTGAGGTTAAAATGATCCCCAGCCCTACGAGACAAACTGCTGTTGGATCACACAGCTAGCGACAGTCCACAGTGTACCACAGTAGTAATGACCTCTATTCCAACCTTTTTTAATGAATTGCTTTCTGTGATTGATTCACATGTTCTTTCTTTTAGGAAGGCTTTAAGAGAAGAATGAAAGAGAAACGAAAGAGGATGAAGGTGAGTAAATTGCTTTAAAGTCTTCACTATATACATTATACGAGTCTGGACAGGCATGGATGTGAACTGCTACTATTGCCTGAAAAAACTGTATGGAAAAAGACTTGAGGAATTCTTCAGCGATTGTGCTTCTAAACATGATAAAGCGGCTGCAGTGTATCGGATATTCATTGCTCATATACTGACTTTTTCACAGGGATGACACTTTTTTTGTTTTCCCCCCTCCGTGTTATTGCAGGCAGAGCAGCGGGGTCCCGCCTACATGACCACGGGCCAGTTTGCCCCTCAGGCCCTGGGGAGAAGAGACCGACCCGAGGCCGTCCAGAACGCCCGGCACCAGGCCTACGACATGAGGATGCAGCACAACAAGGTACGACAGGTTGTTTATATAAGACACGGAGTTACTGTGCAGCTCTGGAAATCTGGATGATTCTGACAAATTCCAGGTTCTTAAAAACTTTCAAACAAAAACTTAAGTTTTTTTTTATATTATAGTAATGTTGTATTTTACTTGATTATAAAGATTAGTATCTGTTTGCAGTGTACACAGAATAATATTCTTCAGAATAATATTCTGTGTAATAATATACACAGAATAATAGTCTTATATAAATGATGCCTAGAATTTTGACAATAAAACCTAGATATTACAACAGTATTTTAAATTGATGTGTTGGAGAGGACATTAAGTGTGTTTTTTTTTTTTTTTTTTTTTTTTTTTCTCTCCAGGATGCTGCTCAGTTCCTGAAGGCCACGATGAAGAATGGTGGCAATGTAAGATTGATTGATTGATTGATTTAAAAAAAAAAAAAAAAAAAAGATACATACACAAAAAACGTTTGTTGAAGTGCTCATATTCTGCTCATTTTCAGGTTCATAATTGTATTTAGAGGCTATATCAGAATAGGTCTACATGGTTTTAATTTTCAAAAAACACCATATTGTTGTACTGCACATTGCTGCAGCTCCTCTTTTCACCCTGTGTGTTGAGCTCTCTGTTTTAGCTACAGAGTGAGACCTCTCACTTCTGTTCCATCTTTGTTGGGATTTGCACATGCTCAGTAGCTAGGTAAGGACTACTAGCCAGTCAGAAGCAGAGTATGAGGGCGTGCTCTGACAGTACCTAGGTAAGGACTACTAGCCAGTCAGAAGCAGAGTATGAGGGCGTGCCCTGACAGTACCTAGGTAAGGACTACTAGCCAGTCAGAAGCAGAGTATGAGGGTGTGCCCTAACAGTACCTAGGTAAGGACTACTAGCCAGTCAGAAGCAGAGTATGAGGGCGTGCCCTGACAGTACCTAGGTAAGGACTACTAGCCAGTCAGAAGCAGAGTATGAGGGCGTGCCCTGACAGTACCTAGGTAAGGACTACTAGCCAGTCAGAAGCAGAGTATGAGGGCGTGCTCTGACAGTACCTTGGTAAGGACTACTAGCCAGTCAGAAGCAGAGTATGAGGGCGTGCCCTGACAGTAGCTAGGTAAGGACTACTAGCCAGTCAGAAGCAGAGTATGAGGGCGTGCCCTGACAGTACCTAGGTAAGGACTACTAGCCAGTCAGAAGCAGAGTATGAGGGCGTGCCATGCTAGCAGCTAGGCGAGCATTATAACGTGTGTTCCAAAGTGACCACGTTTGTCTCTGAAGTAAAGGCTGGACTACAATAGAGCTGTTTGGAGCAGTTTGTGAACAGTGTTTTCTGTTGGAGATGGTAAGTCCCTTTGGGGTGGACTTTGGGCTTTTGTTTGTTAACCTATAACATGCACAAAGAAGATGTATAACACAATAAAGGAAATCCAAAAAGCATGAGCACTTTAAAAGATTTAACCAAAAATCCAACACAATATGTCGAAGCTAATCTTTACTTTAGCAAACTATGGAAACGTTATCCTTGAAAAACGTATAGTCTGGTTATAATTTCATGCCGTTGCCTTTTCTTTGTATATTTGGCTGTACTGCACTGAACAGCAGTTGTTTTTTTTTTTTAAAGAGCGCAGACGCAGTGTTTCCGTTCATGGTCAAGTTTCCACTTAACATGTTTAGTTTTCTGCCGGCGTACAACTTTAGGTATATCGACCATTTATAGCCGATCATACATTAGCACATGAATAAAATGAGCACAAGGGCTTCAGAAAATGAAATGCTAAGTAGTTATGTTTGTGATTATTTTTTTTCTTTCTATTATCTTCCTTCAAACATAAATCAGACAGCAGTGTAGAGAAATCATCTTGAGTAAAAATATTTTATAATCCTCATATAAACATTACTGTCAAATACAGTACATCCTGAAAACTCATTTTGAATTGATGCTGTAATGCACACAGCATACTGTAATATTTTCATTATCTGTATGGTGTAAATGTGTATAAACTTTAGCTTTAAATGTCTGTCTTAACAGCACATAATGCATTCGTTCTGTAAAAGCCCGGTGCGGATGACATAGGGGTCCTGTGTAGGGGTGCATGAAATATCGACTCAATATTGTTATCATGATATCACTCTGTGCAATATTATATCGAAATTTAGTTTATTTTGTGGAGCGCTGCGTCCCGTCCGTTTGCTGTGTGGCTTAGTAGTGTTTGATTTAGAGCCCGCTTGAAACGCTACAATGATCATGTTTGATTGGCCAATTACCGTGCCACTTGCACATGTTGGTGAACGTCAGCGCACGCGTCCACTATGTGACAAACCCTATAGAGCGTATCACATGTGTGCATATTTCGACAGTGATGGTGTGAGTGAAGAAATGGATAGAGACAACAAAACGGAATGAATCAGAGAAGGGAAAGGAAAGAAAGCACACAAAAGTAAGAAAATGAGTGTTGCTTAGGGAGAAGATGAAATAACAGATTGAAAAGGAAACTTTAGTGGCCAAAAGTAATCCCATCCCACATTTATTTTTCACCGGTAGCTATCCCACAACATTATAAGCAGTGTTTATATGAGGCAGAGTTTGCAGTTGGAAAGATTGAATATTTTTCATCCACAACCGAACTGTGGTCCAGCCGCTCTACGGAGCCATACATAAGTCTGTGTGCACTATATTGTTGTGAATCTATTTTGATGCGTTTTCCCATAACTTTTGTAATTTTACATATGTTTAAAAAATATAGAAATTAATATCTATCGCAATATTCATAATCAATATCGCAAATCACATTTTGTCAATATCGTGCAACCCTAGTCCCGTGTCAAAAATCACACCAACTTTGACACGGCACATCCTTGGGTTCCCATCAGTGCACCCGCAAGTGTATCGGATGAACGTTCTCGAGATATGCGAAGGTCGCAGACAGACGGACCAATCTTTTCTGTCTAGTTAGATTGCAACAATCCGTGGTGTATGTACTCCAAATCAAATTAGTTTTTTGAACATATTTAAATTTATAAGATGGCTTTTGAAGTTTGTTGTTGCACTGATTTAAAAACTGAGCTTTCATTTTGTACTTAGTTTCCTGTTTTTGTTTTATTTTTCTTGCCCAGTCGTCTGCAGGGGCCAGCGGCAGCGCAGACAACAGGGGGATGAAGAGGAAAGCTGAGGACAGTGACAGCGAGCCTGAGCCTGAAGACAACGTCAGGTAAACCTGAGGGGTCTTAGTGGAGGGGGGGGGGGGGGGTGTCAGCGTGGCAGCGTGGACACATCTTGTATAGATTTACAGTGAATAAAAGCGGCCCTCTGTGGAAGTAACGTATACATCTGCTTCTTGGTGATGATTACAAGATTGGCCTTTTTTTTATCACCTCTAAAGTCTCATTTGTAGTCATGTGTTGTGGAAGTTTGTCCACATAAGGGCCTTAGTTAATTTGTACTATTTATAAAAAGAAATTAAATAAAGTACTCTGAATCGATGTAGCAGAACCAGAGATATTGTCTTTTTTTTTTTTTTTTATATTCCACACATTCTTCTTCCTTGTCAAAACCTTGCGCCTACATTACCCACAATGCAACACGCAGCAGAGATAGTAGATTGTTCCACCTTCTTAAGAGCACTACCATATATGTCATTTAATCATCAGTTTTTATTTAACAAAAAACCTAAATCTATTTAATCAACCGTACAATACCGTGATTTTAAGTTGTCATGACCTTTTTAGATCAGAATAAAAATGTGATTTAGGTCATTTTGTTCACCTCGCTGTACAAAAACAAAACCGTTGACATGTTTCTTCATGAAAACAATGCACTGACACTTTATAACTGACTGCTCTGACTCGCAGGATGCCCTTCAGCCATGGCACTTCACCTTTTAAACATTTACAGGGCTCAACCTTGGCAACCAGATCGAGTCAATTGGCAACCATTTCGTTGCCTCTGGTTGCCCCCTTTGGCAACTACCTGTTCAATATTTGTGATTTATTTATTTTTTTTAATTTTTTTTTTAAATGTATAAAAACTTAAACTGGAAAATCTTTCAAGAAAAGTCAATATTAATTGGTTGTCTGCGTAAAGGGGGGGGTTGTGTTTACATGTGTTTTTAACAGGTATTGACTGTCCTGCTGTGAATCATTTCCGTTTTTGTTTTGTTATGAGCACACTGCACCAAATTCTTAGCAACTTAGTTGCATGGCAATAAACTATTGAATCTTGAATTGAATCAAGTCACCATGTGGTCATTGCTTATTTTGAAGCATCTACAGAGAGAATTTGTTGTTTGAGATAAAAAGCGGTATTGTATTAATATTCAAAATCTTCAGTTTGTTTCATGTAAGAGATACTAAGACTAATTTATATCAGAAATGGGTTGAATGATAAGAAATTGCTTAACGTTGTCTGACGTTTTTATGAAAAATTTGTTTTTTGTACTTTAAATACTTTTTTTTTTTTTTTAATACCAGCCTTTTTTTTTTTTAGCCAAAAATAATCAATTGACACTTTTTAGATCACAAGTTTTATCACAATACGATATTTCTATTGACGATACCATCATTTCTCATATGACAAACTCTGCCATGATCAGATTTAAGCGATTTTAATATGAGACAACATCATATGCCCATTTAACACAATCATTGAATCAACTCACAAATGGCAACTAAACTTAAATGAAAACCAAACTTTTCTGTTTAATAAGTAAATATAAGGTTGGAATTTCAGAATAAAGGTGCATCTTAAAGAGATGTATCCATATTTTCACTTTGCATCGATGATATTGGATCGTTGATCATTGAATTGATATATCGATCCAGATCAACGTACTGTTGTTCAACCCTTGTGTGCATGTAGTAACTAATAATAATGACTTTAAAATAAATCTTTACAGACCAGCGAAGATGGCGTTCACAAGCAGAGATTGGCTCATTAATGCCACAGTACTGCAGCACAAGCTGTTGAAAACTCTTCTCTCTCTCACACACACACACACACACCTCTGCTCAACAGCTCCCACTTCCCTCTACACATGATTAATATGGAAAGCAGGAATATTTGAATAAATTCCTCTGTGACACACTCGTCAAAGCTGCTAAATCCATTGGGCTAAATTGGTATTCATGGAGGCTTTCCTCTCAGGAGTCGGCGCTCCCTGCGGACCAGGCAGATGCTGGACGGCCTTGATTATGTGTGCACAACGGCATCGCCGCCCCAAATCTACCAAGAAGTCAAAGCCATTAAACTATTCCAGCAGCAGGGAGAAAGTTAATGCCGTCTTCTTTTCAGCCTATAGATGAACAGAGCAGCATTTTGATAAGTAAATGGATCGTTTAGGTACATACATTTACTTCACAAACATGATTGTTCAACAGTGGAATACATTTACATTTCAAGTTCACAAACTGTAAAAGTGTTGGAAAACTAATGTTAAAGCCACAGCATCTGGACAGTAGACTGGGTAAACCCAGCCCGATCTGCTGTCGATTGGATTTCGCCCTGCAGCTCAGGCTGGAAACCTGTACATTTTTCTATCCTGCTTCCGTTACAAATCTGCGGGGACCAATCGCAAACTGGCTTATCCACCTGGCGCGCTATTGGCGAGTTTAACACGATGACGATGGAGAAGCGACGGTAAGCTAGGCTTGCTATTACCAGACGAAGCTCAATGCTACAAACGGCACGTGAAGAAAACGAGTTCCATCTTCTGACTAGTTTGGATTATTAAACATAATATATATTCTAAATATTTGTGTCCGTGTGCGCTGCAGGTTGTGGGAGGACGGCTGGAAGCAGAGATACTACAAGACCAAGTTTGACGTGGACGTGGAGGATGAGGACTTCAGGAAGAAGGTGGTTAAGTCGTACGTGGAAGGTCTCTGCTGGGTGCTGCGCTACTACTACCAGGTAACACTGAAATCACTCTGTGGCTTCATTTACATGTTCACCAATGGTACAGACTTTAAAATGGCTTTTTTTCCTTAACTATCCTAATGATTTTGCCGACCTATGACCCCCTTTATTGAGCTTCTACACAAGAAAACTCTGCTTTAATTAGCAGTAATTAAAAAGAATTTTGATGAACCTTTCCAATCCTGTTAGTGGGTCTAAACGCAGCTTTTTTCTGCTGACTGTTAATTGTCTTCAATGGGCAAAATGGGCTGTCGATAAATGTACTTCATCGCAGTATTTTTAAATTAACACTAGCTCTAAAAATGTTTAAATCATCAGTATGTTACATGAAACACTTTGTGTTGGGGAGTGTGTGCTGGATATTCTAGTGTTCAGGGGACACAAAGGTAAAAGTTGGAAGACATAGAACGCAGATATACTTTATTGTAACTACTTGAACAAAGATGACAACAATCGTGACATACCATCTAGAACGGTGCATAGAGCACACCTCCCAGACAACCATAAAGTCACTGGTTTGATTCCAGCCAGGGACCTTTGTTGGACCCCTGTCTCTCCCCATGAAAATCATGAATACTTATTAAAAAAAACAAACGTAACATTATCACGTTTGACAGAAGCTTTGCTACTTTGCAAATCAAAAGTTTTGTTCCTTAACCCAAGACATGAATGCTTTGCATTTTCTGTGCTGTTTGGGTTAGAATGGGAGGGAAGGAACCGAGGGGATTTTAAAACAAACATGAAAAGAGTGCCAGAAAAGAAAAGACAGGCAAAAAATGTAACTATAATGTAATTGTCCTCAGTATTTCCAGAACAATGAAATGTATTGCAACTAATTAGAAAAATATATCTAATCCAGCTGCTATAAAAGTTTCTGCACGTCTGTTAGAAACTGTTTAATGTTGTGTCTGTGACCTTTTTTCTCCAAAAGAAAGTAGTAAAGTGATTTGTTAGTTTGAGGAACTCAACCACAAAATAGATCTGTATCCAGAGATCCACAAAACATGCAGCAAAGGTTTTGGTCGTGTTCTTAAAGTGCTCATATTATGCTTTGTGGCTTTTTCCCTTTACTATTATTGTGTTGTATATATTTTTTGTGCACGTTATAGGTTTACAAAGTGAAAAAGCCCAAAGTCCCCCTCCCAAAGGGACTTACCATCTCCAACAGAAAACGCTGTTCACAAACTGCTCCAAACCGCTCTATTGTAGTCCAGCCTTACTGTCATGGCACGTCCTCATACTCTGCTTCTGACTGGCTAGTAGTCCTTACCTAGGTACTGTCAGGGCACGCTCTCATACTCTGCTTCTGACTGGCTAGTAGTCCTTACCTAGGTACTGTCAGGGCACGCCCTCATACTCTGCTTCTGACTGGCTAGTAGTCCTTACCTAGGTACTGTCAGGGCACGCCCTCATACTCTGCTTCTGACTGGCTAGTAGTCCTTACCTAGGTACTGTCAGGGCACGCCCTCATACTCTGCTTCTGACTGGCTAGTAGTCCTTACCTAGGTACTGTCATGGCACGCCCTCATACTCTGCTTCTGACTGGCTAGTAGTCCTTACCTAGGTACTGTCAGGGCACGCCCTCATACTCTGCTTCTGACTGGCTAGTAGTCCTTACCTAGGTACTGTCAGGGCACGCCCTCATACTCTGCTTCTGACTGGCTAGTAGTCCTTACCTAGGTACTGTCATGGCACGCCCTCATACTCTGCTTCTGACTGGCTAGTAGTCCTTACCTAGGTACTGTCATGGCACTCCCTCATACTCTGCTTTTGACTGGCTAGTAGTCCTTACCTAGCTACTGAGCATGTGCGACTCCCAACAAAGATGGAACAGAAGTGAGATGCCTCACTCTGTAGCTAAAACAGAGAGCTCAACACACAGGGTGAAAAGAGGAGCTGCCGCAATGTGCAGTTCAACAAAAAATATGGTGATTTATGAAAATTAAACCATGTAAACCTATTCTGATATAACCTTTAAATACAATTATGAACCTGAAAATGAGCATAATATGAGCACTTTAAGTTTTTAACCATTCAGTTTACAGTTGATTATCTCAAAACAAACTGACTGATTGTGTCTAAAATAAAAGACACAGAATGGTCGACCAGTGTTTTTAAACAGAGCGACAGGTTTCTGTTTTTTTTGTTGAAAGTCAAGAACTCCTTACTGTCGAGTGTCTCAACAAATAAATCTCCACACCACAGAGATATCACTATCTCCACTTTATTGTTTGCAGTGTGATTATGCACTAAATAATTTTTATTGTTGTAAAATATTGATCTTTATCTCAAAATGAAATTATCAGCTGTGGGCCCTCTTCAGAAGAACCGGGGCGTCTCGGGCTGAGCCGGGGGGGGATTTGTGCGTGCTGATTGTGAGCTGTCTATATGCACGCTCGGTGTTGACTCCACATGTTCGCCAATCCAAAGCCCCTCTCAGGGGGCCGTTCTGGATGAATTCATTAGCGGGCCCTCCGGACGGGGACGTGTCTGCTCTCTGCTGCAACACATTCACGGTTCTGTCGCCTCTCCCTCCCCCTACCGAGTTACTGTCACGCACACCTCGCCGAAGGATCCAAGCGGGGTTTATCCAAAACACAAAATATTTAAGTTTAACCCCAAATGCGTAGAGTTTTCTAAATAATAGGACTGAGCAGCAAAATAATAGACTTTCCTGATTTTAATCCTAATCTTTTTTTGTAAAATTATCAAACATTGATTCTTAAAATCTCAAGATCAGACTTTGTGTCTGTGTTGTTATGTACTGGCTGTGGTTCCTTGTTACATATGGTAGCTTTGGGTCCAATGAATGCTGTCCAATGAACACAACAGGCCTGTAAATAAAATCCTCCTCCATGAAGGTTATAAAGTGGTTTTTTTTTTTTTTGTTTTGTTTCTATAGAGGCGTTGATTTAACTTTATGGTCATTTGCGCTACTGTTGATTGTCTAAGAGTATAATGAGAGGTGTTTAAACTAAATATGAGACCCCTTTTTAGGAGGATTTCTTTAAGATGTCATCACTTTTCCAAAGATGTATCTATAATTTGCACTTTAAACATAATGTCCTATTCAGAGGTTCAAGAAGTTTTCCTTTCTTGTGGAGTAAAAGTAAATTTAGGTTCCCAGCACACAATCGGACAAGTGTGTATGGGTTATTGTTTTTATTCTGATTTACTTCAGCCTTTTTCTAATTTAGTTTAAAACAAATTGAATCTAGACTTGGATCGAATAGAATCGGCCGATCATCTCACGTCTTAAATCTTCTGTCTACTTTAATCGACAGCTTAGATATTACTAATTAATCATGTATTTTGTTATATTTAGTTAGTAAAGTCCACTTGGTTTCAATTTAAACAGAACTGATGGTCCTTAAGTTCTAGCCAACCTGTGTGCTAAAAATATGGAACATATTTTGTGTTTCAATGAGGGATCGTGTAGGATTGAAGCAAACAATCTTTTTTTTTTTTTTTAAATGTTTTGACATGTCTGTAGCTCATATATAAAATAATCAGACTAATATTCAGCGTGATGAGTTGTGTTCCACTCTTACATCTGACAAAACTCTTCATGTAAAAAAAACGTTCAACTCATTGCATTTTTTTTTTTTTTTTATTGTTTAGCACTAGATTTGTTTAACTAAAATTTAATTTAAATCATTGAGACTAGAGCTGAAATTGTCAATTAGATGGATTGAGAATTAATCCTCAACTATTTAATACTCAGTTGATTATTTCATGTCAAATTTGCTGTTTGAAGTTTCTCACATTTTTATATGTGATACACGATACAATACAACTTTTATTGTCAGCCAGGGCTGAAATTCTTTCTGCATCCCTGGGTAGCTCATAAAAAAAATAAAAAATAGACATACATGCAGATAACACCAAAGGACATACATGAAACATTACCACAAATGACATAAACACCCAAGTAAGGAAACAAAGCATACATGTATAACAGAAAATGACATGAGCATACACACAGACAAGGTCTTGGAGACTTGTAACCCTGAATAAATCTTGCACTGGATTGAATGTAGCTGGTTTAACAATAGGATGTATTGATGTATGAAAGAGTCTGTCTCCATTAAAAGCATGAACTCTGAAAGCAGAAGCTGATATTCTCTGTGCAAAACATGTGAGGAGTCATTTGAAATATTCCTGGCCAGTCTGAGCGTACTATTATTGTGAGCTTCCTGAAAGGAGTGTTCTACAGGTAGTCCCCAAATTTTAATTTGATCAAATTGCATCATTTTATTTTTAACTGATAGGCTACTCGGCCAAGCATTGCTACAATAGAGCATGATACTCTGAATTACTGTTGTGAAAAACAAAGATGATTTGGCTATCGTTGTAATTGACATAAAATAAAGTTAACATCTTTGGGTTTTGGACACTTGATTGGCCGTCACCTTCCCATTTATAGACTTAATGATAAATCAGAAAAATAAAAAAATACTTCTGTTGCCCTATAGAAGTATTTTTAAACTCAAAGACTCGATAGGATTAAATCCTCCACAGGAGGCTACAGGGAATCTTTGCCCGGCTTTTCGTTACACTCGTTGATTTCATTTGATAACATGCTGAGCTTTTCTCCTTGTCAGATGTTAAGAAAAACGACAGTAACTAATTATTTGTATTGTTTCGGTTTGTGGTCTTTGACCCCCAAGGTCACAAATGAATTTCTCCTCGGGACAAAACATGTCGTCTCATTACCATAAATGATCTGTGCCATTATTTGAGCGTGGAGATTGAAGCCTCCTCCAGCTTTTATCATGGTAAAGTCCCATATTATCATTTGAATGACCGTCTTTAATAATAGAGTGGCGAGATTGGCTGGCTGAGATGTGAGGATCGGTGGATTTATCAGAGAGGGTCTCGTTTTCTCAGAGGTGGATTGTGGGAAGTGAAGGTCGTTGTTCAGTGCGATACGTGTTTATTCAGGAAGGATAAGTGGTCCCGAATGCTGTATCTGCAGGGTTTAGATTTCTATCGCTCCTCTTCTTCTTTGCTCTCACATAAACATTTGAAAAAACACAGAGCTGAGGAGAATGGCTTTAGAGATGCCTCTCTGCAGGCGTTGGGGAATATTTTGTCCCCCAGACGCTCAAGGGTTCACGGTACAGTCTATTTTTTTCCAAGGACTGGATCGGTTTCAGCTCCACTCTAGACATCGACATCGAAGTTTGAAAGGCAGTATAACAGTTTGAAACACACTCCGTCTGATTCAGATTCAAAAGTTTCAGGTTTTTAAATGTCAGCGTTGCCACGTCTGCTGAGCAGATTGGATTTAAAGCTTTGGGCTGCAGGGGAACATCTGTGGGGGGGAAAGGGCAAAGAAAAGCTTTTGCTTTTTTTTTTTTTTTTTTTTTTTTTCATTTTTTCAGTCAGGAAATTACTTCCAAGTCACTTTAAATGTTCTGCCACACAAAGAGAAAAGCAACTAATCAAAACCAGCTACAAACTGTTGGCTGTAGAGCCGACATGAAATCAAACAGAATTTAGTTGACAGATGATTAATCATCACAAAAAAGCCAAACATTTTCAGGGTCACCTTCTCCTTTTCTGTTTTTATAAAATACATATCCTCCGACTGTGGACAAAACAATTTGAGGACAGCTATGGAGAGTTATAATGGATGTTTTCTGACATTCATCTAATAGACTAAAACAATTACAAATAATCCACTGATCAATCATTTGTGAAAATAATTATTTGCTGCAGCCTTGGTTAAAATGCTGAATGCACAGGCTGTGCAGCTCACGGCCTGTTTGAGATTTCTTCTGACATGTGGAGTGATATTAAAGTCTGTGATTGTTTCTGTGTTGATCTGCAGGGCTGTGCCTCCTGGAAGTGGTACTTCCCATTCCACTACGCTCCGTTCGCCTCCGACTTCAAAGACCTCAAAGGCATGTTCACCGACTTTGAGAAGGACACCAAACCGGTAAGAATGGACTAAACCCTTACTTCTCTACTACTTTCTTTTGTTGTCCCTGTTCTTTTGTCTCCTCTCCACCTCCAGATCACAATCTTTCAAAGAAGAGTTTTTTTGTTGAGTAATTACAATCAAATGCTGGTAAACTCATTGCAAATTGAAGTCATTTTGTGTGATGCCATCATGGAGGCGTTATTCTAAAGATCCACTAAAACATATCTGCTTGTACACGCCTTTTTTTTAAGCTGGGGTTGGCGGTTTTCAGGAAAAGGCAAAATAAACGACAGGATTGTAAAACCCTTCCCTCCTCCTGCAGCTCTCCCCTCTCTGTCGTCAGCCCCGCTCGTCCTACAGTAACCTGTACTAGTCATTCATTTCAATCATACCCATTGTCACTGTTATCCCGATGCTGTTATATCAGCTGTTTTCTTTGTAAAGCCCTTTTGAGATGACCCACTGTGATTTGAGGCTTTAACTCGCTACAGAACATGAGCTTCAATTAGCCTCAGCTGTGAGCTACGGTTATCAGAAGGCTTAGCTATTAGCAACATTTTCTCTCCATCTCCTGATATTGATACATGCATTGCCTTTTATTGTCAAACACTCTTTTCGACTCTCTTTGAAAAGTCAATCTTCCTTTATTTCGGGTTGCTTTTCAGTGCTTTCAGTATCTCTAGAAACGTGCCTCTGCATTTGTAGAACAGCCAATAAGATCGATCTCTCACTCTCTCACTCTCTCACTCTCTCACTCACTCACTCACTCACTCACTCACGACCTGTGATTAGCTGAAGTCTCGTGTCACAGGCTAGATTTTCTAAAGCCTGAAAATGGCCTAAAGGAGATGCACAAGTCTAGCTTAGTTTTCTATCTGACCACTTTAATTACATTATGCTAGCAATAATTTATTTAGAAAAATACAATGTTTCGGTCTCAGACCTTCATCAGGTAAATTCACACATTCACCTCAACCATATCCTTAAATAGTTTGGTTGACTAACCAGGACCAATCACGTCTGGCTCAGTTTGAATTCCTTTATTGCCAGCACCCAATACGCCCTGTTTTTTAAATACACTTCCAAAAGTGCATAAATCTTTGACTGACCCCCCCCAGGTCGTCCAATAGTGGCCCAGATTGATTCCCTATCGGCGCCTCTGTCTGAATTTGTTGACTGTTAATATTAAGCCCTATGCACACACTGCCGGCTTACATAAAACACTACGGACTTCATTAATAAAATCTTGAGTGTAACGGATTTACCTAATGAAGTCATTCTAGTCACACTAGATATTGCTAGCCTTTATACCAACATACCGCACGATTGTGGCCTGGAAGCTTTGGACTTTTACCTAAAAGACTGAGATAACACTGCTATTCCACCTAGTGAGTTTTTAATCGACCTAACTGCTTTTGTGATGAAGAAAAACGATTTCATGTTCAGTGGGGACTTTTATCTACAGGAGTCTGGTACAAGCATGGGGTCTATTTGTGCTCGTAATTATGCAAATTTGTTTGTGGGTTACTTCGAAAGAAACTTTGTCATGAATGTCGGGGAAAAAAACACATTTGTCCAGAATTTGGAAATGGTACAGATTAGGGCTGCAGCTATCAATTCTTTTTGTAATCGATTAATCTAGCACTTTATCAATCGATTGATAAAGATTAAAATTTAAAAATTGCGTTTTTAAACAACCGAAACTAGACCTATATGTAAATATTAGTTAGACTTAACCTATTTCAGAGAGAGAGAGACAACAATCAGCTGTTGTTCTGAAGGATAGTCAGCGCATCAGCTCAGATCGTGGTCACCACTACGTATTTCCTTGTCTTTGATTTTGGTAGTTGTTGTGTTTGATGTAGTTTCATCGTCCATACGACTCTGTGATTGGCTTTTGTCGGTCCTCTTTGTGGAACGGATGATGAAGTTAGACTCCATGTTCTCTGTTGAGATGCTAAAGCACTGACGTCGTGCTATTATTGTGCTAAGCTAGTTTGATGTTGCAGTAGACCCACTGTCCAGAGTTTGAGTTGTAATTCCGTCTGAACTGATTCCAACCTTTGGACCCTTCCTGTGGTCTCCTCCAGCCGGTCTCTTCTCTCAGCCCTCACTAGTTACCTCTGGCATGTGTCTGAACTGACTCCAACCTTTGGACCCTTCCTGTGGTCTCCTCCAGCCGGTCTCTTCTCTCAGCCCTCACTAGTTACCTCTGGCATGTGTCTCCAGCAGCAGACGGAGCCGTCTGGTGTGCGACAGTAGCGGGAACGCCGTCCGTCAGCGATACGTTAGTAACACTGATTTAACCAAGCTTCGAGGCAAGTCATTTTGCATCGAGGATTTTTTATAATCGAATTATTTGAGGAATCGTTTCAGCCCTAGTACAGATACATGACGTATTTTGTCTGTATCAAGGCACTATCGATTAACTACTTGAATTTATTGTCCTGCTGAACAGTTTTGATAACAATTTGAAGTTCACAGACTATAGCCAGGAGAGGGTCCATTTTCTGGACGTGGGTTTTTAAAAAAGAATGGTTCACTGTCTACCACATATCGAAAAGAGACTGATAAAAACACTTTTCTTTTGGTGAGTAGTTTTCACCCCACTAAAAAGAGGTCTACCCAAAAGCCAATTTTTTAGACTCAGAAGAATATGTGAGACCACTGAGGATGATATGGACAAAGCAAATGACATGAAAGACAGATTTGTACAGCGAGGTTATCTAATAGAATGGGTTGACAAATCTTACAAAACAACCCTGAATAAACCTCGGTCAGACTTGCTAAAGAAAAGCAATAAAAATAAGAAACTTTTTTCTGTGACTTGTATCACTACTTACATTCCTCTCTCACATACCATACATCCAGTTTAAAAAAAAATATTGGCACATTCTAAAATCAGATCCTGAACTCTCACGTTGTGAATGACTTGCCGCTCTTCGTATACAAACGTGAGAAGAATCTCAGATCTTCTAGTTCACGCTGACTTTGCGAGATATAAGCCAAGGAGAGCTTCGCAAACATTATTAAGCCCATTACCTACTGTAGACAGTAGAAAAATATTGGGCTAATGACAATGCATTGATCATGAGCCTATAACAAAATTGGTCTGATTATCCATTGTTTTTAAATGTACTGAGTGGCATTTTTTTCTGCCTTTTCCTGTTCACGGTCCGTGATGGGAGTGCCACTTTGTGGATGAATGACATCATTCAAGAGCCGGACCTGATTGGTCCTGGTTAGTCAACCAAACTATTTAAGGCTATGGTTGAGGTGAAGGTGTGAATTTACCTGATGGAGGTCTGAGACCGAAACATTGTATTTTTCTAAATAAATGATTGCTTGCGTAATGGTCAGTGTGCGGGACTCTTCTCTAAAATTACATTATGCTGAAAGATTATTGTGGAAATGTTGCCCAATGGTGCCAAAAAACAACTGCCTTTCCCAGCTGTAACTTTTGTCTTTTTGTGTTAAATAAGAAATAAAAAATGGGAATGCAGGATGAAATACTTTAAAGAAAAGTACAGTGCTTGGAAATTACATGAAATGAGAAGTCATAACTATCACCTCACATTAGAACCTAAATTTGTGTTTATATATAGTGTCCTGGATCACAATAAGAAGTTAAATATTGTCCGATAATAAATCAGGGTGAATTGACATCTCTCTCTCTTTCCTGGACGTGAGTAATCCTCGTTACAATGATGTTCAATAAAAACGAGACCAGGTTGTTGAACTGCTGAGTATGAGTGTGTAAATTACTTGTGTGCAGTTCAAGCCACTGGAGCAGCTGATGGGAGTGTTTCCTGCCGCCAGCGGCAACTTCCTGCCCCCAACATGGAGGAGCCTCATGAGCAGTCCTGTAAGTGTTGAGTCCACAAGGATGTGCAGAGATCCGGACATTGTTGTGACAATTTAGAGGTCTTTAAAATTGAGTCAAGCTATGTTTGGCTAATACAGATACCAAAATATTTTCTTTGTTAAATGCTGACTTTCTCGCAGCAGAATAGTTTTCTCGCAACCTCGGCCTCATCTTTTTACAAGTTGTAGTTTTTGAAGTCTCTTCACCTTATTTCCAACACTACTTTTGACACAGGATTCTCCCATCATTGACTTCTACCCCGACGACTTTGCCATTGATCTCAACGGAAAGAAATACGCCTGGCAGGGTGAGTCACCTTCCCACTCAAAAACCCAGCTTTCATTTCTAACAGTCTAGTTCCAGCTGTTTTTATATATCTGTATTGTGAAGAAACATCTGCTGGGATTCTTCAAGGGACACATGATTAATTCCTTCCCATGCTGTGTCTTTGTTTTAAAAAAAAAAAAAAAAAAAAAAAAATGGCCGTTGAATTCCCTTTTTTATGTGCTTAATTTTGAAGGCGTGGCCTTGTTGCCTTTCGTGGATGAACGTCGGCTGAGGGCGGCTCTCGCAGACGTTTACGCCGACCTGACACCCGAGGAAGGTGAGTCAAAACATCACGGTGTAAAAAGTCTGGATTTCTGTTTTGTAATGAACTTAAATAATCTTTTGTAACAAATATGTTTCTGTGTTAAGGTGATTAGTGTTTGACAGACATAGCTTTCATATTCATGATTGTCACTAGGTCTGCCCTCTCTCGTAGTCGATTAGTGGACCATACGGCCGTTTTGGTCGGAGTCGACTAAGATTTCTTTAGGCCTTTTTAAAAAAAAAAAAAAAATAAATTAAAAAAAAAAAAAAACTTTCATACTGAATGATTTATTTCCAAGAAACGTATGAGCACATCTGTTAAACAAAAGATTTGAAGTGTTGGTTTTGCGTGATTCTTTGTGTAGAACCTCAGCTCTGTCGATTAAATCAGGTAATCTATTAGTCAAACTCGTATGAGTGTTAGTCAACTTAGATTTTCTTTAGTTGGGGACAGCCCTAAATGTCACTGACTGTAAGTATCAACACAAGTCTGTCATGAAGTTTGACATGTAGCAGTGAAGCAGGGTGAACTGAAAGCAAATTGGAAGAAAATGTTAAGAGTTTATATTATTTAGATTAAGTTTACTATGTATAACTGAGAGGACATTGTACTTATGTAGAGAAGTCTTAACTAAAGAATCTTGTGCTCCAGGACTTAAGATGTATTTGTTTATAACTTTTAATAATAGAAAGACTTCAGTTGTATCTTTTCTCTTTTTAGTTATGAGCTACGGCCATTTACATTTTATTATTTAATGATGGGGCAACTGTACAGTGAGACATTTTAGATGAATGTTTGAAGTATCTCATTTATTTAACATAAGGCCGTTTTCTCTGTTTTGGATGAGTATATCCAAAAAACATTTACTGTTGGCTCATCTTCTTTCTTCCTTCTCTCCTGCGGACTTTGCTCATCTGTTTATGTTGGTATTTGAGACTTTTCTCTTGTCTTTCCATTCGTCTGTCCTCTTATCCCATCATCTCTCCATTCTTCTACCATCCAGTCTGCCCAGTAATCGCTGTTTTTCCCTCCCTGACTATGTCTGTTCTCTGTTGCAGTGAGAAGAAACAGCCTTGGCAGTGACGTGATGTTTCTCGGGAAGTCTCACCCGCTCTTCGACTTCATCCACGAACTCTACCGAACAGAATCTCACGAGGTAACAATAAATTCAAATCGAACAGTCTTAGGGAATAATTCCGAAGGTCCGCCAAAAACGCTGGTCTTTCCATTCATTTTGAATGTGGGTAGTGCGTTTAGGCTGCGGCGCAGGGTGCCGCAGGGGCGACACTCAAAAAAACGCAGCGGGCCTGTGGCGAAAAGTTGAGACCGACTCAACTTTTGAAGGAACGCAACCACACGTCACGCTGCAGTGGCCAATCATGTAACCGAAGAACAGACTTGTCGGTGTTTTGAGCTATGGTTTGAGGCGGTGTGAGAGTCCCAAAAAGGAAACCTCACTGCCTTTATCGCTGCCACAAGAAAGTTTTAAAACACGATGAGGGGGAAAAAAAAAGTTTGTGTAAGAGCTGAATGCTTCCTGCAACAACAAAGCACTCGCTATTTCTTGCTAGTCTCTTTTCTTTCTCGCTCTGCGGTAAAATAAACATTAATGCATCAATACATTTATTTCAACAACATGCTTATACTTTTGTACAAAGTTTCCCAACTAACTTGACGATAGTTTGTCATAGTTGCGTTGTTTCATTGCTTCTTAATTAATATTGAATATTTTTCAAGTGGTGTAATGCATCGTGCAGCTGACAGCCTCCCGTCTCAGCTGCCCTGTCATCTTAACACGTCTCTAATAATAATGATAATAATAATAATAGTCTCTGTGTAAAAGATATGCATTACTTGTTGCATCATTCTGCTGCAGATGTGTTTGTGTAGCTGAGCAGGTGTCGTCTGAGTCGGATTTGGTCTCGTTGATTAATGCATTTGTAAACCAAAGCAAATTGTTGTTCAGCCTAATGTTTACTCACTGGGTGAATACTTCTTAATGAGCATTTCTGAACAGTGAAGCAAAACAATACAGCAGCGTGTAAAACTGCAGACTTTACCCAGGACTCATCCGATTTTGGCTCAAACTAGATGAGACAGATGCAACACTGCACATATTTAAAGACTGATTCAGCATTTTTAAATTCTTAAGCATTATCAAGTGTTTTCTTTCTGAAAACAAGATACACACGAAGTTTTCTTTATCTACTCAACTGTTAAGTCATCAGTATCTTTTTTTTTTTTTTTTTTTTTTTTTTTTTTTTTTTCTCCTCTATTTTAGAGTTTTACTAAAAGTAGAGCTAAAGCTGTAAAGTTTGTCCTGATGGAGGCACCAGATATACTTTTATATGGTCATCAAAATGTAGAAAGTTCACTCTCTGAGGAGCAGGAATGGGATAAAACATTTTGCACGGTTTTTCCTAAGACGTTTTAGGCACAACAGTTATGGGCATCAACCTAAGAATGGTTGAATGTAAAATCAATGAGCATCAAAACTAACTAAATTACTTTTCTCAAATCTAATGATTTGTAGTTGGTTCCCAGTGGACTTGTATTTTTTTTTTAATTGGTCTTTTAAGCTTTTTGAGTGTTATTTCTGTAGAATATGCTCTAGCTTTTCCAACATTTTAGACACAGATATGGTGATAATAATGGGCCAAGATGACGTGCAATTGCTTCCACAAACCTAGGGACAACACTGCAAATGTTATCAGACCCAGTGGTTCAAATTCTAATCGTAATAATCGGGTCGTAATAATAATGGTCCAAAATGAGTTGATGAAAAATTGCCTATTTTTTTTTAATTGAAAAACATAATTTTCTTGATGGAGGACCCCTAAGCCCCCAACCCCTCCCCCCGCAAAATACATGCACCTAAGTTGTCCACAAGCCTGGGGTAAAATGACACAGTTGGTGTGTTTCCATCCTGTTTTTACTAGCTTTTTCAACGTGCGCATAAAAACCTGAGTGGAAACGCAGAAACTAAAAATATCACAAACAAGTTTTTACAGCCGCCTCAATTTGTAGATACGCACGTAAAATGGATTAAAATGGACTCAAAGCCTAAGAACACATTTTGGGTCACGATTACACAGAAAATACGCGCTGTTACACAGCCTGTGTGACCAAAACAAAAGTGACTGAAACACCTGTGTAGACATGCCGTTCGATTGTCTATCTTCTGTGCAAAGCTGACACATTGTCCAAAATGGAAAGAGTTCATCCTCTGGGGAACCTAAATGTGATCAGACAATTTCATGACCAGTATGCTCTTGTTAGCGGGACAAAAACACCTTGAAGGAATTCTGTGGGAGGCACATTATCTAATGAAGTGTGAGGATGAGTAATATTTTAGTGTGGAAGCAAAAGTGGCTGTATATTCTCCTAGTCAGTAAATCAAATCACCATTTATTACTTGAAACAAACTCCCCTTTTCCCTCGTTAGGACACTGAGATCCCCGCAGAGCTGTGCCATGGAATCCTAGGTACATTAAATCTTGATGACAACCCTATTTTACCAGATAAGTAAGGAAACGACTGCTTTATTCTCACTTTCGTACATTTCCTCTCATGTTATTTTTTTTTGACAAACTTTTACACACTGAAGGTGATCCGGTTCAAGTGTGACGACAGACTTGTTTATTTACTTGTTTTCTGATTTATTCCTCAGGCCAGTGACTTCACCCATCCCAATGCTGCGTGACATTTCACAGAACATTGCAATCGGGTAAGGACCGTTTATCATCCACATTATTTCTACTATTTTCTGACAGTTAGTCTTAAGAGTGGAACAATGTGTCATATTTGTAGTACTTTTGTTCCAGGTTGAAATAATCAACATTTGAACACACTTCTCAAACATCATAAATTGATCTAAATGTTTAAACGGATGGTGGTCATGTCAGTTTGGGGTTCGTGCACTGATACTGTTGCAGCTTCACAGGCTGGATCCTGTTGTATTTATCCATATGTTATGCTTAAAGTTATGCTGCTATTTTTTCCTACTTGAACGCCAACTCTGCATGCAGTCGTCTGAGTGGAATAACGAGTGCTTGAAGTATAAAGTATAGTGTTAGTATAAAGCTGATGTGAAATATGACAGGAGGTGGACACAATAATTTAATGCAATCAAATACAGTAGCCACACAGCAAATCCTTTATTTTTTAAGCTTATAATTAGTGGTGCAGCGAATCATAGGTTTATCTGTTGTTCTTTATTTTTCAATTAATCGTGTAAACGTTTAAGGTCAAGATGATGTCTTCAATTGTCTGGTTTTTACCGACCAGAAGTCTGTCACTCAAAGATATTTGGATTGTAAAACGCTTAAACCAGAGACATTTTTTCCATTTTTGTCTTGATAAAACGGCTGAAATCATTTATTAAAAAAAAATAAAATAAACTAACATCTTAGTTATGATATTAAGTTGGTTCAATCATCGATATCCCATCACAAATTGGCACACGGCTAGATGGGGTCTTATACAAGTGTGCAGCCTTTCTCTGAGAGAGAAAAGACATTTAGGAACGTGGAAAATGAAGTAGACGAGGCAGGCAGAGAAAGACACCTCATCACGAGAATAATCCTCTACATCAAACGTCACAAACTCCAGATCTCTGTGTTGAAGGGGAAGATTCTTCCCTATAGAAATGTGAGCTAATGGAACTCTTTTTGTCCTCGGTTGAAAATGATTTTCTTCTGCTTTCCAGCGTGAAGTTCAAGGATCCCCACTTTGCAGATGGCTTTGTGTTCAAGGCGGTCCTCCTTTCTGGAGCCAAGTGAGGAATTTTTCTTTGTTAAACTTTATCTCAAAAATGCTTCATCCAAATATTAAAGCCACTTTCTTTTCATGTGTGGAAAGAGATTTTCATTTTGCACCCGTCATTATTAAAGGCTGGAGATATTTAAAAGTCTCACTAATGTCACTTTTATCAAACAAACTGGAGCAAATCCATTCATTGGATACATTAATTGTTGGTTTGGGGTCTTTTTATGGGATTTGTTGACAATACTAGGGTATAGAATAATATATCTCCAAACAGTCACAGAACTTTATTGGGGTATTCTTTTCTTCATGCAAAACTGTAACACTATTTAACCCGTCAGGCAGCGGCAGTGAGAAGTTACTGCAAACTTTAGATTTAAAAACCTGTCAGTAAAGTCCCTGCAGTACACTCCTACTGCTGCTACTCTTAACTAGATTGTAATGTTTTATTCAAAGGATACTGAAAAGATTTGAGTCCAGTTTAACTCCCCTGCTGCTGTTCTAAGATGCAGTTGTGAATTTCAGTTTGAAGGTTTTTTGCATCACTTCCTTCCATTTTCATCTAATGGGATTTTCACTATTATTCATTTTATTATTTTTTTTTATATTAGTTATTAGTCACTAGTCTATCAGGTGTTTTGATAATTGATTAGTCCATGTAAATGTCTAAATCAGGGGTCTTAAACGTTTTTTTAAGCCAAGGACCCCTTAACTGAAAGAGAGACAGAGCAGGGACCCCCTATTACATATTGTCTAAAATTAAGTTGCATATTAAACTACAATAACGTGTAGGGTGGCCTCAAGCCTTTGTACATGCGTGTTTTTTTTTGCATAGAATACTAAGCTATTTATATGGCACAGTGAATCCTTAAGATTAACTGTATCTGTGGATAGTAAGCCTATCATCAGTGAGCTTTTTTTCACAAATAGGTTGATTTATATTTGAAGACATTTACATTTTTTGAATTAAAAAAAAAAAATTTACAATAATTTGGCGGGCCCCTGCAGTAACTCTGAGGGCCCCCTAGGGGTCCCGGACCCCCTGTTGAAGACATCTGGTCTAAATAATAAGTTGGAGGCCATCGAAGAGCCCACAGTGATGTCTTCAAAATGCCTATTGTGTATTTTTTACCTAAAATAGTCTTTTGTTTAAAATAATCCAGCGGGGTACACAAACACTTTGTTTGTGGGATAATAATTTCATATTCATTATTCATCATAATGTGAATCAATTTTCTGTTTCAATGAATTGACATTTATTGGTAAATTGAGAAACATCCACTTGAGCCAAACAAGAGTCTGCAGGATTTCAGTTAGAGATGATGGCACTCTTCTCTCTGTGATTTTTATTTATTTATTTTTTTTATTTAAAGTATTTTCACATTAAAAAAAATCTTTTACTGTGCATCTTAACTCCGTTTTTGTTTCAGGATGCCCAATAAGGTCCTGAAGCCAGGGGACTGGGAGAAGGGGAACAGGGAACCATGGAGGCCCCAGCTGGGCTTCAACCAACACAGGCAGCAGGCTCACCTGGACCAGTCCGGCTTCCGTGCTCTGGGGTAAGCTTCTCTGCTACTTTTTACAGCCATTAAAACGTATAAAAAGTAAATATAATTAAAAAAAAATCATTTGTTATCATGAGGAGCCAAAAACGGAATCAAAATTTGCTCAATTGCACAGCCCTACGTGGGAAAGAAACATCTTGAACACAGAAAATAATATCCACAAAAAGCAGATTTTGAAGGTATTCCTTTGTCCTTCCACAGTTGAAATGTCACCCATGATGATTTCACTCTTATGAAATACGTCCAAAGAAACCCAGTAGTTTATTAAGCTGTAGAAAATGGCTTTCACAAACCCACACCTGCTTCTAAACCATCATGCAGGGTATGATTATATTAGATAGTTAATGTTAAACAATGAGTGCTGATTCTGCAGTGACTCAGTATTCATATCTGGGAGAAGAGTACAGTATTTTTAAAATGGAAAATGTGTTGAAATGTTTGCACCCCCACCCTCCGAACGCTCCCCATTAACCAGCCATCCTTGATTATGATCTAAGCTCTCTCCTCCACACATTGATATTATCATTAAGGAAATGCGAATAATTGAACATCTGGCTCGGTCCGACTGTGGCGTGTTTGGGAATTAATTATGCAGGGATTTGAAGAAACAGAATGTATTCCTTTTTTTCCTTTTCTTTTTTTCCCCCTAAAAAAACTAAGTCGTTAATTCAGTAATTCAGGCAGTTATGTGCCTTGATGGGGCCACACAGGCAGGTGCTCAGAGGATGGTGAGCAGAAAAACCTGGGGAAAGAACCTGTTAAGAAAAGGATCTTTATTATTATTATTATTATTATTATTATTATTATTATTATTATTATTATTATTATTATTTTGATTTCAAAATGGTTGACTGAGGGATGAGTGTTAAGTCCAGTCTGAGGCAAGAAGCCAGCTTTGTACACCTCGGATGTGATGGAGACTTCTGTCTGGAAACAGCTACCGAAGAAACACAAGTTTTGCAGTTATCTTTTGTATACATTTGTAATTAAGTATTCTAAACTAAATGGTAAATGGACTGCCTTTTTATAAAGCGCTTTTATCAGCTGCTGGCCTGAACATCAGGAGCAAAGTCAGACACAATTGTCTTACAACATTATGGAAATGATTTCTGAGGAAGTCGACCTTTCTGTTAAAGAGTAAGATCCTCCATGTAAATAAACAGTAATTTTAGCATCGTAAAATACACTTCTTTCAAAGTGGACAGAATCAAAATTAAACTATGAAAAGCCGTTTTGGGTCGTCTTTCCACTTTTCCAACCATCGCAACTCTAGTTTTGGTTGAAATAAACACAGTTTACCGACTTACATGTGCAAATATGTTGGCTCTATACACGCTAAAAGTATTGCTTTTCTAAATGGAGTCTGGGTTTAGTGACCTCAGAGCTGTTTCTGGTTAAACAGAGGTTTTAAAGGTCTATCCTTGTATGAATCCTTTCCATAATGTTGTCAGACACTTAATCTAAAATATTAATCTGAGCCTGTCGGCGGCAAAACAAACACTTTTGTGAAGGTAAATACAAGCTGGACAATTGCCCTTTTAACTTACATTGTAGCTTGTTTCTCTGCTGCCGACTGCAGCGGTCTAGCTTAATACTGGACCAATGTCAGATTGTTGTTCCCATCAGTCACTTAGACACAAACACATAGGAAAATAGGGTCCGGGTTGAAAAAAATGGTAGTTACCCTTTAAATGTCAAAACATTTCCTTACAAGTTTGTCAGAAATCTTCTCACTATTGGCGTTTAGTTCTCGGGGTGTTGCCAGTTGCGCGGACCTTGGCATGCTGACCCCTGACAATAAGAAATAAATTAAAGTCTCTAGGCATGTGGGACGTCTCCTTGATGGTGAGCCAGGCTCAACTTTATAAGTGACGTCATCTGGCAGGGGGCTGCTATGACCACTCAAATACATGCAAGCGCTCATTCCTGGTAGATTACTGTGTAACTTGAACTTATTAGTATTACTAGTAGTACTACTTGCGATCCTCACAATACAAAGGTAAAATAGTTTCTGCAGAAACTGTCCAAAGTTTTAAAAGCCTGTCTCAGCGTTTTGGCGTTAGCATTAGCCTTCAAATACAGATGTGGACGGAACAGGACTTCCTGGGTTCCATGTCATCTGTACATGAAGCAGCTCAGCTCTGTGGGCTGCTTTCAGTCTGAACACACGGTTTAAACTGTCCACCCATTGAAGCATAAAAGAAGCTTCAATGAGGATTTTCTGCCCTGACCAGAAGTGTAAACACTACTATAAACACGTTTGTGTATGAAGATGATGAAAACGTGAAAAATCTTTTGTTGTTGTGAGTTTGATTCTTACAGCACAACTTCTTCTCTCCGTTCCTTCAGCCACAGTCTGAACAGAAACCAGCACGGCGGACAGTACAGCAACGCCCCGCCGCCGAGCAACTACCAACAAGGAAACTACCGTTCTTCACATAGGGGCGGCCACCAACCATTCCAACGTAAGAAACGCACACATACTCTGAAAGCAATGTTTATACAATAGATAGAATTTATTTGAATTCATGCTCTGCTGACTTTGAACCACAGATTAACATGGGATTCATTTTATTGGTTGTTCTAAAATCTTGTGTGGCCTCTTACACATTGTCTATCAGCTAAATATTTACACATGACATTGAAAATCTTTTAGACAACATTAAGCTACACTTTCCCACTAGGCCTGCACGATTCGGGGAAAGATAAGAATCACGATTTTTTTAGCTTACTTAGAATTGATGACACGATTCTCTGCCACGATTTTTTTCTCACGTGTAATGTTTATTGCACACACGAACCATGACAAAACAAAACAAATTGGCAGTACCAAACAGATTTTATTTTTTTTATTTTTTTGCACCTCTAGCACATTGCGCATCACCACAAGCCTGTAAACATAGAGGCTTCAAGGAAGAGAAGGGAGAGCATTGCAGCGCTTCGGAGCACTTTAAAACCTATTTATACGGTCTATGTTTAAAACTCACAGAAGAAAGTAGCAGAATTGTGAAAAGTAGCGATTGTGTGTTGCAGTCTGCTCATGAAATTAAATGAGACTCAAAGTCATTTAACAGAACAGGGGTGACTCGAGATTGCGATTTTATAACATGCAGATTTATCGTGCAGGCATATTTCCCACTACAACAAACTCTTCCCAGCATTTCTCTCTCCAACTCTCACTCACTGTTTTAACCGCCTCTCACGAGGTTTATGAACGGGACTTCTCCGTGAGAGTTGGGTAGATATGATGATAAAAACCAACCAGATCAAGCGACCGAAAGGAACATTTTTCTGTACCTATATAACTGTAGGGTCCCTTTCAGAATGTAGTCAGACACTTAGAATAACGATCTGAGCCTGTCAGCAGCAGAAACTTTTAGCAAGGGTACACGGACGTTGCACCTTGCCCTAATAGATTACATTGCGGCCCGTTTTGCGGCTGCAACACTCACTCAAAAGGCTACTAGACCTTGCCCACTCTTTCTGCATTTCCTGTCTGTATCTCTTTTATCACATTGTCTTTTATCAAATGATGTCAAAAACCAACCATGCAACTTTATAGAAGTGTGATATTTGAGACTTGGCCACACCTGTTTATTCTGGTCAGAGGAGTAAATAACAGAACCAACACAACTTTACAATGCAACAAATGTATTCAGATGAGACACAGATTCAGATGTGGTGACACAAACGGTTTATCGTATCAGCTTTGAACAAACATTGGAGACTTTGATTTGTTTTGTAAAAAAAAGCGTGGTAGACCTTGTCAAACTTCTACTACCAAGACTGTGAACGAACTCTAAAATTGTGTGAATTGTTGGATTTACACCTGTAGCCTTGTATTATTATTATTATTATTATTATTATTATTATTATTATTATTACTACAACTATACCAGTTATACCAGTCCCATTAGAAATAAGGCATGGACACCCGAACCGAGACAGACTGGTCTCGAAGGATCGGGTTCGGACAGATATTTAGAAATTATGGTCGGGGTCGGGCTCGGTCACATCAGCGCGATAAGGCATTTGCTGTAAAATGGTGCTGCAGCTCCTTTTTAAGAGAGCTCAGTGCGTGTGTAAAGTGGGCAGAAGAGAGATAGAGGAAGCAGACGTGTAGATGCGACCGGAGCAGAGTTGGTGGAATAAGTTTAAGTTTTGTACACAGCGTGTGTGGTGTTTTGAGATAAACTCCAGACTGAAAGCCAAGTTCATTCATTTGCTCACCAGAAACGGGATTTTAACCCCCTCATTTTATAATGTCGGCCCACGAGTCTCCCCTGGTTTTCTGATCACGGTCGGAAAAGAAGCAATCAGGAAAGGTTAGCACATTGAACATTTTAACAGCTTATTAACCTGCGCTTGTTGCCCCGTGTGCGCTGATGCGCTCATCTGTTGACATTTCCGAATGCCTTTATACAGTTGCTTAATAAAAGCCGGCTTTCCATACAAACAAACGTAGGCTACATGTGTCATTAATATGAGAAAAAATGAGATTTTAACTGTCTGGCTCGGACATAAATATCTTAATGCCTGTCGGGCTCAGGCCTCGTTCGGTCACGGCTCTGTCGGACGCGGGCTGGGCTCGGACAGAAAAATTCGGCCCGATCCGGGCTCTAATTAGAAACGGCTATAAAATTTATTTTTCACGATTTCTGCCTCTTTTTAAAATGTTCTACCTGTCATGGAGAGGGAGGTCACTTTGAAGCCTGTGAAAGTATTATTGCTTTCTTTACTTGGAGTGATAAATCAGAGAGGGCATTATGATGTGGTGCTTTCAATCAGTTCCCTGTTTTCCCTTTCAGTAGTTTTTCTTTTGTCCCATAATTGCTAAAGTGCATACAAGAGAAACTAAAATATAGTAAGTATTGTACTCCAAAGGACTCTGATCTGGTACAAAAAAAAAAAAACGTTGGCACATCTTTAGTCATATTCATATTGGTTTTCTGAAACAAAGATGGCAGCTTTCTGCCTCTGAACAAGTTTTATCAACTATCAAGCAGAAAAACTATTGAATATTAGCTCCAGCAAACTGCTCTACCAGTATACGAGCATTGAAGCGTGTCCTTTCTCTCCTCATCGGCTATTGTATGACCTTCCGAAGTGTCCTCGAGCCAATACACAGAACCTGCTTCTTTATAACAAATGGCATCATCTAAATGCCTAAAACACAATAAGGACAAATGTATGTCACTTTGTATACACAGCTGCCAAACTGCCACTGTTTGAAACACAAATATATGCTGTATATGATTTTTAAAAAGCTGCCTTTTGTTCATCACATGAGGGATTGGTTGAATGTTGTCACATATGGATGCAGAATCTCTTCCCCGGATTCTAATCACGGTGTGTGCTCGGCCTCGGCCCCGCAGCCCTCTGCCAGCGCTTCTCCAGTTTGACTTTGATGTGCCAATTTGCAAGTAGATGAATAATCTCATCTGCCCACTGATGGCGTGCGGGGGAGTCGCAGCTATTCTGGTGGCACTTGATGCAAATGGGGTTTTTTGGCTCCTCCGGATTGCGGTAGCACCTCCCCTGGCCTCTGTCGCTCGTTCTTAATGTTAAAGTTGCCAATTAGTCATCCAGGATGTTCTCTTTTTTTAATCTCTATATTTTTTCCATCATTATTTTGCGAAATTATTACTTTAACAAATAGGTATCTTTGTAAATATTCAGCATGGCTCGTCTGATTCCCGGCCTGATTCTGGGGATTTTTGATCATCATCGTTGACAATTGGGTTTGTTAAATCAAGCACCTGGAGCTTAAACTTTTTTTTTTTAAGGTAGCGCTGATGTTGGATTTCATTTCTTCTGATTTTTTTTTTTCTCCTTTTTTATTTTCTTTCTGTTTAAATGTTGTAAATCTGTGATATTTATTTATTTTATTTTTTCTTTCTATGGCGATGACGGTCACATGTTCAACTTTGGTCTAAAATAAGATTTTAAGCTATCAACAGCTGGAATTATTCAACTTTTTCTAACAACACAAGTGACTCTGGGAAACTTTCTGAATTCTGTTTTAACATTGGTGATAAAATCTGGACTTGACCAACTAAAATATTGGCGTCCCCTAGGAATGTGATTATCCGGACAAGTAGGCCTTATTCTGCAGCAGGAGGCCGGAGCCTAGCTTTTGTCCAGATAACACTTTCTCATGGCCAATCCTCTGCTTGGCCAGTAATCACTGCAGGCTTTGCTGCTCTGGGCTTTTGTGAATTTTTTGTTTGTGGTTGGGGGGGGTTTGGTTGCTGATTAGCGTTGTGGGAGACCTGGGCCAGTAATGAGACTGTCGAGTGGCTCCGCTGGACACAGTGGCCCCCTCTGATAAAAGCATCCGGGAGGATCCTGTTTGATTGGGTGTGTGATGCGCTCTGAAGAGGGTTGAAACCAAAGTTAACTTCCCTCTTTGACGGCGTTGCTACCTCCTGTGGTGATGTGTCAACACACTGCCTCTGAAACATGCCGCAAGGCTTTGTGCACTGCAGCCAGACCAGCTGGTTTAATAACCAACCGGGGAGTCTCTGCTGGTGGCCATTATTGTCTTTGACACACAGTGACACCAAATATTAACCAGGGCAGCAAAGTAACTCATTCATCCAGCGGCCACAGTGGCTGATAAGCCTCCAAACTCCCCAGCCACTTCAGAATAACAACTGCACATAATGGATGCTCACACTGGCTGGTAGACCAACTTCAACAACAATAGTCACCAGATGCATGTAGCCTTGGTGGTAACAGGATTTGTATTCTGAGTTTTCACAAAACTTGTGACTTTTAAAAAACATTCACACAGCTCAGAATGTTGCTTTGTGTTGATACTCCCACATGGATTTAACCATTGTGTTGTCTTCCTGTCAACCTTGAAAAAAAAACTTATTTTTTTCAGTTTTTGACACCTCCTTTTCACAATTTGTTTTTGCTTTTTCCAACGTTTTAAATTGTTAAACTTTTCTAATACACATTTTCAGCGCTTATTTCTACGTCCCATGTTTTCTGATATAAAACAAAAATTGAAAACGGGTCAATGTGACCCAAAGTCAACACAAGGGTTAAGATCTGCAGCCTCAAAACGGTTCATCAGAAACTTTTACTGTCGGAGGCTAGAAGGTATTCAAGGACTTGACAATAACTCAATATTTATGACTCCAAAGATATTGTAATTGAAAGCTAACAAATGAGTTCAGATGTATGCATCGAAACACACTGAATTAAGAGACTGTGAGAGAATACATATGTTTACAAAGAACTTTAAAGAATTACATATTTTCATTCTGGTAATGTCTTTTAATTTAAGGAAGTGTTGGAGTTAAGGAAGGCTGTGTTAAGTTGGGTAGAATTGTCTTTTTGGTTTACATTTGGGCCACCAAAAATGTACTTTGGCCACCATAGTTAGGGGCTGAATGGCCTGTGGGGCCAGTGCTTAAAATAGAAGCGTCTAATCTTATGACGGTATGAATTTTTTGGGGTTTAAAAGTAAGAGTGGAACAACGTTGAATGCTTTGCACATCAAATTATTTACTTATTATATACTTTTTGATAACCAAATTCCTTGTCACATTATTTGTTGTTTTGGCTTATTCTTTGATTGGAAAAATAAACCATCAAACCGACGTCTTGTACAGCTGCGATGTTACTTAACTTTAGTGCCTTTTTGAAGTTTGGCTTATTTTATATTGGAAGTCCAGTTTCGTACATTTTTTTATTTTATTTTTTTTGTAATATACGGTGATACCAGAAAAATCTTCTTCTGATTTTAATCAAAGCGCCCTCAGCTGCGGATCTCTCAGAGGTTTTAATCTTTTCTAAAATGTATTCTCGGCTTGTGAAGCAACAGTGGCAAATGAAGTGTTGGGAGTCCGTCTGTCTGCAGAAAAGTTACTGTCCTGCTTCTGTTGTCAGATCTGAGCCGGCTGGACGGGAGCTGAGTCAAATAGTCGCTGAGCTAATTGAAAAGAGGCGGAGAGAGACGTTTAGTTGTTTAGCGCGGTTGTAATCCCTGCATTAATACAGTGGACACAGCGTGTTTTAAGGATTTAAAGCGTAATCCTTTGTTGGCTTTTGTCCGGCGCAGACTGGAGGTCTATACACTTTCAGATCATTGTTAATGAAGGAGATTGACAGGTGTCCACTTGTAATTCTCTCTTTTGAGTCATCGCAGGCGATGAGGAAAAGAAGACCAGAGTGTTGTGGAGTTATAATTGGAGCCCAACTGGGTGGTCCACTTAAAGTTTGTTGGTGGAGGAGATAATCAAACATGAAAACTGAATGACAAAAACAAAATGATAATGCGCCGACAGCAGTCTGCCTGCTGGCTGGTAATTGTACGTTTTACTACTTTTTGCAGCAGAAAACCGGTGAAATATTTCCTGCACAACTTCCCTTTCAGTGAACAGGTCATTATTTCAGTATTTTCTTTCATTTTAATGATTTTTATGAGTTCCCAAATGCTTAACTGTCTGCCATTAGTGTCCCGACGTTTTACTCTCCTGATAATTAGCTTTTAATAACTATCAATTATCAACATGATCGAGGTTCCTTTCACACAAAAGATCTGTAAACCTACTGTGACATTTTATTTCCTCATTCTTTTTGTTCATTACATTTCTATTATATAGTTAAGGTTAATGTACAGTAGGATACTAATGTAGCCCAGAGTTTGTCTTTGACTGTCATGTGTTGTCAATCTCAAAACAAGTTTCATTGGCACGTTTGTGTCCCACGATGCTTCTAGCTGTTTAGGCTTTTAGGTTCTCTTAATAGCACATTATGTTGGAAACGTGGTGTTTATGGAGCAAACAAATTCATGTAAGAATTTACAGATTTTGAATGTCAGTAAACTTTACGTTTTCCACTGTAGATATTACTCCCTCAGTGTAGGCGGTAATCTCAGCTGATCGTCATAGCAACGTGGTGTGAAACTACCTTGACATACCACTGTCAATGACTCTCAATCCCCCGCCCCCAACCCTAGTCACTACACTTTGCACTAACCTTCTTCTTGGACTATACATACTACATGCTGTATATTTTTTACATTCTGCACTCAACCTATTTGTCTTTTTTCTATGCTAAACTGCTATTAGTTTGTTTCAGTATTTATTGTTTATTCTTATTAATGTTCAACATGTTTGTTTTATGTATGCACCAAATACCAAGGTAGATTCCACGTAAGTGTAACTTACTGGCAGTAAACACTTTTATGATTCTGACGACACTCACTAAATCCTTTTTATCGGCAGCCAAACAGAGGAACATCTACACTTTGATTGTACGGCTAGTATACGTAGGGTATGGCGTAGTTTTGCAGGCTGCTTTTTATTTTTATTTTTTATCTGTGTCGAGTGATTAAAGAAATTGCAGTTGCTATTGACAGTAGATCGGCTATTTAAAAATGGCGGGTTTGTGCAGGATGTCTTGAGTTGGTACCAGGTACTATCTAATGGAAACAACTTGTTAATGGAAAACCAAAGGAGTTGAGCTTTGCTATCTAGCGACAAGCCCGCTTTTCCACCAGTTATGAGTGGAACCATTGTAATCTAAGATGTGTCATTAACTGGGGGGCGGGGGATATCCAAATCTTTGATAATGTTTAGAAGTAGCTGTGTTTTTCCTTCTTATCAGGTCTGCAGCCTTGCAAACTGTTGGCTGGTTGGTTTGTTTACAGCAACCATAACAACGCACAGAGCTGACCATAAGCCGTAAACAGGCAAGAGGCTGTAAACTGCAGTAAAACCCTGATTGAGACACATATTCCGAATGCGCTGTATACATGTATAAAGAATGCCTCTAAAACCCAAATAATACCAGAATATCCCACGTCTTAATCGGGAAATGCTATATTCTGAAAAAGGCCTTATACGGAATATCCAACCGGAATATGCTGTTTACATGACCTGTATCATATTAGGAATATTGTCATATTCAGAATAATAGTGGAATATTGGTTGACATGTAAACGTACTCATTGTTGCATTCTCCATCCTTTCTATTCGACCTGTAGAATATGACCCTGATGTCTCCACGGTTTGCACCTCAGGTCAATGAAAACCTGCTATTTTTTTTTTTTTTTTTGGTTCTAGCTGGGAATCAACTTTTCAGGTTCCCGAAATTCATTTAAAATTTGCGCAACATTTGCAAATATTCACATTTGAGAAGCTGTGTCGAGAAAACCTTTTGCAATATTTGCTTGAAGGGGCTATACTCGATTCAGAAAACAAAGTGGTCTGTGATTGCCTCCACGCGGCTCTCACTGGCCGCTCCCAGCTCGTCAAACACCGACACTTTGTCACGGCCCTCGCTGTCGGATACCGATGCACAAGGCACTCGCGTGCACACGTAGAACACAGCACAGAGAAGCTCAGATCACAACCCAACAAATAATTGTTTACTGCTATATTAATCTTCTGAATGTCAAGTAAAGGGCCTTCAAGTTATATTAGAATTACTTCTGGCGATGGACTAATTGATTAATTGTTTCAGCTCTATTGAATAATTAGTCTCATCCCCTAGTTGTAAATATGTAAAGTTATTGTGATATGTTTGATAAACAAACATTCTCTCAAAATCCTCTTCGTCCCTGATGGGACATACTGTAAGGCTTCGACAGTGAGCCTCCATCGAGACGTTGTCTTACTTCTAAACAACACATCCTGCTCCAGCTCGAATATCTACTCTCACTTTATACTTTAATCCTAAATCGTCAGACTCGACTTCTGTGAACTCATATCTGTCCAGGTTTTTAGACCGACTTCTTCCCAGGTTTATGAATCTGGGCCTCTGGGTCCTTTTTATGGCACCCTTCACCCACCCTGAGCTGAGCCACTCAGCAGGCCTGCCCCCTATAAACAAACAAGTCCGTGGCTCGCAGCTGGTCATCGCCTTGGCAACAGTGAATCTGGAAGAAGCCGTTAGCTCCTCTTTTTTTTTTTTTTTTTTTTTTTTTTTTTAAGTGCGTCTTTGTGAAGGGCTTGCAGCGATGGAACCAGGGTACTTGAGGTGTCCACAATGCTGCCGGCTGAATGCTTATTTCATTTTCTGAACAAAAAATGCAAATGTGGTGCCGCTGCTTTCCCTCGCATCCCACCCCCTCCCCCCCACCGCTCCTCTCCAGAGCTGGCCGTGGTTCGGCGTTTTGAAAAAGCTTAATTTTGTCATGACAACTGATTTGTTCTGTGTCAATGACAGAAATTAAATATTAGGTATTTTCTCTCTTTCTGTTTTTTTTTTTATTATTATTATTTTAGATTAAAGATTAAAGCTGATTTGAATTGGGTTAATTAGTTTCATAGTTTAATGTCAAATCGTTCAAGTTTTGGCTTCTTAACAATGAAACTACAGGATTTCTTTCAGGTTTCGTCGCATTTTAACTGAGAAAAGTCAACTCGGATAATGTAAATGTGAAGTGTTTCTCCCTTTTTATGATCCTGTTTAGTATTTAACGTGACTCGCATGTTAAAGTTTTAGGTAAAACATAAAAGAACTAGAAGGGCACCCGGAGAGCGCAGACCTCCAACAACACCATGCCCTCGCAGTGTTAACGAAAGTGAAAAATAAATTGTATATATCCGCCCTGGGCCAGTAGTTTTTTTTTTTTTTTTTTTTATTTATTTATTTATTTATATCTCTAATCCTGCTGACCAACAATCTAAGCCGGAAACATAACCTCCTTGGCAGACGTAATATAAACAAACTGCTCCGTACTGCTGCTGCTGCTCTAATAGTGTATTAAAAGATCAAATTTAGGATAAACTGTCCTCTGTCCCCTTCCTTCTCCTCTTTCTTTCAAAACTTTAAGCCTAGCTCAGCGGAACCATTTCTGAACATGTCGTCTTTTGTTCTCCGCAGATTCCAGGCAGAACAGTTTGCTGGGAGCGCCTCCCTCTTACCACCAGCCCCAGTATCCAAGGTGAGTTGGCCGGTTTGGCTGCTTTTTTGGTTGTAAATCTTGCATTTTCTTCTTGTCGTTGGCAGTAAAGTTCATGGTTAGCGTGCTGGCATTTACGTCTTCCTGATTCTTATGAAAGACATTTAGTCTTTTTTTATATATATATATATATATATATATATATATATATATATATATATATATATATATATATATATATATATATATATATATATATATATATATATATATATATATATATATATATATATTACAAGAAGACTTCCTCATCCTTTTCATTAAACTTCCCTCTGTGTGTTTCCTTTTAACAATAATAGTGCATTGAACATCATGTCAAGGCCTTGGTTTGGGGTTATTGTAGCAGATTTCCAGCCTTTCTACACCAGCGCTCTGCCTTCCTTCCATCGGGGGGCATTGCTGCTGCTGAATTAAGATTTTTCCCTGACGCTCTAAAACAAATTTCTCTGGAGGAGGTTTGTGCAACTTAATGAGGCATCGCTAATGCTGTTGGAGGCCGCGTCGTTCCCTGTGCTGCCGACGTCGCCGCCCGCCCAGTCCAGCTATTGATTCTGGCTCCAGACCCTCTCCAAAGTCCTAATCAGGTTCTCTAGTTCAACTTTTCAGGCCCATTGTGGCTCTGGTCACCTCGGGTCAGTGGTTATTAGCGGCGACTGAAAACTGTTTCTTTAACTACTCAGGATCGGACCAAATGAAATGCAGGAGGAACTTGGAGAAGAGGGGATTATCTTAAGTTAAGTCTGGCGCTGGCCAGAGTGTGACATGGTTCAGTAATGAGGGATGGGGCTGTTGCTCTTAGTTTCCTTCTCTCTTCATTGTTACTAAGAAGAGACTTTTAATATCACTGTTGCATGGACACATTGTCCAGCCGGCGGTTTGGAGGGCCGTGGCGTGCCGACTTTACTCTCAGTCCCACGGACGCAAAACCGGCTCGCCTCATTTCAGGGACGAGGACGGTCCGAGCCATATGTGAATATGGTTCATTTCATATTCTGTTCTTTCATGTGCATCTTTGCCAAGTCATCTGAGAGGAGAGGCTGTTTTATCTCCTAGAGAGCTCGATCCCTCGGTAAACGCCAGTCGAGGGGGATTTTAGCGAGGTCACTTTAAAGCAGAGTTAAAGGTCAACTCATTTGTCTGAGCACAAGGTCCATCATTTTATCCCTGTAACACAAATGGATCTTCAGTGGCACAATCAGACTTGTTTTTGTCACTTTTTTTTTTTTTTTTTTTTTTTTTTTTTAGGAATAAAATAAGACATGCTGAGTTAAAGACAAATGTTAAAGAATTAATTAGGGAAAGTTGATCTTCTTTACTTTGTGGTCAAACACTTCCTGATCTAAATGATAACTTTTCTTAAATAACATTTATTTTTTATGAGCTGCAACTCATAACTTTTGTTTTTATTAATGTATCTGCACGTCAGAAAATAAAGGAACATTTTCATCTTTTTGTTCGACCAACAGTCCAAAAACACAAAGAGATTCAGTTTTTAAATAATATATATAAAACTGTGAAAGTGGTAAAATAACACCTCAGAGAAACAACAACCAAATACTGATCGAAGCTCTGTTCTTGCTTGAAAAATCACTGAACCGGTTAATCGCTTATCAAAATAGTTTGTCATGAATCGTTAGTAAATAACTGAAGGTAGGTCTGATTTATTACATGGAACAACATGTTTATTTTACTCAGAGGAAGGTATTGGAGAAAGTCTCCTGTCCATGATACTCAGCCCTGCCAATAGAGCAAGTAGAGCTTTTGATTTTGAACTACAATCTGGACGAGTAATGAGCCAAAAGACAGTCTCTGGTTTTGATTTATGCGCCCTTGCTCTTTTAATCCTCGTTGGATACAAGTGTCCATTGTGTCACTTTAAGTAAAGCACAAAGTCGTGAGAAATTAATTAAAAGGTAACGTCTTTCTGAGACTAACTGAAAAATGTGCCATAATAGTTTTTTATTTTGTGCTTTTCAACCAAAGGTGGAGTATTTTAACTGCTTTTAACAAATTCAGAGAGGTTTTGAATTTCAGGTAGTTCTTCTTCCAAGGTCTTTTTATATCCTCTTTCGACAGTAACATAAAATATCCGTATTGATTGAAGACCTTGGTGAAAGTCTCCTTAAACAGGTTTGATGTGTGGCTGTCTCCAGGCAGCAGCAGCAGCCGGTGCAGCAGTACGGGGCCACCCGGGGTCACGGTTGGGATCGGGCCGCGCAGTCCCAGCAGTCGGCCTACCAGCAGAACATGAGCCGCGGGCAGGGAGGGGCGCCGGCAGGGGGAACCTACCAGCAGCGCTACCACGACCGCCAAGACGACTGGCGCGGTCGCAGGGACACCCGGGGACCACAGCATCAGGTAAACACTTTAAATCAAACAAACAGGGGGCGGAGTTTCATCTTCAACAGGCCGCGATTAAACTCGATACGTTCAGTAAGACAACTTTTATTTCCCTGTCGGCTTATTAAAAAGTTATGAAAAGCAGGAGTTTGGTAGCCGTCCCGTTTGGACAGTCCGAGCAGAAACTAACGTGATTGGATGGTGATGTAGACAAGCCCTGCCAGTTCACTCAACTTGTTTTGAAATGAATTAAACTCCTTTTGAGGTGATCGTCGTGATTGGTTAGTGTGACTTTTTTTTTTTTTTTTTTTTTGGAAAGCTTTTTTTTTTTTTTCCTGCGATCTTAACTTTTAATCCTGTGTTTTATATTTTTTTATTCGTCATTTATTCTTTAGAAGATGAGCGGGTTAAATGTTGATGATGGTTTAAGAAGTGCTCGATTTACGCCGCATATTGTTTTTCCCTATCGTTTTATTTATCTTTTGGATGATACAGGTGTTATTTTTTCGAGGATTCGTTAAATTCGTTATAATAAAATGTCGGGAAATTATAAAATAATGCTTGTTTTGTCCAACTGACGGTCTTAAAAATATTCGGTTTACAGTAAAATAAGCAAAGAATCAAATCCAAAAATGGACTAACTGATCAAGATATTTCAACCAGACCTTCATGAGACCCAAAACTCGCTGAAATACATTAAACACACACGCAGACGGTGCTCTGATTGGTCAACGGCTACTTCCTCCGTTCTTCTTTTGAAGAAAGTTTGAACATTCAAATTTGGAGGTTGTCAGTTTCTGCCTCAACTTTTCTGCTTTGGTTCAAACTTTCAAAATAACTGACAAGACTTTAGAGGAAGTTCAGTGTTTAAAATCTCAAATTAAAAACTTTTTTTAAAGTTTTATTTGGTTTATTCAGCTAAAACCCAGTCTGCTGGTGTTCAACCAGTGACACGGCAGCATTAAAGGGCCAGTTCACACGTTAAATATGACTTGTTTACACATCCATCCATGCAAATAGCTGTCCAGGTTTTTTAGTTTGTGATGCTCAAAGAAACTTTAAAATGCATTTCTGAATGTCCCAGCAACATGTCTTCTGGCTTTTTAACCCTTCTGTTGTCTTCTGGTCAGATTTGACCCTTTTTCAAAAAGTTTCTACATCACAAATTTGGGTTCCTTTCAACCAAATTGTCAAATAACGTGGCTGGTTCCATACAACGCTCTGTACACTCTTCATTGAATTTGGGTGTTTTATTCTGTTTTATAGCATTTGGAGGGGAAGACAAAAGAATGTTGAGAAAAGTGACAAATGTCAAAAAGCTTCAAAAATTGGAGTAAAATATTAAACATCAGAAAAAGTGACAAACTTGGAAAAAGTGTTAAAAAAAAAAAAAGAAACAAAGAAATTTTTTTTAATTTAAACGACGGGAAGACAACAGAAGGGTTAAAAGGATTATTTCTACACTAGATAGATGTAATTTGTGTAAACTGACCCTTTTTGATGAAGTTGTGGCCAAAAATCAAACTATTTCAGAAGATATGTTTACGTCGCTGCGGTTCATGAAACTCCGCCGCCAAATTTGCATGAAAAGTTTTAATCAAAGCACAGATAAAATACTAAATGTCGCCATTTTTTCCCCTCGTCACCACGAAAGCAGAATTAAAGTCAGTGAATTCAAGGTTTGTTTTTTGTTTTTATGGCTTTGAATGATATGTTTGAATTTTTTTTTTTTTTTTAATGTGAACCAAAATGTGACCTTTCCAGCTAAGAAGAGGACAAACATAAATAATTTAAAAAGCAAAAATCACTGTTGCAGATAAAATGAATTGATTTAATTACTCTGATCAAGCTTGGATATGCCTGTAACTGTTTAATTTAGATTGTATTGGCAGCTTTAGCAGCAGTGGTGTTATTCAAAATGTGTCATTAGTTACCTACCTTGTTGTAACTTTCTAATCTTGTTGTGTTCCAGGCCTACAGCTCTGGCAGAGGTTACCCCGCGCCTCCTCCATCCAGACGATACAACTGGAACTAAACTCAAAGTTTGACTTTGGGACTTTCAGTGTGTGGGCCCGACTATTTTTAGGGGAGACATGTCATCCTTTTTTTTCAGTGTATTGTCTTCTTGAACAATGAAATTGTGTTTTTTATTTTTTTCCTTTTTATTCTACTTACACATAAAAGATCGTAATACTTAACTTGTGATTTTTAAGACAAACTGCCTGTAAAACTTGTAAAATACAAGTAAGTCAAGGACAAAGTGTCCCGCTGTGTTTATTTTTGAGACAAATCTCTCCAGAAGTGGTTCATGTGTTTAAAAGAGAGGTAACAAACATGTAATAAAACAATAACGGGAATGTTTGGGTTATATTTCTCTGACAGGAATAATATAATCTTTAAAGGAAATGCTTTATTTCATTTTTTTTATTTTATTTTTTTTTTTTGCTTAAAATGATAAATTTTAAAAGAAGTGAAAACCACTTTACTAATTTCTTATAAAACTCCCAATAGAATCAAAATTTTATCCCAAAATTAAAAGTAATATTTTAGATTAAACTGCATATGAGCTGAAGCATTTTCGGATTAATATTCTGGTACATCTAAGTGTCAAAGGAGCCAAAACCCCTGTTTATATCCAAATTCAGTCTTTATACCATTCACTCTGGCTATAAACTGTAATTGTGTTGTTGCTCTAAATGCATTTTAAAAACACTTTTTTTTTTTTTTTTTTTTTTTGCTTCAGGCTCCACAAAAAAGCATTAAAATGTCCAAAATGAAAATGTAATTTATTCAATACTGGAAACAAATTGTGACAATGAATATTTGCTGATTTCCTTTCAATCAAAATATTTCTCAATTTGTTAAATTCCGAACCGGCCTCTATTGCTTCACTTTGTAATCACTTTATATATAAACCTGCAATAATTTAATTTGTCTGGAAATGAATGGGAAGCACAGTGCGCGTGCCTCATCCTGAATCCCCTCAAATCAGATTTGATGGTTTAAACGCAGCAGCAGTCACATCCGTCAGTTACAAAAACAAAATTTAACAAATATTTCGTTATGAAGAGTGAGAAAATACATTAACATTCAGACCAGGCTCTAATATACAGTTTATTTGTGTACCTTGTTGCTCAAAACCACTCTGTCTTTTGAGTCCCTGTGTGCGTAAAGGAACCAGAACTTTACGCACGGAAAGAAAAAGAAAAAAGTCTGGTGCTCGTTTTTGTCCTCCTGCCGGTTCTTTCGAAAATCCATCCGGGAATGCCGCCCCACAGGCCCGCTCCCGTCTGTCCTCCCGGTGTCCCTACCAAGTTCTCCCGTACAGTAAATTGGAGCCGATCATGCTGTTTGTGTACTCGATTAGCGCCGCGTCCGTCTGCGTCATGTTAATCTGACCGTGCAGTCCCATCGGTGGACTTGGGGACAAATCCTCCAGCTCCTCCGTAGACGACAGCTGGTTCACCTGCTGCTGCTGGTGCTGCTGCTGCGGGTTCGCCGTCATGGCCTCCCCCGCGCTGCTCTGTCGGTTTCCGGTCTGGTTGGAGCCGCTGGAGTTGTTCCGGCAGCCCTTACCGTTCTTGGAGAGAACCGGGGACACGGAGGAGGTGCGGTGGCTCGTTGAGCACAGACCTCCACCGCTCCCACCGCCGCTTCCCTCCTGCTGCTGCGCGTGCCCGGCCTTGTCCTTGGCCTGCCGCTTCAGCTTGTAGCGGTGGTTCTGGAACCAGATCTTGACCTGGTTCGGGGTGAGGTGGATCATCCCGGCCAGGTGCTCTCTCTCCGGGGCCGACAGGTACTTCTGCTGCTTGAAGCGCCGCTCCAGCTCGTACACCTGCGCCTGCGAGAAGAGCACCCGGCGCTTCCTCCGCGGCGCTGCGTGCAGCGTCACCATGGACTTGGCGCCGGAGTCCATCCCGGACAAGCTGCCCACCATCCCGGACATGTTCATCCCGCCGGAGGGGCCCATGAATCTGGAAACTTAGCGAACAAATATCAACGTTTTGAGAAGAAAAAAACAGCTCAATGCTGTAATTAAGTGTCGACATTTAATCCAATAAAACGTCTTTAATCTCATGTTTAAATCTATCAGCAAACATTGTCTTTATTGAAATGCTGATAGATTTGTTGACTTGTTGAAAAACTATTTTTTTTTATTATTTAAAACTTATTAAATTTGAGAATGAAATAAGCCGAAGTAGAAAAACGTAAACGTTTTTGCTTCGAATCCATTTAGGATTTTATCCCAATATCAAAGCAAAACATATGAATTTAAAGAGTTAAATTTAGCCATCAACACCTTCCCGTCGTTATATGATTAAAAGTGTTTACATTATTAAACCCACAAAAACTTTAAATAACTATGAAAATGTTTTAAAGTCCCTAAACTGAATTCTGAGGCCAGTTGGAAGTTCTAATTAAGGGAGTTAAAAGGAATACTTATTACATAGACTATATTTAAAACCTGTAAAGTCACGATGGAGCACCATAAACACTTTGTAGTCATGATGATTTAAAATGCTATTATGTAATTATTAAGTCAATAAACATTGAAAATGAAGTGTTTTAACGTGACATAACTGAATTCTGAGAAGGCCCGTTTGAATCCTAACATGGGGAGATAAAGGTAGAAATGTCGGTGCCATTAAAATAAACTGTTAAAGGACACTTTAATCTCACTGACTTCTCTTTAGTTCAGACACTCACGGAACATTTGTTTCCATAGTGCGTAAAAGCAGCAGGCCAGTGTCCAGGTCACATACTTCTCAGATTGATAAAAATGGAATTAAAGCTTCTCTGACTGAGAAGGCCAGTCTATAAAGTCCTATCAGGGAGATATGAGAAGAAGTTCCGGTGCCATAATATGTAACTTCTCACGGAGTTCTCTTTAGTTCACAGATTTTGGAACATATTTCCATCGTGCATAAAAGCACACGTGTAATTAATACATTACTGTTAACTTTGAAACTTAAGAGTTTTAAAGTGTATTCTGAGAAGAGCAGATTGAAGTAGAATTTAGATGCCATAAAATAAACTAAAGGGTCTCATTAATCTCACGGAGTTCTCTTTAGTTTAGACACATTTTGGAAAAAATGTCTATCGTGCGTAAGAGCTACAGGCCACAGTATCCAGGTCACATTTTTCAGATTAAAAAAATAAAAGTAGTTAGTCTTCCCTTACTGAGAAGGCCAGTTTGAAGTTCTAATAGAGGGAGATACTCGTAGAAATTGCAGTGCCATGAAATAAAAAACAAAAGGCTCAATTTAGTCTTACTGAGTTCTCTTTAAGTTCAAACATTTTCGTTCGATCGTGCGTAAAAGCACAGGCGTAATTAATACACTTTAAAACTAAAACTAAGCATTTGAAAGTAAATTCTGAGAAGGCCAATTTGAAGTCAAACTAGAGGGAGATGGAAGTAGGAATTTATTTGCCATGAAACCGTAAAAGGTCTCTAGGTCACACTTTTCTTTTCTTTTTTTTTTCTTTTTTTTTTTCTTCTTCTTCATCGTGAGTAAAAGTGAGTCCGTCACGTTTTCTACCTACTTTCTAAAACTTCTCAGATTAAAAAAAACAAAAACAACTTAACGACGCTTCTCTTACTTGTCGGGTATCTGGGCTCGGGGTTGCTGTACCACGCTGCCGCCGCCCCTCCGCCCCTCACCGTCTCCTGGTAGGACGGCAGCTCTCCCACGTTCCCGATTCCGCCGTTACAGAACCCTCCTACGGCCCCGGAGAACTGCGGGACCCCGTGGTGGGGCACATGGTGGTAGGGCCCGGCGGGTCCCATGGCTGCTGCTGCGGCTGAGGAAGAGGAGGAGGAGGATGAGGATGAAGAGGAGGACAGGTGGTGATGGTGATGATGGTGGTGATGGTGATGGAGATGAGGCGGCTGATGCTGCTGCTGCGCCGGGTACTGATGATGCTGCATACCGGGCTGATGGGAGACTTGCTGCTGCCGGTAGGAGCCCAGATGGGAGCCGAGGCTCCCCGCAGAGGGATCCACACCTCCAAACCTCCGGTAGCTGTCCTCCATGGGGCTCAAAATGTCGGTGACTGAGAAGGGGGTGGAGTGCTTTGGGCTGAAGGACATGTTGCGGAGTGGACACCCCGTGCTCTGGCTGGATGTGGTCGGGTCTGCCTGCCTGCGTCCCCCCTCCCTCCCTCCGGCTTTTTGCTTCGTCTGTCTCCCTGGGAAGAAGTCCAGCTGTTCGGCTGCAGGCAGGAGGAGACGAGTTGCCCTTATCCCGCCGGACTCGGACTCCCAACACACAGGGAGAGACGGGAGGAGATGGGCGGAGCGACGCGGACACAGCCGCCAACAATGGCAATTGACATTTCAGAGGTAAGTGGAGAAAATGGTTTGGACCTACTTACTTCTGCTGCTTATGCGGTTTGGTTTGCGAGGTTTGACCCACAACAAAAACGCGGAGGCACAAATTCTTTTAAAGCCACACACGAGCTTCACTCTCCGGGGATTTACTTAGTTAAAACACTGAAATTACAACAATGTATTATCCCATAGAATATGAATAAATAACTGTAAATATGATCACTAAGCTGGTCTTAAACGAGCTGCAGCACTTCACTGATCACCTCCTCAGGTCACTGTTAGCTGATCATTATTATTGATATTAGATTAATATTAGTAGCTATAAAAAAAAGTATTTATTTAGGCCTATATTTTCGGAACCTTCATTGTTTAGAAACGCAGGTTATATCATTTCCAACTGGCTGTCCACAACTTTTAACTTGGACTTTTCCTTCTGACGTAACTTCTAACACACCTGTAGTTTTAGTGTGTTTGCGCGTGGGACTTTTGTCTCGGTTTCATTTCCAATTACGCACGACTGGATCTGAAATCATCCTGAGGAGAACAGACTATTAAAGTCATTAAATGAATAATTAATGTAAAATATCAGCAGAAAAAGTCGAAAGGCAGAAAAAAAGGACTTAATTTGGAGCTTGGTTGCTCTCATCTCCTGTTTTCTGTATTTCTTTTAATGGATTTTACTCTTAATAATGTAAAGTGTTTTGAGATATCAGTCATTTCTTCATCTCTCTGTGGCTAACAGACATCTAGCACCGTCCCAAAATGGTCTCTATATCAATATTTTAAAATCTTTTTAAAGTCAAGTTTGACTTTAAATCGAAATGTTACGAATGTTTTTAAACGTTTGTTAGAATCAGACAGACATTCATATGGAAAATAAATAAGTAGCCAATAACTTTCATAACGAACTATCCTAAAATAATGAAGTAACTGTGAAGAAGCCTCTACATATGTTAACGGTGGCACCTTGTCAAATTAAACACTACCAAGTATTTTGTTTTCTATCCAGCAATTAATACAGACTAAATAAATATTCATCGATATATTTTGGAAATTATTAAACACTAATTTGTTTCGCAGTAAAAACTGTGCTCGAAATAAAATAGCAAGTTAATTCAAATGTTTAAAACAATTTGTCCTCAGAATTAGGAAAGAAAAGAAAAACTTTCTATTTTCAGGACAAGACGCAGAGCTGCTGACTGCTGAGAGGGTGGCCGGGTTGGCTCAGTTGGTAGAGCAGGCGCACATAGGTTCGAGTCCGACCTGTGACGATTTCCTGCATGTCTTCCCCCCTTTCTCTCTCTCTCCCTTTTCATATCTAGCTGTTCTTTCCATTAAAGGCTGAAATGCCAACCAAAACAATCGACAGAAAACAAGTCTGACACTCTTTGAAGAGTGAAATCAAATACTTAAAATAACTTTTAATAAGTTCATCAACAGCAGACATTTAACTGTGCAGGGGAGAAACAATGGAATAAATGAAAACGACAGGTTCCACTGTGTGAAATGAGAGCCAAGGATATTAATCAATCAACCAATCAAATGTATTTAAAGTGTAAAACCACCATTAGACACGGTCTCAGTGCACGCTACAGCTAAAGGAACACAGAAATAACAGGTAGCGACCAAACAAATGATCAGCGTCAAAGCTTCAGTGCGTAACTCTGATATTAATGAACGTCCGTCACGTGGTGCGTGATCACAGAAGGCTTGTATCACGTGGACGCACCGACAGTGTTGTTGTCATTACTTAGAATTCCTCATGGGGGCGACAGAAAGACGCACTACAGCTTTAAAGCTGTAATAATACCAGCAGCATGAGAGGAAAAGTGAAAAAAGCGTTGTTTGTGAAGGACGCAGAAAGGATGCGGTCTAATGGTTGGCTGTAGTATGTAATGTATGTAAATGCCCCCCCCCCCCCCCCCCCCCCCCCCCCCCCAAAAGTAATAAAAACTTTTTTTTTTTTGTTTTTGTCTCATTTTTCGTGTTTTTTTTGGACAGTTTTCTCAACGTTTTTATTGCCTTTTGCTGTTTTTGATTTTTAATCGTGGTTGGAAAGACCTAATGGCTAATGGACCAGAGTCTGGTAGGACCAGGCTAATGGACCAGAGTCTGGTAGGACCAGGCTAATGGACCAGAGTCCCGGTAGGACCAGGCTAGTGGACCAGAGTCTGGTAGGACCAGGCTAGTGGACCAGAGTCTGGTAGGACCAGGCTAGTGGACCAGAGTCTGGTAGGACCAGGCTAGTGGACCAGAGTCTGGTAGGACCAGGCTAGTGGACCAGAGTCTGGTAGGACCAGGCTAGTGGACCAGAGTCTGGTAGGACCAGGCTAGTGGACCAGAGTCTGGTAGGACCAGGCTAGTGGACCAGAGTCTGGTAGGACCAGGCTAGTGGACCAGAGTCTGGTAGGACCAGGCTAGTGGACCAGAGTCTGGTAGGACCAGGCTAATGGACCAGAGTCTGGTAGGACCAGGCTAATGGACCAGAGTCTGGTAGGACCAGGCTAGTGTACCAGAGTCTGGTAGGACCAGGCTAGTGTACCAGAGTCTGGTAGGACCAGGCTAAGAATAATCATTTCCTTTACATAAATAAAGACGTTTGCACCATACATTGTTGCATAAAATTCACCAGAATGCAGGAAATGTGTCCTGACGCTCTATATTTTTTTTGGTCTCCGGTGAGCCGTTCACCTGAAGGAAGGGACCGGGACATACCGGAGCTTCTCCCCCGGGATCAGAGCTGCTGCTGCGGGTTGAAAGAGAGAGAGGGAACCCGCCGGGACCGGAACACACCGCAGAGTACCTATACCGCTTTATGGACTTAATGTGGAGCTGATGATGTTTACAGATGTTTACTGTTCCAGCTGTTAAGTCCTAGGGCTGCAACTAACTATTATTAATAACTATTATTATTCTCAATGTCAATTAATCTGTCAACTCTTTCCTCCATTTATCGATTAGTTGTTTGGTCTCTAAAATGTCCGAAAATGGTGTGAAATGTTATTATATACTGTATCTCTTGTATGGACTCATAATGTGTCAAGGGAAACTTCAGAGTCACGTGTTTTTAAATGATTTTGGATATTCTTGTGTCTGTATTTTAATAATATTCATATCATGTGAGTTTTTGGCGACTTTATCAGCTTGTACATCTTGTGATATCATGTCCTTAATATTATTTATTTATTGTGAGTATACAGCTATAATGGACTGCATGTGGAGCTGATGGTGTGTACAGATGTTTTACTGTTCCAGCTGTTCAATCCTGTTAAAGGTGACTTAATGACAGCTGAAAATGACTTTTTAATTCTTAGTTTAGGATTTCTCTATAGTTATCTCTCTGGTACTCTAAAGTTGTATTCAGGGTTTTCCTCAGAGTTGTTTGTTACTTGGATGTGTTTTCGACTTTATTCCTGTTGTATATTCAGTTTATTGTAACTCTTAACTGATCTTCTCTTCTGTTCCCAGGTTTACTAAAACAAACTTTAAAGCCACAGATCCTCGCAGACCAAAACACCAAGAACCTGGACCTCCGTGTGTTTAAAGCTGCTTACACACCAACCAGGCGATCAGTCTTCCCGAGTTGGTCAAAAAAGTGCCTCGGAACACACTGAAGAGACAAGACGTAATACGTCTCCATAACAGCAGGCGGCGCTAATCTGTACTGACGCCCAAAAATGAAAACTGGCTGCTGATTGGACGAACGCGTCACATGGGTCTGTCATGGCGGCTCGTTCAGAATACGATCTCATATTGGACTAAAATAGTTCACCAAAACGTGTTTCTGAGAACATTTTAAGAGAGAAATAGGCCGTGCAGTTGCACGTCCTATCAACAAAGGTCAGGTTAAAAAAATATCGTCATATTTTGAGAGACTCTAGTCACGCTCATCCCGTTTCCGGGTTAGCTCTCCACCAATCAGATGGGTCATTTGAGTCTGACTGCCAGCAGTGCCCGCCTTCTGATTCAACATGTCAAATCGGCCAAAATGAAGGCCGACGGCCCCTCGGACGGACGACGGCACGGAACACACCGAACAGACTCGAGTCACTGACCTCGCCAGACTGTCCGACAGCCGATTATCGGCTCGGTGTGTCCGGGCCTTTATAGAACATATTTGACATTTAAACAAATCGGAGAGAAAATCTCAGTAAATGAGCAGAAAGAAGAGAAACATTCAGGTCTTTCTTCCCTTTAGAAGGCTCCGTCCTCTGATTTAAATCTGGCTGAAGCTCCTTATCTGGACCGTATAAAGCTGAAAGGTGAGTCAACTTTCTTCTCTCATATTTAATAATCTTTCTGAATAAGATGCTTTAATAATAATCTTAAAAAAAAGAGGCTTCATTAAAATCCTTCAAAGTATTTCAGGGAGTTTATTAGCAGCTAGAAGGAAATACTTGAACAGCTGTTTGTTCACTGAGCTGGATTTATAGGATTTTATTGAAATATTTCAGCTTTCAAATTCCCCAAAACGAAGCAAGGAAACGTCCCTAACTAACTTTATTTAAAACCTTCCAGTGTAAACGCAAATAATCCACCTGAAACTGGATTCCAAGCGTTTGTTCGCTGTTTTCTCAATCTTTTTTTTCCCTCTTTTTCTTTTATTTTTTATTTCAGAATGAAACTTAAGTCTTTGTTTTCGAGATGATCTGTCGCAGAGCTCAAATACTTTATTATATAACTTTTATTTGATTAAAAGTGACTTTTTGTTCTTGTAAATCACAACAAATGAGTTGAAGCTGTTACTGTGTGATTTAGAATAACACTTATTGATTATGATTAATATGGAGATATTTGTTTTGTGTCAGTGTGAAAATAATCAGTTTAAAAGTGACTTTCAGTTCATGTTCAAATCTAACTTTATGTGTATTTCTACAAACTTTAGTGCCAATATTCTCATATTTACAGAATCAACAGGAAACTGTCACCGATCCTCTGGCTGCAGGAGGAAACAATGTTTTGAAAATGTCCCGTCAAAATAAGAGCACGTTTTCTACACGTTAAGTTCATCCCCTTCAGTGATTCCAGTGTTCATCACGGTCACTTTATGATGAAAAATATTAATCTTGCTACCAACTCAGATTGAATTTGTGGGAAGCCGTTATATTTGGACATACTTAGTTTAGGTCTGGCTCCTCCACAGATGCATTCTGGGATAGAAGAAAAAAAAAACTGTGTTGTTTGCATTTCTTTGAACCAATCACAATCGTCTTGTGATTGGCTTATACCGTGAGTGGCTTTTCCCGGTGTTTGTCACTTTTTTTCAATTTTTTTGTCATTTTTTTTTCTGCGCATTGTTTGAAAATTGAATAAAACACCCAAATTCCATGAAAGTAGTGAACTGATAATTTACTTGTGAAGAGCGTTGTATGGAACCATTCACGTTACTTTTGTTTTGACAATTTGGTTATAAGAAACCCAAATTTCTGATATAGAAACTTTTGACGCGCGTTTGTCTCTGAAGTAAAGGCTGGACTACAATAGAGCTGTTTGGAGCAGTTTGTGAACAGTGTTTTCTGTTGGAGATGGTAAGTCCCTTTGGGGGGGGGACTTTGGGCTTTTTCACTTTGTTAACCTATAACATGCACAAAAAAGATATATAACAATAAAGGGAAGGGAGACAGCCAAAAAGCATAATATGAGCACTTTAAATGAGCTGATACATGGTTAAACCTCATTAGCTCTTACCAGTGTATCTCCGTGTGTACTTCGTCCACATCAATCCCACCAATCGGTCCCAAAACGTCCGAGTTAGAGAGGAAATGACGTAAACATATTTTTTGTAAATCTTTACAATCATTCCCTGAAAGAACCAAGCAGGCCTGCCTTCTACAAAACTTGACATTTTTCGGCATGTAGCTCGCTAGTTCGAAGTTTCCCGTGGAGGACAGAGTTCGAGAACGGCAACGCACGGAGAGAGGACGGTGAGGGACATCACGCGCCGATGTCATGGAATTATCCTGGAAATGTACTTCCGTTGATCCAGACTAAGACCTGCTAGTTTATGTTTACACGCTATTTCTTGTCCTGCCTTCTTCTTTTTTTTAATGGACTTCACTTTTATTCCAGAAAGCACACACAGGTTATGACAAATGAAATAATTTTCTCAGAACTACGACAAAATAGTTTTCCCTTAACCACCAGCCTATCTCCATTATACTTTTTATCTTACTCTGGATTTCCACTGAATGCAGAACGTCTTCCACCTAGACCTGGTGGGTATTGACGGACGGCGGAGCACACAGCCGTTCCGCAGCGAGTGGAAATTGGGGGTTAGATTTCAGACATGTTTCAGAGGTAAGATAAAGGCGTAATTTACAAGGGGGGTGGCGGTGTTACAACCCCTCAAATAATCAAAACTGTCCAGTGCAACCCACCCCAAATAAAAACTATTATAAAAAGTCATTTGCACCATAACTTGATGCAGAAAAGGCACACATTGTTGCATAAACATTCACCAGAATGCAGGAAATGAAGTGTTTGGTGTTCAAAATTTAAATTTGTAATAAATAAGAGTTGTGAGTGACTGAGTGAAGGTGAAACTTTTCTATTCTAGTCAGTGCATGTGTGTGGTCTTTGGTACATTTTGATATTTGCAATAACTATGGAAATGGGAGAACGGGAGGGAGGCAGCGATGGAGTGTATAATTATTTTAGGAATTATACATGACTGATATTTTTTTACATTTCTCCCTGCAGTACTCCAAAGTACCCTTAGGGGTACACGTACCCCCATTTGAGAAACACTGGGTAAGGGATATGCTAATGAGGGTCCTCGTGTGTGTGTGTGTGTGTGTGTGTGTGTGTGTGTGTGTGTGTGTGTGTGTGTGTGTGTGTGTGTGTGTGTGTGTGTGTGTGTGTGTGTGTGTGTGTGTGTGTGTGTGTGTGTGTGTGTGTGTGTGTGTGTGTGTGTGTGTGTGACTATATTCGTGGGGTCCAAAAACCGGGGAACACAGTATACTTGTGGTGTCCGGACAGCTTTGTGGGCCCAAAATGCTGGACCACACAAGTTTAAAGGTCTGTTTGAGGGTTAGAATTAGGTGAGGGTAAGGGTTAAGGTTAGGTATTTAGTTGTGATGGTTAGGGTAAGGGGCTAGGGAATGCATTATGTCAATGACTGGTCCCCACAAAGATAGTGAAACAAACCGGTGTGTGTGGAAAAAGCATGGTTTGCCCAAGCTTCTGCTGCCGCCTGCTGGCTGAGTTTAAAATAACTAATACTGTAGCCGCTATATACTGTGTGTGTGTGTGTATGTATATATATATATATATTATTATAATAATAATAATGTTGGTTTCCTTAAATAAAAAGAGACTCAATTGTCTGAATGAAATATCAAATTATACATACATTAATAATAATTTACAATGACATTGAATCAAACTGATTAACAGAGGGGAACATGTCAAATACTCTATCTAAATGCTGAGGAACATGCTCTATTTGTGCAGAAACTGCAGCTAGGTTACACATTTTTGTCTCTTTACACTGGCAGTTTTATTTTTATTTTTGTCAATCTGTAAATGATGAAGTGTCTTTAGTAGAGCTGTAGCGGATGGTTCTAAAGCTTCATTCAGAACATTGACATTGATTAATACTGAAGACGTAAATCTTTAAAAACCCGGTTTAGTTTCATCATATAGCAGGCCGTGATACACAAACGGTACTTGTTAGTAGACGCATTCATCTGATGGGTTGGGTGTTTGGATTACGGATTAGGTGACAATGAGATGAATGTGTTGAGTGTTAAATGAGCTGAAACGACAGCAGACTCGTCATTTAAACTTCCTCTTTTCTTCATCCTGGGTCTTCTCTTTTAAAGTGGCAGGTGACACTTTATAATCCTTTCAATACACAGACCACACACACACACACACACACACACACACACACATACACACAGACACACAGAAAGACGCAAGTACCCCCCCCCCCCCCCCACACACACACACACACACACACACACACACACACACACACACACACACACACACACACACAGAAAGACACACACACACACACACACACACACACAGAAAGACGCACGCACACACACACACACAGACACACAGAAAGACGCACGTACCCACACACACACACACACACACACACACACACACACACACACACAGAAAGACAGACACACACACACACACAGAAAGACGCACGCACACACACACACACACACACACAGAAAGACACACAGAAAGACACGCACGCACACACACACACACACACACACACACACACAGAAAGACGCACGCACGCACACACACACAGACACACAGACACACAGAAAGACGCACGTACCCACACACACACACACACACACACACACACACACACACACACACACACACACACACACACACACACACAGAAAGACAGACACACACACACACACACACACACACACACACAGAAAGACGCACGCACACACACACACACAGACACAGAAAGACACACAGAAAGACACGCACGCACGCACGCACGCACACAGACAGACAGACAGACAGACACACATACACACAGAGACACACACACACATACACAGAGAGACAGACACGCACGCACGCACGCACACACACACACACACACAGAAAGACGCATGCACGCACACACACAGAAAGTCGCACGCACACACACAAAGTCGCACGCACACACACAGAGAAAGTCGCACGCACACACACAGACAGACACACACATACACACAGAGAGACAGACACGCACGCACGCACACACACACACACACACACACACACACAGAAAGACGCATGCACGCACACAGACACACGCACGCACGCACACACACAGAGAAAGTCGCACGCACACACACAGACAGACACACACATACACACAGAGAGACAGACACACACGCACGCACACACACACACACACACACACACACACACACACACAGAAAGACGCATGCACGCACACAGACACACGCACGCACACACACAGAGAAAGTCGCACGCACACACACAGACAGATACACACAGAGAGACAGACACACACACACACACACACACACACACACACAGACAGACACACACACACACACACACAGAGAGAGACATACACACACACACACACACACACACACACACACAGACACACACAGACACACACACACACACACACACACAGAGACATACACACACAATCATACACACAGAGAGACACACACAGAGGGAGGTCTTTCTCTCCTCTGTCACCACACAGTCAATGCGTTTACATGCAGTTTAAAAAACTGTTAGCCTATATTCAGGTAAAAGCCATACTCCGATTTCTCAAACGCCGAAGTTAACAGAGGTAGAGTCCTCCTTCAGTAACCGGGGGATTCCTTCATGTTTACACCGGGTTAAGCATCTGCGCAGGCTTCAGCTGCCCCTCCCCTCTCCGCTGGATAGTTTTTGAGCCGGACATAATTCGTCAGCGCTGTGAGACGTAGTCGTTGCTATGACACCATACAACAAAACAGCAATCGGCAGCAAAGAGTCTGCAGTCCGTCTGTTTTACTCCCCGATGAGGCAGCAGCGAGCTCCGGTAGATGGCTAAACCGATTATCCATCTCCGGGGCTATCAATGCTGTGTCTCGGCACAAAAGTAGAGGGACCAAGCAACCCGAGCAGTTAAAGCTAATATGAGCAACGTTAAAGTGCTCATATTATGCTCATTTTAAGTTTCATAATTGTATTTAGAGGTCTTACCAGAATAAGTTTATATGGTGTAATTTTCAAAAAACACCATATTTTTATTGTACTGCACATTGCTGCAGCTCCTCTTTTCACCCTGTGTGTTGAGCTCTCTGTTTTAGCTACAGAGTGAGACATCTCACTTCTGATCCATCTTTGTTGGGAGTCGCACATGCTCAGTAGCTAGGTAAGGACTACTAGCCAGTCAGAAGTAGAGTATGAGGGCGTGCCCTGACAGTACCTAGGTAAGGACTACTAGCCAGTCAGAAGCAGAGTATGAGGGCGTGCCCTGACAGTACCTAGGTAAGGACTACTAGCCAGTCAGAAGCAGAGTATGAGGGCGTGCCCTGACAGTACCTAGGTAAGGACTACTAGCCAGTCAGAAGCAGAGTATGAGGGCGTGCCCTGACAGTACCTAGGTAAGGACTACTAGCCAGTCAGAAGCAGAGTATGAGGGCGTGCCCTGACAGTACCTAGGTAAGGACTACTAGCCAGTCAGAAGCAGAGTATGAGGGCGTGCCATGCTAGCAGCTAGGCGAGCATTATAACGTGTGTTCCAAAGTGACCACGTTTGTCTCTGAAGTAAAGGCTGGACTACAATAGAGCTGTTTGGAGCAGTTTGTGAACAGTGTTTTCTGTTGGAGATGGTAAGTCCCTTTGGGGTGGACTTTGGGCTTTTTCACTTTGTAAACCTATAACATGCACAAAAAAGATATATAACACAATAATGGGAAGGGGAAAAGCCAAAAAGCATAATATGAGCACTTTAATGTTAGTTAACGTTAACTAACGAAGTCAGCTTGCTAATTCCACGCAACACTGGTTACAGATAACGTTATAATGAACCGAACAAGTTGGCAGTCATCAGACAACTTAACAGTAAGTTGTTAAGTAAGTCTAAAAGTGTGAAAGGCGGAGGTATGTCCCTCTTTGGCTAATGTATTTTAAAGATGAAGACGCTACATGGCTGCCGTCATTCAAGCGACTTGCTAGTATGTATTCTGAATGATTCTAAACGGCAGATTCTACCCTCACGAGAATACTTTGATTAGTTGGTGGAAGTAATTACACATGAATGAGCACGTATTTGTTGAAGAAAAAAGGGGTTTTTGCTAAGAATCAACTCAAAAAATTACACAATGTAGGTTTAAAGAGAAAAACAAAGATCATTTAGTCTAAAGATAATAAAACTAATTTAAAGGGACAGTACAACCCCCAAAAAAGTATCTTGCCTGTAGTGTTATATATCAGTCTAGGTAGTTTTTGTGTGAGTTACTCAGGAGATATCGGCCGTTGAGATGTCTGGTTGGGACTCAGCCAACAAGTCCTCCAATCATACGCCGATATAGGTTCTTTATCCCTCCCCTCTAATATGACCCACCCAGTTAGGTTACGTTTAGGCACCACAACTGCTTAGTTAAGATGGGGGTGTGGGTTAAAATCAGACGTTCCTTCACTTCCTGAAGGTTACGCATGTGACGCAGAACGTGACGTAGCTCCGTTTGTTCCTGTTTGACCCGTCCACCCCCCCAACCTGCCTCCTTACGCGGAAATATGGTGACTTATACTTCTTCACGTTGCTTCCTGCTTTGCTTTCCTGCTTATAATACAGCCACTAGATGACGCCGTCACTATAAACGTAAACGTGAGTGGAAATGGCTGCTTTAACGAACGACCTATGGGAGCGTATTTCAGGGGCATTTCATTTCTTTGGCCTGGAGCTGTAGGTAGCGTTCAGAATGCCTGCGTCGGCCGTCCGACCAGCGGCAAAAACGCAGGTCTTTTCATTCATTTTGAATGGGGGTTAGTGCGTTGAGGCTGCGGCGGAGGTTTACAGCAGGGGGGGACACTCAAACAAATGCAGCGGGCCTGTGGCGACAAATATATAACTTTTCTTTCTTTTGGAGAAACACAACCCCCAAGTCATGCTGCGGTGGCCAATCATGTAACCGGAGATCAGACTTGTCGGTGTGTTTTGAGCTGTGGTTTAAAGCAACTCCAAAGATTCTTTTTTACCTTAAAATAATCAACAATCAGTGGCTCATCAACTCGTAACAGGGTGAACGGCACTTCTGCATTCACTTTGCGGCCCTCTATCGGCTATAACCGCAATAATGCAAGTTTGCCAGATTGGGTAGCGGATCTGTAGTTCGAATGACAGCGGTAATGGACAATTCCGCTTCCAACCTGTAGGGGGACCGAAGAGGAAAAGTGTTATGGTGTTGCTTTAAGGCAGTGTGAGAGTCCCGTACAAGAAACAGGAAACATTCCTGCCTCTACCTCTGCCACAAGAAAGTTTTAAAACACCAAACACAAGCACTGAACTAGCACTGAGTTTGTGGAACAGCTGAATGTTTCCTGCAACAACAAAGCACTCGCTATGTTTCTTTCTGTCTCTCCTGTAAAATGAAGCGGCCTTCAAGTGCAGTCGGAAACGTCGAAATCTATAAACGATCTGACGGAAAACAGTAATTGTGAATTATAAAGTCTACTTGTGCTTTGTTAGGGGGTTTAAGAACACAACAGGATGTCACACAAATGGGCCGTTTCATTGACACTTCCCCCCCCTGCCGCACCATCCTGCGGCAAATCGCCAAGATTGCTTATTTTGGTGTGAATGCCCCATTAGAGTAGTCCGATTTAGTTACCTTTGCACTGGCTCGCTGTTTACAATCTTTATGCAAAGCTAAGCGAACCGTCTCCTGCTGGCTGTAGCTTCATATTTGACAGACAGACATTAAAGTTGATCTTCTTATCTAACTCTCCGCAATATAAACGAGAATTTTCCCAAACTCTTCCTTTAAGATAACCCTGTTTGGGTTAGAAATGAGCTGCTGAGCCCCCATTAGACCCCCGGCCCTCCTTTTTGTTTACGCTGTGCGATAATTTGATTAAACACAAATTAATTAAGGAATATAGGCCGACATGATATAGCTGAATTCCTGTCTGAAGTAGATTATGGTGCAGGGCCTAAACAAGAAGTCCCTTATCACAACGTGACATCATGACTTTGCGTTCTCATACACGCCCACTTTGTTAAGCCACGTGGATTGTTATCTGTACGCATTTTGAGCTATCCGCGTGTATGTCTACGCTGTATACAGCCGACGTAAACATACACAACACTTGGCGTGTTATCGCCACTTGATGTGTTATCGCAAGAAGAAAGTGGTTGAGTTTAGGAAACGTGACTCGTGGGACATGATCCCCGGTCTCCTGGGTGAAAGTCCTGTGTTTGACCCATCCCCCCCCCGACCAACCTCCCTACGCAAATTTTCGCCCTTTCATACTACTCGCTACGGCGTCAATTCACACGCAATCACAAGGTAATGTAAGTCAATGGAGGCCAAACGGTGTTGATAAAAACGCTAAAAAGCGAGTATGTGTCTTGATAACACGCCAATAATGGCATACAAATTGGCGTGTCATACATACGCCACTTCATGACATCAGTCTGCTTATCAAGCTAGTGGATTTTGTGCTTTAGTGCAAATTCTCATAATCGCAAACAGAGTTGAAATCAATCAACACTTGAGGCTTTTTCTTGTCCACTTTACCCAGAAAGTGATCCAGCCTTGACTTTAAAGTTAAAGAAAAACAACTGAACGTCTATTTTATGGCATTTTAAGGATTGTTAGGGACCCAGTAGGGTGAAAATATCCAATATTTTATAAATAAAATGCTACAAATGAAAGAAAAATTTGACTTTTTCTTTAATCATCTTGTAACCCCCTCAGATTGATGTTGGGACCTTTTATAGGGTCCTGATCCCCATGTTGGGAACCATAAATGCTGCAGATGATGATCCTCAGTTTTCTCGATTCAGAGGAAGTAAAATAAAGACATGTTTAGTTCCTAAAAATGTGTTTTTCTGAGGAAAACATATCTGCAAATGTACCAAACTCCATTCACTTTTGGAACAGTTTTCAGAATAGGGCTATTATGAATAAAGCTATGATATAACATGAATTTATTGCTAAAATATGACTTTTAATGACTTAAGATCTCTTCATCAGGCCTGTAATGTTGACTCATTAATATTTTTGTCATAGTAAAATATAAAAATCTGTTATTTGGCGGTCCAAATCCAGCAGTAACTTCCCACGGGAAACAGATATATTAAAGAGACACGGAAGTGCTCAATGTAGAGACTTTTAGACAACAGAGATGCACTTTTTGTGCAGGAATAATACCGAAATATTATAGCATTGATTTATGTCTTGGAATATGTAATAATAAAATAAATATTGTGCATGATATGGATTTAAAAGAAAGGATATCTCTGTAAAGACCAACATTATGAAACGCCACAACCTGATCACATTCAACACTGGCTGAAATCAAACCACTTTTACACCTCCAATTTTTATTCACAATCATAAATATCCAGTTTAATACAAAACAACTCACCGGTCAACGTTATAAATAACACACGGAAACATTTTCTCGTGATAAAAGTGACACTTTTGCAGAAAAACACAACAGAAACAACAAAAACAAACTCACAAAGTCCCCCCCAAAATATCATTTGGTTTGATCTGTTTTATGATCAGTTCCACTTCAGTCTTTTTTAATCCACATTTTTTATCAAGAAGGGGTTTAGTTTTGGACGTTTGTTATCTGTGAGGAGGATAAGAGTCTCCATTACATGGCCCTAAAAACAGGTTATTTGAATAAGAAGAAAGACTGAATCAGAAACCACCAGAAAGAGTCTTTAGTTTGAAAAAAATGCTTTAAAGGGGAACTATGCAGGTTTTTTTTTTTTAGCATAATTTACCTTAACTGAACAGCTTCGGAGTCATTGGAATGGTAATATGACTTTTTCCAGGTTAAATGGTGGTCGTCTCGCTCCCCCCCCCCAGCGCCTGTGAGCGGAAAAACCACCCTGGCAACTTTCGGCCGGCGAGCCGCCGTCCTCAGCGTCAAGAAGTATTGCGTACCAACAGGTCCCGTGTCTCTGGACGGAGACCAGTGAAGGATATTAGAAGCACTTTTCTGGTGAGCGCTGAGCGTTACTGAGCAGCCTCCAACTGAGAGAGACCACGTAGATGTGACGTGAGCAACCTGTCTGAAAGTTGGAAGTCTTCTGGTAGCTGTGCCAAGAGAAATCTCAATCATTCCCAATCTAGCAGAGACGGAGAGCGTAGGTATATGTAAGGAGATAACATAGGCACAGGCTAATTACTGATCACTAACATGATAGTTAACATTAGTAATTACACTTAACCAGCTAATGGAAGTCCAAACTGCCTGAGAGCTTCTCCTGTACTATACGGTAATTCCTCTACTATGAGACAGTAAGTCTCGTGGTTATGACCCAATCGTTAGCCTATTTTTACAAAAACGTCTGCTACGGAGCCATAACGTGAGCTACAAGGTAATGGAGCCTTTTATACATTGTTGTGTTTCTTTAGAAATAAACAATGGACAAAAAAAGTCTTTAAACACTTCAGATGTAAAGTTAGTTGTTGTCAAAGGTTCGTCAAAATGAATGGCAGTCAATGGGATGCTAACGGCAGGTGAGCGCTAGGTAGCATCACAATGCCGCCATAGGACCTACACTTTCCAGATGTTCACTTATCCCCTTGGTGATATCAGGTCTCGCGATGTAACGAATTGCTTTACAGCACTGCACACATACGCCCATTCAGGAACCGGCTAACAAGGTAGCGATGGAGTTTTTCACACTATCGTCATGGCTGAGCCGGCAAAAAAGAAGCAGAAAGCTAGAAAAGCGTTGTCGGAGGAACAGAGGAAGAGAGAGACTATAACGACTGATAAGTGTCTGAATGTATGATTCTCTATGACCTCTCTTATGAGGCTTATAGAGATATAAACAGAAAGGCTGCTGCGTGGAGAAAAGTTGCCCAGGACGTTGACATGTCAGGTCGGTTAAATGTGATATAGGGTATAATGTCAATAGTTAAATGTGATATAGCGGTATAATATCAATAGTTAAATGTGATATAGGGTATAATATCAATAGTTAAATGTGATATAGGGTATAATATCAATAGTTAAATGTGATATAGGGTATAATGTCAAGTTAAATGTGATATAGGGTATAATATCAATAGTTAAATGTGATATAGGGTATAATGTCAATAGTTAAATGTGATATAGGGTATAATGTCAATAGTTAAATGTGATATAGGGTATAATGTCAATAGTTAAATGTGATATAGGGTATAATATCAATAGTTAAATGTGATATAGGGTATAATGTCAATAGTTAAATGTGATATAGGGTATAATGTCAATAGTTAAATGTGATATAGGGTATAATATCAATAGTTAAATGTGATATAGGGTATAATGTCAATAGTTAAATGTGATATAGGGTATAATATCAATAGTTAAATGTGATATAGGGTATAATGTCAATAGTTAAATGTGATATAGGGTATAATGTCAATAGTTAAATGTGATATAGGGTATAATGTCAATAGTTAAATGTGATATAGGGTATAATGTCAATAGTTAAATGTGATATAGGGTATAATGTCAATAGTTAAATGTGATATAGGGGTATAATGTCAATAGTTAAATGTGATATAGGGTATAATGTCAATAGTTAAATGTGATATAGCGGTATAATGTCAATAGTTAAATGTGATATAGGGTATAATGTCAATAGTTAAATGTGATATAGCGGTATAATGTCAATAGTTTGATGTCTGTTGCAAGCTAACCAATTAGCATTAGCAGGTTTGTTTATCAGTATTATAGCCACGCTAACTTCCGCTAGGATTGTCGGATAGGAACCGTCCGTAGCCTGTCGCAAGAGTTAATTTTTTTAACACATCCGGATGACCAACTTACACAATTGTTTTTGCTCCGCACTTATTCGGACCCATTCACATGCGGTCTGCGAAGCTCCATAGGAAATTAATGACTTCCGGTCGTTTGTATCAGAGCTGATTTCAAGTGCCAGTGGGAAGGCGGCGTTACCGAGCGAGGAGTCAGACACGAGTAAACATAGGAGCTGCCAAATATCTATTCTGAAGCTGTAGGGGGGGCTCTATAGAGAAACCTGCCTGCAAAAAGAGAGAAAATAGCGAAGAAATGGCCAAAACTGCATAGCGCCCCTTTAACTTTCAAATTGAAATGCTCTCATGATTTATTCTGTCTTGTTTTAAGACACTCATCCTTTCTGGAAAAACACTAAACACCAAAACAACAAACTCCATTAAAAAATAATGGAATTTTGTCACTTTTAGAACAATGGCATTCATTGTTTAAGACAGCCTATTTTGCGAATTTAAGTAATCATTTAAGGCCGAACATGAGATTATGATGTGGACTTGTTAGTGTTTAGGAACTGAGTCCATCAGTTACAGTTTCACCAGCTGCACTGGTCCATGTGTGCCAGCTGCTGCCAGGGCCCAGGGGTGTTTAAGGCTTACGTTTTAAAAGTGCTTTTTTATAATCAAAACAATCCCATGTTTTTATTCTGTCTTGTTTCAAGACACTCATCCTTTCTGGAAAACACTCATTTGTTCTGGGAAAACAAATCCTGACATGAACTACCAAACTCCATTCAAAAATTATGGAATTTTGTCACTTTTCGAACACTGGCATTTATTGTTTAAGGGAGGTTATTTTGCGAATTTAAGCAATTCTTATCAGGCCGAACCCGAGTTTATTATATGGACGTAAAGGAATAAATAAATAATATGGAATTAAGTCCCTCAGTAATAGTTTCACCAGCTCCAGTTGTGCATGTGTGCCAGCTGCTGCAGCTGCCAGGGGTGTTAAAGGCTTAGGCTACGTTTTAAAAATGCTTAAACTTAAAATGTTACGTTTTATTCTTTCTTGTTTCAAGACAGCCATCCTTTCTGGAAAAGGCTATTTTCTTCCGGGGAAAACAAATCCTGACTTAAACCAAACCCCATTCAAAAAAGATGGAATTTTGTCACTTTTCGAACAATAGCATTTCTTGTTTAAATGAGGTTATTTGGCGAATTTAAGCAATTATTATCAGGCCGAACTCGAGCTTATTATGTGGACTTCTTAGTGTTTTACCAGCTCCAGTGGTACATGTGCGCCAGCTGCTGCGGCAGCCCGGGCCTCTCCGGGCCGTATGCGGGCTGCAGCAGCGTGGAGTAGGCGCACAGAGACAGGCCCAGGCCGGACCTGAGCGTCACCTCCAGGTCCTGCGCTGTGATTGGCTCACAGGGCTTCCCGTCGCGCACCAGGAGCGGGATGGCGACGCGGCGCGCCGGCAGCAGGTGTTGCAGCGCCTCTAAACTGTGCTCCGCGCGCTTCAGCTTGTAGCGGTGGTTCTGGAACCAGATCTTGACCTGGTTCGGGGTGAGGCGGATCAACCCGGCCAGGTGCTCTCTCTCCGCGGCGGACAGGTAGCGCTGCTGTCGAAAGCGGCGCTCCAGCTCGAAGGTCTGCGCCTTGGAGAAGAGCACCCGCCGCTTCCTGCCGCGGCTCTTCTGCGCCGCGCCGCCCGCCGCATCCCGCTCCGCGTCCGGGGACTCATCCGTGGAGAGCTCGGGGGATTTAGGATCGGAACGGGACTCCATGGAAATATCGTGTACTGCATGGAGACAGCACAAGTAATCTGATTACTCTGAAACAGACTGGAACACAGAAAAACTTCCACAACCACTCTAAACTTGTGAATCTGACACTCTTCTGCTCGTGCGTAATCACCAGCCTATACTTAGCCTTTTTTTATTTTTAAGCGGATAAAAAGCCACAATTAGGCTGTCTACTTTAAATATTTAGTAAGTTCATCTTCCGTTTTACCACTAAAATAAAATGATAACAAATGACATTAGATCATCATTTAATTCCTCATGTCTAACCGGAGAGTCTCTTTGTCTCCCTCTGTGACATCTTTATCAGGTTTTACACTGTTGTTATTTCTTTAAATCAGCAAAAAGACCGAGCTTATTTCTTTGCGTTTCATCATACATCAATTCAAGTTTACACGTTTGTTTCTAGGACAAATCATTCCAGTTCAGATTTGTATTTCATACTGAATAGCTTATGTTTCCCAGAAATGTCCTGAAGCTGCTCTGGCGTGTTAAACTCCATCCACAAAAAGTTCAACATGCGTCAACATGATTTGATAAGGAGAAAAACTTAACATCAGAAAACAAATCAGAACTATATGGCTGAGCTTAACAGTTATCATTAATAACGAGGCAGTGATTTAAAAAAAAAAAAAAAAAAAAATATATATATATATATATATATAATCTGACCAAGTGACAACATCAAACTGAGCTGCTATTTTAATGTATTTAGGCATATTTATTCTTTTTATCCTAATTTTTTCTTTTCTTTCATTCTTTTCATTCATCTTTTTCATTTTATTTATTTATTATGTCTGAGATGTTATCTGTATGTTTATCTGTCTTGTATGGCTGGTGATCCAAAGACAAATGTCCACCTTGGTGGACATTAAAGATGTATTCTATTCTATTCTATTCTATTCTATTCTATTCTATTCTATTTAATGAAAGATGTAAAAGAGGGAGACAAAGAGACCAGTTCCAGTTACGCGCGGATGTGTGGAGCTGTCCGGATAGAAAGAAGGATTGAAATGACAATCTTATGTAACTTGTTATCATTTTAGTAGCAAATCTGAAAATGGATTTACTAAATATTTAAAGTAGACGTGCCTATCAAGTTTTAAGCAGATAAAAAGCCTACAATAAGGCTAAGTATAGGCTATTGATTGGATCATTACGCACGAGCAGAAGAGTTCAGATTCACATTCAAGAGCTAAGAGTCAGAAATGAGACAACTATAAAATATATGCATAATATGACATTTACTAACTTTCACATATTTATAAAAAAAAAAAAAAAAAAAACCCGGTGTCCTCACATGAGAAGTGAAGGTTACCGGATCCGCGGCTCCACTTGCCGTAGCTTCCACCGTCGCGCCCGCACAAACTCCGGCCGCTAAATCCCAATTTCTGCCCGATTTCCGAGCCCGAAACCTCCGCGGAGGTCTTCTCGGTGTCGTCCTCCTCTGTCTCCTCGGTCCCGGAGCCGTATCTCCTTGTGGGGTCTGGGAGATCCAGGATGTCCCGCACGGAGAAGCCCGTTTTTGTGTTGGTGCCAAAAGACATTACGCAGTGGGGGGTGGAGGATCGTGTCTCGCGATGATTCAGGTTCGGGTCCATGGACGCCGTTAAACGGAACTGGAGCCCGGAGCTGCACGAGCTGATTCAACAGCATGGACAACACAAGGGGGAAGACTTTAAGAGAATGTGTCCTCCGTCCTTTTTAACTGTGTGTGTGTGTGTGTGTGTGTGTGTGTGTGTGTGTGTGTGTGTGTGTGTGTGTGTGTGTGTGTGTGTGTGTGTGTGTGTGTGTGTGTGTGTGTGTGTGTGTGGTCAAGTGGTTGAGGGTGTAAATAAAACCAGCCGCGAGCAGCGCATTGGGAGGAGGAGAAGGTTTAATGATGGCGGATTAGAGAGAAAGAAGCGACTCATTTACTAGAGTCACTGGTCCGCTTCCTGTTTACATTTTGAGTCTCAGATGATCTAAAAGTCCAGAAAGAGCTTTCAAAAAAACACATTTATGCTAAAAATATAAAGTGGAATAGCCTATTAGTGTTGCTTTGTTTCTATTTATGTGAGCTGAATGTACCTAAACATAGCAGAAATAGCCCTAATAATAACATTCATTTACATGTACTTAGGCCACACACATTTTGGATTAAAAGCAGTCAAAAAGTTTAATTACACTCGGAATGCAATTTCTGAAGAAAAGATGTCTCTTGTGATAATAAAGATGTGTGTGTGTGTGTGTGTGTGTGTGTGTGTGTGTGTGTGTGTGTGTGTGTGTGTGTGTGTGTGTGTGTGAGAGAGAATTACTTAATAAGTGTAGGAAATGTATCAAAATACACTAATCATACTTCTTTAGGATTATTCTTATTTTTCCACTTTGCTCTGTGTGTGTGTTTGTTTATCTATATTCATGGGGTCCAAAAACCAGGAGTCCAGTATACTTGTGGGTTCCGGACAGCCTTGTGGGGCCAAAATGCTGGACCCCAAAAGGTTAAAGGTCTGTTTGAGGGTTAAGACTTGGTTTTAGAATTAGGGTTAGAATTAGGTTATGGTTAGGGTGAGG